>CM042190.1:23243696-23285632 GCA_023539305.1 Ilex asprella | reverse complement strand
ATATATATCTGTGTGTGTGTGTATTCAATTTTCTCCAAAAAAGTTTAACCATTTCATTTTTAGGATAAAAATAATCATATATATAATTTTTTAAAATTAATTTATGTTACATCAGGATATTTCTTCAGTTATAGTAAAATTTTCAAGTTGTATTAAGATTTTGTGTGAAAATAAATTGTAATTTATTTTTAATATGTTTTATAATATATATTGTGAAGTAGTATAGTAAATTTTATCTGAATATACCTAACTAATTCCTAATTACACTAAAGTTCCAAATATGATTAGTTTATTGACAATTATTTTTATTTTATTCAATGAATTATAAGTGGAATCCTAATCAAATAATTTTTTTAAAAAAAAACTTATTTTTCAAACACCACTCTTAATCACAAAATTCTATAAAAAAAAATAGGACTGTTACTATTTTCTAATCTTTTTTCTTTTAATTAGAGCAACAAATCTTGAGAATATACAAAGTTTTCATAATTATATAATAAAGTATGAACAATGAAAAAAGAAGGTTGATAAATTTAAGATGATATTTAATTGAGATACATATATACCTAACACTTTTTATTAATTTTTGTGTACAAAAATTATTCGCTTGCAACGCACGTAGTGCATTGCTAGTTTTATAATTTTCTTGAAAGATGTATGTTTATATCTAAGTTTCTCGGTCTTAATTTTTTAGTTTCTTGAAAATAATTCATCCTATAGAGTAGTGTTAGTTGAACATTAACAATTTTGGTGCATAGATGGTTAAAAGAATTGAGAATTTTTGGAATTAATGATATTTTTTTTTGAGCAAATGAAATGGGGGAGAGGAGCGACCAGCAAACAGTAATTCTCTAAGTGTGACCATGAGCGTCTCCGCTGATGTGGAATGTCCAGTTTGAGCCATAGCTACTACTCCATTCGGAACAGCCCGTCACCACACCACCATCGAAGCACTAATGGCAAGACAAGGGGCTCCCGTGGATCGAACCCTGCTTGCTAACCACGTGGGAGTCAGGATGCGACCCAAGAGGGGTCTGCCTTACCATTAGACCACCAGCTCTAGTGATAGAATTAATGATTTTTATTAGCGCGGTCTTCTTAACATATTTTTCCTGATTTGTGTTTGTCATAGCCATTGAATTAAAGAAAGCAAGAACAACTAAGAAAGGAAGTACTCATATTAAAGCCAGTATTATTGTGGTAATGCATATATTGATTTCTTGGGTTAGCTTTTCATGATTTTATAATTGATTTGGATTTTGGCAGTATTTAAGAGTTCTTTAGTTTTAATAATATATTTGAGAAGTTCAATTTTGTGTTGGGTCGATTATTTTTTTTGTGTAATATGGATGTGACCTTAGAATATTAATGTTTTGAATTGGATATGTTATTTTTTTTATATACAATTAATTTATCTACTGTAATTTAATTTTGCATCAATCTAAAAAGTGGTATATAAAAATCACTTTGTTTCTTCATTCTAAATTTTGAGTATTGTAGGCATTGGATAGCATTGTGATATTGTTACTGGAAATTAGTTTTATAGTGTGCTTGTTATACACCGCTTTAATTGTGGATATTGGGTGTGATCATACACTCATGGCCTTTGGTTGAGTTAGTTTCTTTATTGCCAAGAGTTAATTAGTTTAGATTAATGATAACAACTGAGAATTAACAATTTGCTAATCAAATTTTGTGTTTTAGTCATACTTTTGTTCACTCAAAGCTCAATGCATATTTTTTTTCCTATGTAGTTTAGCCGAGCAAGGGGTTGTGAGACGCAATTGTACTCTGACTATTAGATTCGAAGAGTTTTTAGGGGTCACAGTGTTGTTCCTGATTTGTATATATTTGCACAAGAGAATGAGTACTCCTTCCTTCAAAATATTGATTTTTTTTTTTGGGGGGGCGGGGGGAATTTGGCAATTTAAAAATTTTGAGTAATAATTTTGAGTAGTAGGCCTCCTTGTGAATTTTCAATTATATTGTTACAAGTACAATTTTCATGTTTTGATTTTTATTTTTATTTTTATTTATCGCATTGGGATTTTTATTTTTTTTTTGTGGGAACTCTAAAAAATGGAATTTAATTACTAGCCTTGTAGGGTACGATGTTAAAATATATGTATTGTGTATATATGTTGAACTTACATGAGATCCAGTTATGATTGAATTTTGCTCAATTTTTATTACTAATGCTTTTTTGAAAAAATATTATTGATTTTGTAATCACAATGCCTTCAGACAAGAGCATTAGCTAGTATATATATAAAAGCCCCACCCAGTGAGTGACGGGTTGGATTACGGGTAGTCTATCCAACCAAGTCCAGCCCAATAAAATTTTCATGGGTCTAGCCCGACCCGGTCCATGGACATCCCTACATTGACCGAGTGCCTTTCTCAAGTTGTTGTTCCGACCGAGTTTTAAAACTTTGCCTAACACAAATACAATTCACTTATAACACCATTAGTTAGGACGCGACCCGTGCTACACATATAACAAACGAATCGTGTCCGGATTGAAACAACATGCTACCTACACATTCAACACATTTGTACACGTGTTTAATACATGGATCATGTTTATGAGGTGACAACCCACATAACCTAGTCAATATGATCACTAACACGACTTGTTTAGGATATCGAATTATTTTCAACCTATCTAACGACATAAATTGTCATTTTTACTACAAATAATTCATTCATCTACAATCCACCTCTATGAAAATTATTAAATTAAAAGTAAAATATAGTCCCAATATCCAAGAAGTTAAGAAAACCTATTTCATGCTCCGAAGTATCTCGCTTAGCACAACTAAACCCAACTAGTCAAAATAAAAAGATAATTCTAAATAAAATAATACCACAAATTAGTTCACAATCTCGTCCAAAATATTATGCCACTATTTGCCCATGGCAATTTTCCAAAGTTGTGCATCCAATTGAAAAGCCCAGAAAGCCTTTGCTCTAATTGTATACGTAATTGAATCTATAATATAAAATAGAGTGACTTTAACAAGTCGATCTTATGATTTCAAATGTATTCATTTAACGATCAAGAAATTATCATTTTTTTTTAATATTTTCCCTTCCAAAAAATCAACGATGACAGCTGATCTTGTAACACATCATACAATTTCAAATTCATTCATCAAATGGTCAAGAAATTATAATTTTTTTCCTTAATATTTCTTCCTCCAAAAATTCAACGATTACGGCTGATCTTGGAACACATCATACGGTTTCAAATTTATTCATCAAATGGTCAAGAAATTATAATTTTTTTCCTTAATATTTTCCTTTCAACATGTCAACAATTACTGTTGATTTTGAAATACATGATTTTCTCTGACATAATAATTAAATTGGTTAAATTTGTCATTAATATCATATGTGTAGTGTAACATTTTAAATTTGTAAAAGACACAATGAGATTAAAAAAAACTCATCAATTTAAAATTAAAAAAAACAAAGGCGTTATTTAACACATTTATATTGAATATAATTAATTTTAATTCTATTTATTTAATTAATTATCTCAAACTAACATGTCTTACACATTTCTTAAATCAAAAGTTGAAGACTAATTTTTTTTATCTCTTAAAAAAAGTCAACGCTAATATATTCATATAAATTAATAATTTTGTAATAACTTGTACTAATTAAAAAAATGATATTTTATAAATAATATTTAAAAACAGACCACAACACTATTAATCTAATGGTCATAATACATTAAATCCCTAAATCAATAGCATTGGTGAAAACAAAATTAATTGGGTCAAACAAGTTGGGTACTAGAACAAAAAAAAAAACAAAAACAAAAAATCTATACCAAATCTCTTAAAATTAGGAAACTAAAATTGATTCCTTAGAATATTAGTAGGATTTGTTGAAGTCTCATTTGGTTAAAAAATTATGGAATATATAGCAAAAAATGAGTAAAATGTGAAATTTGTAAGAAGATTAAAAATTATAGAATATTACTTCTATTTGTGTCAAATAAATTATATAATTAATTTTTAATGTATAGATGTTATCATATTAATTTTTTTCAAACAAACCATTTTTATGTTTAATGAATTTTTAAGTATCAAATTTGATTTAAAAAAATATAAATATATCACATTATTTTTATCTATTATACTTAAAGTGTGTCCAACTTAGATCATATTTTTTACTCCGCCATTGTTATCAGGTATCTTCACTCATCACTTCTCTAAATTAATCAGTTAGTTTACATTACACCGTGCCTTCAAGCACAGATCATCCCTAGTAGTGAAATAAAACAGAATTTTGCTTCACGACTCTGAAATTTGTGAACGGTTGATCACATTGCTCCAATGGTTTTCTTCAAATCTCAATTTCTTCTTGTTGTGCTCATTACGTAAAATGTACTGAATTAAATTCGGTGAGCCTATCAACCATTTTTCTACAATCAAAATTCAATCAATCGTCTTGATTCATTTAGTAGATTAAAATCAACACTTATGTGGTATTTGATAAAACTGAAAGCTGAAGTTTAAAAATTGAAAGCTAAAGTTTGAAAGTTGAAAACTAAATGCTGAATTTGTGGACTGTTTAGTACCAACTGAAATTTATGTATTGAATTATACCAAACAGTTTGATAACTACACATAATTGACGTCTAAAAATATATTAATTTTCAATTTTACCCTTCCAATAAGCAAACAATAACTAATAAATAATTGAATAACAGTAAATGAACAATAATAAATTGAACAACATAATAAATGAACAATAACAACTAATAAAAAAAGAAAAAGAAAAAGAACTAAAAAATAATCGAATTAAAAAAAATAGAATAAATTAAATTTCATTAACAATATGTGTGTGGATGGGTGGGTGTGCAGTGCATATGTCTGTGTGTACTTGTGTGGGTGTGTATAATTGTGTGTCTGTGTACTGTGAATGTGTGCATGTGTAATTGTGTGTTTCAGTATGTGTGTTTGTAGCAAACACAGGAAGGAAAAAAAAAAGACAACAAGGGGCTTGAAGAAGACGTTGTTTATTTGTTGATATTTGAATTGTAAACTACTTTATTATACAAATATATATAACTTGCAAATTGCAACATCAACTCTATGGTCTGGTGTAATTATGCACAGTAAAATAAGGCACAACGAAGCCAATTACGAAACAACATTGTGAGAGGATTTTGTGGAAGTGATAATTAAGACTATTGTTACTGTATTTTACCATATTATTACTCTGCTTGTTGGCCTCAGTTAACATAGTACCTAGGATCCTTCTCACTCTGCGTACAAATTATACTATTTTGACTAACTTCAATTCACTGGATATTTTATTATGCATGTTTAATTGTTTTCCTTGATGGATGACTTATGTTTATGTCTTGGAGATGGTAAGGGAAAGGGTCTGGATTTAGTCTGAGGTAATTACACTAGAAATATATACCTTGTTCCTTTGGCACGGTTCATTTAATTAATTATATCAAATATTTTTTATATTAATTTGATTTGTATATTAGTTATATTGTTTAATTTTGAAAAATGAAAGAACCGGTTTTGATACAGTTGGATTTAAATAAGTCTCTGATGATCGAAAAATCTAACCAATATTCCTATTCAATCGCAGTTGACAAGATAATCACTAAGATTATGAGCACCCCACATGTTTGGCACCATGGAAATCTCACTCTCTTCAAGAGGGTGGTCTTGCTGAAAACCTTTCAGCATAACTCTGTCCTCAATCACTGCAATTAATACTTCCGGCATCAGCAGCCATGGATGCTTCCGAAGCTCGACTCCATTGTTCTTGACATTCAAACTCGTTTTCTCCACAGTACAATGTCGTCTCTGGTTCACCTTCCACAAGTAAGGGTGATAATGGTGGTAAAGGTGATAATGCCACAATTGTATCCAAAGTGTGATATTCGTGAGGAAAAGTAAAAGGTGGTACTGATGTCATTTCCTAGAGCATGTTCAAGTCATCAATCCAACCGGATTGTATGGGGACTTGTTCTGTAGATTCTGCCATGGATGCTGCAGATACTATCTTGTTGTCACTGCACGCATATTCTTGACACTGATGATCATATCCTTCAAATTGGGTCAGTGAGTGGTTGTGTTCGATCGATTCACCGTGTGGCAAGGTGACAACTGATGAATCCACCTTGTCACATTCAGGCCAAGCAAATAGCGGTGCTGATGACAAGTGATTATTAATCCAATCAGATTGCGTGGCGGTGGCAACTTCTACCATGGATGAAGATTCCGTAAGCTCGGATTGTCTGGCTACTGCTTCTTCAATTTCGGACGATGATGACTGTTAAAGTATGTTCCAATCATAAACTCTGCTAGATTGTGTGGCCACAGCTTCTTCAGATTGTGACATGGATGTGTGTTGAAGTATAAAATTGATTTGGTTCAAAAAAATGAAGCACAAGGAAAATCAATAGACCAGATCCAATACAAAAAGCCCAAAATATAAGATATTTTGAAAGGAGTTGTATGTAATTTCTAGAAGAATTCTAAAATACTTAGATTCTAAAAGATATAGAAAAAGTCTTGATAAATATTCTAGATATTTGTTCTATATAAAAATCTAGAACCTTTTATGAGTAGTATAAATATAGATAGGTTCTAAGTCATATTGTATTATGTCCAAAAGAAAAAGTTTGTGTTCAAGGGTAATACAAAGTACTTTTGTCTTAGTAATTTTCACTCTTCCAAAAATCCTTCCAACATAAATAACCAAAATATTGTCCTCTTTCAACCTCTTTCAACATTCTGCAGGTAAAATGTTATTATTGGTTGTGTGATTTTGAAGCTGTTATCCTCCATTCTGGGGCAACAACAAGGGGCCCGACTGAATCAATTTGTGGTATGGCAATGGAGCAACTTGACTGGTAATTTTCTGCTGGTTCTTCCAACTTCTCCTATGAGAGACGCCTTTCCGGAAGTTTTTTCTTCTTGATGCGGCAGACATAGTTCTTGAATTTCACCTGATAATCAAGTCATTTAATTTCGGTTAGCTAGCAAGAAAAAGAAGGATGCAATGTTGGGTTCATAGTTTTAATAAAAAATCTACATAAAACCTAAACAAAGAACACGGCAGCTCAACAAAAAATAGAACCTAAACCAAAAATTTACTAAATATTAAACATTAAACTTAGTTAAATCTCGATAAAATGAGGTCTAATTATCCAACATTAACACTAACGCAGAACTAAACAAATCCTAAGTGTTTTGAGAATGGGAAAGAAAAAAAAAAGAGATTTACATACCTTTTCATCGTTGAGTGCAGAATCAAGAAGCTTATTCTCTTTCATATTTTATCTAGCTTTGGCCTTGGTCTTGTCCTTGATACAGGCTTCTTGTCTTGTTATCGACATCGGTCCATGTACCCTTCTCTGCCACCTTGCGTTCTATTCGACTGCTATTCTCACTCTTCTTCTTCAACCGAAAACAACTTCCTCGTCAAATCCCTCAAATAGATGCAGATCCATCGGCTCGACTTGACCATAAAGATAAAGATCACACTCGGTCTCCGTGCCCCATGGCCTTGCACAGAAGATAGCAAATTAACTCTCTCTTGGTAAAAAATGTAACCCATTGGAACGTTTGGCACCGACAGCTATCCCTATATTTATAGCAACAATGGTTTCATCTCATGCAAACTCTTGGTAGTTTAGGATTGGTTCAGTCTTCATCAAAATCTTGTTGATCACGGTTAGGTGGCTCATTAATATTTTAAGTTCAGTTTTAGTATGGAAAAACATTATGTGGAGGCCATCGAGCCAGTGGCGGTTAAATAAACTCCAAAATTGTATTTTCCACCTTTGAATTTTTTTGATATTCATGAAATATATACTTTAGCTCCAAAATTGTATTTTCAACCAACCTTTAATCCTTATTAATTATTTCCATTCTACCACTTTAGTTCGCCATTTTTTTGATTTATTTCATTTGATTCAATATGAGGATTAAAATTGACAAAGAGAGATGGCCACACACATCTCACAAAACAATTTTTTGGTGGCATTTTTTAAACTTGAAGGACTGAAGTGGCATTTGAGATGTCAAAGTGACAAAAATTTTAATTCTAAGGACCAAGGTGACCCCTTAAATGTTGTCACATGAGACGCATGTAATTAACTACATCCATTAATTAATTTAAATCGCCTTTTTTTTGGTAAATGAATGAATTTTATAACTAAGCAAAAGCTGCAATGTTTACAAAGCAACATCCTACATAAAACAAAGCAACAGCCTCTATATCCCAACATGAGATTAGCAAAAGAGACAAAGCAACAGCCTACATATCTCAACATGAGATGAAGAAAAAATCTGGGAAGGGTGTTGTATAAATGACAGTAACCTTCACAGATTAAAAACATAGTTGAAAAGGAACAACTTCATCCTCGTGTACCAAAACAAGAGCTAGGTAGCCTCCAATCAATTGCAAGTTCCCTATTGCTGGGGGTATTCTCGATTTTAAGTGAGAAAAGTATGTATCTTACAGTAAAGAGGATGTTCTGTTGGATATGTAAAGGAACCCTGAATTTATTGTTGAAAATTCTTTGGTTCCTTTCCCTCTAGATCACATAAACTGCAGTAGCCAAGCACAGTTTCCTGACTGAGTTGATAAGAGCTTTTTCTTTCCAATCATTTGCATAATGTTGTATCAATTGTTGCCATGGAAGCCTTAAGAATTGCATATAGCATTTGGAGGAAATAAATTCCCAAATTCCTCCAAAGAAAGAGCATTCAAAGTATAGGTGAAGGTGAGATTTGGGTCTCTCCCTACATAATACACACATTGTGCTAGTATTAGGAGAATAGCGCTGAATTCTGTCCTTAATAGCCAACTTTTCCTTGATTGCAAGCCATAGAATGAAGCTAGTCCTGGGAATATTGTGACTAAACCAGACAATGTTATGCCAACTAACTTCAGGTTGTTTATTCCTCAATTTTTCCAGTGCTGATTTTGCAGTGTAAATGCCATTACTATTGAGGATTCATTTGACATTGTCCTGCCTATCCACGTTAGGAAGATAATCAGGCATTGAGGCAATGATTTCCATAATTTTCCCATTATGCCTTGCATTGATTCTTGGCGAAACTCACTGGTTATCTTGAATTATATGACTGACTTTAGCAAAATGGGGCAACCTTGTGAGAGACATAATCCTAGAAGACCAACATAGCAATAAAGGCCCTACAAGATGCCAGTTATCAAACCAAAGTGAAGTATTTCTCCCATCCCCAATAATGCTGAGGAAAAATAATCTAGTTGTGTCTCTCATCCTTAGAATCTTCCTCCAGTTCCATGAGCAAACATGTGGTATTTTTGCTTTCCAAATACTTTTCTCTTTCAGGTGATTTTCCAAGACCCAATTAGACCATATATTGTTCACATCAGTAACCAAATGTCATAGATGTCTTAACATAAGGACCTTATTCCAGGCTTGGAGGTCTTTAATTCCCAAACCCCCTTCTTTCTTTGAGAGGCAGACTTGATCCCAAGCAATTTTAGCACCCCCAACTTTGAGATCCGGACCAAATCATAAGAACCTCCTTAAAAGTTGCTCAATATGTTTCAGCACCTTCTTAGGCAAAATCAAATGACTAACCCAGTTGATGGTTATAATGCACAATATAGAACTTATAAGTTGGAGTCTTCCAGCAAATGAAAGAGATATGTTCACCCAAGATTTGATCCTAGCTTCAACATTCTCAACAAGTGCCACACAATCCTACATCCTCAACTTGGTTGTAATGATAGAAATACCAAGATATTTCAATGGTAAGCTTCCCCTTGAGTAGCCAAAGCAGTTACAGATATGAATCCTTTGTTCTTCACTAACAGCTGAAATAAAAATGTGGCTCTTCTCTAGGTTCGCCCTAAGTCCAGACAAAACCTGGAATTTTTCCAAGGCATTTCTTAAAACTATAGCAGAACTAATATCACCATGACAGAACATCATCAAATCATCTGCAAAACAGATATGGTCAATTTTGAGTCTATTGCATTTCCAATGAAACTTGAAGTGATGTGTATCCTGAATCTCATTCTTTAAAATCCTTGAGAAGACTTCCATGACAATCACAAACAAAAAGGGGGACAATGGGTCTCCCTGCCTAAGACCTCTTGCACTTGGAAAATATCCAACCAACTCCACGTTCATGTTTATAGAAAACTTTGGAGTATAAATGCACGCTCTGATCCATTGGACAACCAAAAGGGGAAAGTTAAGTGCTAACAGTGTCTCAAGAAGAAATCCCCAATCAACCGTATCATAAGCTTTCATCAAATCCACCTTAATCGTACACTTGGGGCTACCTTCCTCCTTATGGTATTTTCTCATCAGTTCTTGTACCAAGAGAATATTGTCCCCAATCCTTCTACCTGCCACAAATGTCGTTTGAGAGGGGCTAACAATATTTGGTAGCAAGGGTTTTAACCTATTGGCAATGATCTTGGAAATTATCTTGTATATAGTTTACAGCAAGAGATAGGTCTAAAATTGCTCATGGTGGATGGGTTCTGGACTTTGGGCACGAGAGCAATGATAGTAGAATTTATCTCTTTAAGAAGCTCTCCAGTTATAAAAAACTCCTTAACTGCCAGACAAATATCCTCACCTATAATGGACCAAGCTTTTTGGAAAAAGTACCCATTGAATCCATCAGGGCCGGGGGCTTTATTCCCATTGAGGGAAAAACAAACATTTCTTATCTCATCACTTGTAACTTCATAACTTAGAGAAGATGTTTGTTCATCTGGAAAGGGTTGGATCAAATTCCTTAGGATTAAACGCATGTCAGAATGCTGTGAGTTGGTTTTGCCTAATAGAGACTTGAAAAAGTGAATGGCTTCAAGCTTCACCTCTTCCTTTTCTTCCACTAAAGAGCCATCATGCTTGCGGATAATAGTGATTTTTGCCCTGTTGAGCCTATTAGTGATTGATTTGAAAAAAAAGGCTAAATTTCTATCTCCTGCATCAAGCCACTGTATTCTGGATTTTTGTCTCAAGAATTCTTCTTCTTGTTTGAGTGCCTCAGCAAATAGCTTTAGAATTTCCTTCTCCTGATCCCTAAGAGAGTGATCTGTAGGATTTCTATCCAAGTTCCTTTGGCATTCAGCTAATGCTAACTTAGCATCCATGGATTTCTTTGGAATATCACCAATCTTCTCTTTATTCAACTTCTTGAACTCAATTTTAAGTCATCTAAGCTTCTGACATACTTAAAATTGCTTTGTACCTCTGAACTAATCTCTCCATACGTGATCCACATTATTGAGAAAATCCTCCCTTTCAGCAACGAAGTTAAAAAACTTAAAAGGACTATTTCTTGCCTTCTTAACCTTCCTCATCCTAACCATAGCTGGGCTATGATCGGAGATTCCTGCATGTAAGAATTTTGTTGTTACTTGATTGTATCTATGAGTCCAAGATTCATTGACCATCACCTTATCAAGCTTCTTGAAGGTATAGTGTTGCTCATCTCTTTTATTCCACCAAGTGTGAAGTAAACATGAAAAGTTAAGATCTTCCAATTCCGCTTGTTGTATAGAATCTTCAAACTCCTCCATGGCCTTTGTTCTCCTATTACACCCCCTATAATCTCTTCAGAAGTCCTAACAACATTAAAGTCACCCAAGACTATCCAAGGTGATGTTGAGAACATCCTAGCATGGTATTCCAAGTCTCTCCAAAGTCTCCTCCTTTCTCTATCATCATTAGCACCATAAACAACTGAAACATTAAGAGTAGCCATGTTCTCAATGTGGTAGACTGTGCAGTGTATGACTTGATCAATATCAGCAATTTTAATAACCTTCAAAACATTGGGGTTCCAAGTAATCTAGACTTTTCCCAAAGTGTGATTTGAGTAGTTATCCATCCAGCCCCAGCTCCTGACAATTGTTTTCATGATACTACCTTTATTAACAGCTCTCACTCTAGTTGCAACTAGACAAAGAAGATCAAGATTATGTTCAAAAATAAACTTTCTAACCTCCAATTGTTTGGGGGGAGATTTAAGACCCCTTAGGTTCCAACAAGCTAAATTAATCATTTAAGTGTTGGAGGATGGTGCCCCTGGGCTTTGGCAGACCTTTTTCTCCCCTTAAAGGAGATTTATGGTTGTGCAACTTTTTCTTTGTGTTTCCAAAAGGAATTCCATCAATTTTTATCACCTTTTTTGCCAATAAACTAAAATCAGGAGAAACAGAGTTTTCAGTTTCCTTTGGCATTATACCTTTTAAGTCCACTACCAGTCTGGCAAACTGATTGCTAGTGCTTAATTCCTCAACCTGCTGAGGTACTGTAGGAGTTTGATGTATTTCAGTGGTGATTTGGTCCTCTAAACTTGTTTGATCACTGACCTTCTTGGATGTTCCAGCTTGTAGTGCTTGTAAAGCCAAATTTCCAGCATAGTCCTTACTTATGTTGCCCCCCTGTAGCTCTAGTTCTTGTCTGTCTATCAGAATTTCATTGGTGTCATTGGTCCCCAATATTTTTCCAGGGTTTACAATTCCTTTCCCCCTGTCATCTTTCTCAGCTTTCTTCTTCCATTCTTGTTTGTAGGTTCCTATTGGGCAATTGTAGCTATAATGGCCAAAAACATTGCATTGAACACATGTTTTAGGCTTCCATTGATATTCCACTCTTATTTCCATAGCCCTTTTGTCATCGGGACGTTCCCCTTCCATACATAATTCAAATGACTCAATTGGTTCCTAATTAGCTTATATTTCATCACAGAGCCAAGTGAAGATGATTCTTTGCTTGGATTCTGTGAGTGAATCTGAATACAAAGGTCTACCAATAACACTTCCAATATAACTCAGAGCCTCCTCATTCCAATATTCCAAAGGAATATTATAGATTTTGACCCAAACAGGGATCTTAGAGTGTAGATCTTTATTAGGTTGAAGTCGAGGTAGCCACTTTTGGAGTATGATTGGTCTACCTGACATTAACCATGGACCATTTTCAAGTATTCTCCTACTAGCCTCCTCATCTACAAACTAAAAGAAATAGAAACCTTGGTCATTTGTTAATACCTCCAATAGACCTTGAGAGTTCCAAAGTCTCTGTGCAATGAGTTTGACCACTGAGAAAGGAAGTTTTTTATCTATAGAGTATCCAATTAGGCAAGCAGTCCACTCTTTACTTCCTTGTTCTGCAACTGACTGAGGGGGAGACACTATTGTTTTGTTCCCTCCCACAAGGGGCTTAAAATATTTCAGGCACATAGATTTTTTGCTTGGCCCACTTGTATGGTCCATACCTTTCCCCTTACTCACTAATTGGCTCCAAGAAATCTTACCAGCTTGGTTGACCAACTTTCGACCAATTTTTGTACTTTGGGAGGATAGATTTGCATCCATTACTGGCACAATCAGATTTGGTGTAACATCCCTCCTTTCCCTTGACAGCTCGCTAGACCCTTGGGGTAGGTGCTCACCACTTAGGTCATTCTCTACTTTAGGGGCATGGGTTTCACTTCCCTTCTTCCTTGCTACTCCCTCAATAGTACTCATAATATGTTTAGGAGGACATACCTTAACATAGTTTTGGCTTGGACCATCAGAAACACCAAAGGCATTTTGACGAACATTACATGGGCTTCCCTTTGCAAGGTCTTCCTGAGTCTCCACTGTCCCATTACTCATCTGTAACTTTACTTCCTTAGAACAAGAAGAAACTTTAATTGGGGAGGAACCCCCCAGCTTGCCATTACCTAAGCCGTCTGCTTCTTTGTTGCAAGAGTCATCTTTACTACATGGCCACTTAAGGGAAGTAGTAATGTTAGAACCATTAGGAATAGCAATAAATGTCATAGGATCGCTAATGATTCCACCATCCATGTTGGGACTATTACTGACAACAGAGTCACACTTGCCATTAGAAACTAGGGTTATCATACTACATGATACAGCTGAAGGAGAAGCTGTCCCCATGTAGTTAACATCGGAGGGGTTGGTAGAAGGATTCATAGAGTGGGCTTGAAGACTCAGAGAGATGGAGGAGGCAGAAACGGTAAGAGCCCCATCAATCTTGTTTGGATCTTTGGAAGTAAATGCCCCCTCTGCCATGGTTGAGCTGGAATGGTTTGATTGGGCAGTGGATTAGCAGAAAACGGGATCTGAGTGAATGGGGTGGGTAAAGGTGGGAAAGTAAAAGAGAAGGGGGGTAAATCGGGTTTTTATATTGAACCATTGTGATATAAATTTAAAACTTGAGAGACTAAAGTGCATAATTAAAAAGAAGAGCAATTATAGTGGAATCTAATTTGCTGCCCTAATTCATTATGACTTTTTGATTGACTATGGATTCCATCAAACATTGGAATTTGTTGTTAATCCAATAGTTTCAATGAAACTGCATCATTATGTCAGCAAATTAGATTATATTTTTGAATAAATATTGAAGGCAACGGTGATATCATGTCACCACTATCACATGCTATCACCAACTAATGATAAAATCCCAAGTAGGCAATGTGAATTCCACTTCAGCTTACGTGAAATAAGAGTGGGAAGTTATTTACTTAGGTGGTAAGTTGGTTATTAATTTTTGTGAGATCCATTTGTTTTTGGAATTTTATTATTAGTTGGTGATATCATATCACATTGTCACGTAGTATCACCATTTCAATGAATATTTTCTCCATATTTTTATGCTCAGATAGTATTACTCTTAAAAAATTGAGTACTAAAGTAACCCTACTCGTATACTTAAGAATTACAAATTCATTTCACCCAACATGAAAAAGAATGGGATATACAGCTTTTCATAAGTTTTGTGATATTTTATCTGTAAAGTAAGTGTTTTTCACTTTGCATGTTCATCAAAAGAAAAATTATTATTTTAATGTTTGTTTTCTAGAGCAAATATTATATCAACTTAACTTCATTCACAAGAATTAATAATCAGACATTCAGTTCAAGCTCCAAGTTCAGTAAAAATATCTCACTCTGGAACCCATAACCTAAAATCGGGAATGATGGATTTGAATTCGATTAAACATTGGGAAGTATTTTATCCAATAAAATTTGTTTAAAAGAAATATAAAATATGAAAACCGAATTATTTTATTCCCAACAAGTAATCTTAAGGTATTTTTCTGTAACGAAAAATGGTGCATATGTCACAAATTCTCAAAAAAGAAATGAATCGTCTTCTTCGTTAACGATCAACTTGGTATTTTTACAAAAGCACAGGGTTCAAATATAGTTTACCCTAAATTCTCCTTCAAAAAATGATGAATGCAATTGTGCCAAAGTAACCAAGAAAGGGCTTTGAATTCTTCTTGAAAACACAAATCAAATTACAATGCAATTTATTCCAACATGCCACTAGTTATGGCCAAAACCGCTACTAGTCAACTGCTACATAGTACAACTTTTTTTTTTTTTTTGATCAAATACATAGTAGAACTTGGAACACCTATAGAGTAGCCTAGCAAAGCATACATGCACTACCATGGACATAACACCAGAGAAACTCAACTAGTACAGTAGTCTAGCACATAATACAAGGACCCATCATGGGTATAATATCCATGACATTTTCTTTTGTTTCCTTTTGGTTATTCAATGGGGTTCATTGTGTGGAAACTGTAATGGTCACTGCAACATATACAGCTTGAACATTTGTCACTCATGATGTGGAAACTTGGCTCTCTTGGAACTGTTAAAGGCCTACTTGATCTGCAAAAAAGCCGAGCAAATACAGAAAAGAAGTTAATATAGGAGATTAGAGTTTTGACAAACCAATGGCCGAATAACTTTGTTGTGGATTTGAATCCGTGGAGAGTCACTTCGTTTAGTAATGTCAAAGGCTAATGTGTAAGAATAAAAATTAAGTTTTTAAAATTTTTTTTGATTTTTCATTTTAATTATATTTAAATTTTGAATTTCAGTTGCAAATTCTTTTTGATCATATTTAGTATGTATATTCAAGAATAATTATTGTTGTTCTCAAAATTGATTTTATGGGTATTCAAGAGCAAACAATCAAATCCCTTTAAAATATAATGTTTGTAGGTTACACATATAGGCCAATGGACAAAAACAATGAAGCCAACAGTTAAAAATAAAAACAAACATTGAAAGTCATGTGTAGGTTATACAGTGGCTATATATATACATATATATATATATATGTATATATATATATAGGCTTTGAGAAACCTTTGGGAAGAGTACAACGAATTCAACAATCACGAAAATCCACTCCACCTTCCAATTGCTCACTTGGTCTATTTTTCTATTATTTTATTTTTGGAGCAACTCGATTCGAGACAGATTCATCCTAACCTTTCAGTGAACGTGACCATTGAGGAGGTGCTGTTGTGAGCGTCTAAGTTGGATATTGGAGTCGCTGGTGTCAGTCAGTACCCTCACGTGGGGAGGCTCAACTGTTTTAGGACAGTGATCACACGCTTCTCGGACTCGCAGTCCAGCTCTTTTTAAATCAATTTATTTTGTTTATATAAATTGCATGTAGTCATTTAAATTGCATTTTATATTTTAATGATCTAACCAACTATTTGCATGCTTCATTTAGCATTTTAGATTACAACACTCATAGTTATTTTGCTCACATCATAATTCTAGTATTTGTTGTTTTGATAAAAAATTCATTAGCCGATTTTTCTTAATTTCAACTATAAATCTAAGCTTAAAATATATAATTGTTTTTTACATAATGTATATACGGTCTAAACCTCTACCAACGAGACTAAACTAGGTACCAAAGGTTGGACGATGTTATACCATTTATCCTTTTGAGACATCTATTTACGGGCCTATACTAGGTGTTATTTTTAATGGCAGCGGAATCGATCGAATGAACTTTTACCTTTGTGGAAAGAAGGGCCTGTCAAATAGAGGCATCAACTGAGCTCTTGGAATCATCTCCTTTCTCAGCATCCGAACCTCTTCTTCCTCGATGATCTGCTTCAATTTCAATGTTGCTCTCAAATTACAGATAAAAATGTGATAATGATGAAGTTTTCGAAGAGATTTGCACCCACCTTCTGCAACTTTTCTATCTGCTTCTTCTGGTGCTCAATGAGATACAGTTTGGTTGCAACCTGTATGTCTATTTCTTAAGAGAATACTTTCCATAACACGTAAAAAAATGGAAGCAAACACTTATGGCGACACTCACTGAGTAGTTGAACATTGCACGTTTAACAGCTCTCTGTTGGGTGTGGAGCTTGATATCAAGTGGCTTGGTGTTTTCTTTTGTGAGAGGTTTCTGGGAAACCTACAGATGAATTCTCGAAAGGTAAATAATTTGATTAATCCAAAAAAAGGTATACAATACAGTTCAAAACACGCCACGACCCTGTCTCATCTGGGACTGGGAGAGAGAATATGGATTGCACATGTAAATTAGGACACACTCACCTTATATTTATCAATCTGTCTCTCTTTCAGATGATCATCTGATCTCGACTGTGGACACATCCCAAAGTATAGTATTAGAGTAACGTTATAAGGTCTGGGCTATTTCACGAGGTACAACAGATGAAAACCTGTTTGCTCAAAGGTAGAAAATAGCTTTCATTGCCTCAATAGCTGTATCATGTTTGATGCTCATGGGAGGCACAAACATAATAGATGTTCTTATCAAATGTGGCATTTAGCTCTTTGGCTTAATTTTTTGTTTGTTAGATCATACTAAAATATTAAAATTTTAACGTTGAATTATTGATTTGTTTTGGCTTTCATAGAAGCCAAGACTATTTGGTCGTTTCGTTGGAAAAAAGGAAATTTTGATCCATGTAAAAAAGTGCTAATTTATGCTGAGTACTGGCAGCATGTGTTTAATAAGGTGGCAACCAAAGCATAAAGCCATGCTGCCAGCTAGCTAGCTTATATTTAAAGGATTGGACACTACTGCTTAGTCTGTCTCAACACAGCCTTGTAACGTAGAAAAGCTTCTTATATATTTTTTAAGAAAATAGGGACCATTCCAATCATGATGCCTTTTCATCTGGTACCCTACCCACAAACACACCCACCCACCCGCCCACCACTTCCAAGCATGCCAGGCAGGTTGCTGACCATACCCACCAACACGCTTCCTATTGGTTTATTTGTCATAAATTTTATTTTTTTAAAATGTAGGATAACTACAACCACTCACACTTCAATGTGAGGGTCATAAATTTTTAATTGATCCATTTATAGCCATTAATTATGAAAATAAAGAAGTAAAACAAAATAATAAAATAAGATAACTTTACACGTGCCAACAACTTATTGATTAAAAAAGGAGGTATAACACTGAAAAATAGCGTGTTTGTACGATGGTTGGACCTTGGTTTCCACTTTCTTCAAGCTACCTAAAACGTCATGAAGTATAACTCTTGACATATAGAAGTTAAGAAACAAATATTTGTAGTCCTACCAAAGATTGGTTCTTGATGAATTGTTGAGGTGGAATGGATCTCACAACTCCCCTGGCTATAGATGCAATTGCAACATGTGAAGTACTCTTCACAAGCTTAAACATCCAAAACAAAAAAGAGAAAGAAGAAAAGGAAAAAAAAAAGAGGACAAAGTATAAGTTAGAAGCTGTTTTCAAAACAGAGAGAGAGAGAGAGGGGGGACTGAGAAGTAGTAGAAATATTGACCTTTTGAGCAGATTTGGTGTTTAGGCTCTCCATGATCAGCAGGTGGGTTGGAGTGTAACTAAACTGAAGTGTATATAAAAGATTTTGGGCGATGGTTGGAGATTTGTATCTGTCACATGGAGTAATGCTTTCTGTTGCTACATCACCAGCATGTTCAGCCATTTGCATGCTCTCATGCACCAAACTTTCTGATTAAACTTCCCTCTCATACATTTTGTGGTACCTTTACCCTTTGTAGTTTCTTCAAATCTCCTCTTTGTTTCTATCAAGAACAACGCAATTATTCGACTTATTATCTGATCAAGACAGGGTTTACTGGACTATATTTCGAATGTAATCTGCTGAAATAATATATAACAATATTCAAACATGCTTGAGAGTTAGTTTAGTATCTTAATTCCAAATGGGTTCATGTACTTAAGTCAAAAACCTCTGCAATCTCAATAGATATTCCAAAAATCCAGCTAAAATCCAAAATACGCAGTCTTCAAAGCTTTTGTATTGATTTGTCTAACTATTTTGGGGGTTCCTTAAGCATGTTTAATTAGCACTTTGCTTCGTTTCATTGCCAAACCAATCATAATCAACTTAGTTAAGTTGTTTGAGTGGAGAATTTTAAGCAAAATCACAACAACTTTTACGTTAGTGTCACTATTGGTGTTCATGGATCTATATCCCATCTATTATACTTTTTTTCGATTTTCTTTGAACAGCAGTAGATCACATGTGATATATCGGTGGGAGTTCCACTCATATATAATGAGTTCCATTTGAATTCAAAACAAAGTAGCTACAATATATCATGGTGAAAAATCGTGAAAAAAAAATATTGGAATGGAACTAAAAACATTGTTAGGCATTTCTTGTTAATTCAGTTATTAAACTAAAGCTGGTAGGTAATCTTTCGTTTTTGGGAAGTTATTGCCTTCTTGTCAACAAGAATAAGCGCATGAACAATTGTCATACAGTTAGATCTTGATTAGAAAATTAACCGAGTGATAAATTGCTTATACATGAAGGAAGTTAGAATTATGGAAAAACCCTTATAGAAAGATGATAGATTATTACATTGTAACTTAGTTTTTTTTAACCAAGTGATATTGAGACGTAAGCGTCTACTGTATTGGTGATCGAAGATTTCTTGTATTTGAAGCAGAATGGCCTGTTTGGTTTCTTGTCATTTGATTGTAAGTTTGTAACCTTAGGTTTGCTTTTTAGTTCTTTTTGTGCCAAAGTTGTTTTATGAAGTAAAATATATGAACAAATCTCGAGTTTAAAAATATAAGGTTCTCGTTGCTAACAATTTGGTTTTTAATTTTTTCGTTCTTGTTTTCAATATTTTATAAAACTTGAAACTTAACTTTATTTGATAGCCATTTTAGTTTTTTTTTTTTAAACTAAAATCGTTTTCAAACTTGCCTCAAATTTTGGAAACGGCCACCAAAATAAAAAAAGGAAAGGGGTGGAATTCAATTTAATGAGATCCCAACATTGACTTTTCTTAGGAACAAATAAAGTCTTCTATCAAAAAACCCTTAAACAAAATTATTTAAACCCTTCGTTCCAGGCGTCCAGCAATTCATCTCTCTCATCTGAAGCTATCTCACGAAGGTTGTTCACATCAGTTTTATCTCTCTCACCAAAGTAAGTCCTTAGATCTAGGGTTTTTAAAAAAAATTAGTTTGATCGAAAATTTTCTATTTTGGTGAGATTTAACGGTAATAATAAACAGGTTTTATATGAGTTTTGAGGATTGTTGAGTTTATATTACATGTAATTTTTATTTTTAAAGTTTTATTTCTCGATCTGTAACGATCATAATGTACAAATTCGGAGACTACCCTTATATTACTATGTTTGGTTTATGCATTTTTTATTTTATTTTATAATTTTTATTTAAAAACTGAAAATCGAAAACGTTATCAAACGCAACCTAATAATGTTATGTAAACCTAATGTATTGACTTAGTCATTTTTTGATATTGGATTAACAGTAAACCCAACTATTAGTTGAGACTCACTGTCAATTCAATAGTTATAATATCTTACATCAACAAATAAAATTAATAAATTAAATTTAAATAATATTTTCCATATAAATATGTCATACTGTAATGTATCCATTAGATAAAAAAGTTTATACAACTTGTGATGCCAGCATTTCTCTTTCCTTTTTTTCCTCTCCTTGGGTAGAAGAATAGTCTAAATATTCTTCAAATCAAATCAAATCAAAGTAGGTTAACTAAAAACAAATAATAATAATTATTGTAACGATAGTGTTATGCCCATAGAATAACCTTGATTGCTTTTATATGAGATCCGACTACATTAGTGAGAATAGTAATGGCGTCTTCTCTCTCTATTTTCCTCTTTTTCTTTTGGATAAATTATAGTGATGATGGTTTTTGACAATAACAAGGGACACTAATGCTTATGTTATACAGCACCTCTTTCTAATTTCTGGTTTAACGGAATAAATTTGTTCGTTTGCCAAGTCAATCAGTAATTACAAAGCTGACACAGAGCTAGCTTCGTTTCTTATGAGGAATGCACGTGAATGATGACATACATCTCTAACCCACGCAGCATATCAAAAGAATGAATTGTATTGGCATATCATTTTAGAGTCCCAAATGTGCAAAGAAGAACCAATAATAAGGTACAAGAATTATGCCACATAAATAAGCCCAATATGGCCAAGATTCATCTTATTACGTGTTCTTTGAACTCATGGTTGTTAAACAAAATGAAAAATGCACACAATTGTCTGCAAACCATGTGCATCAGATCAAGCAAAACGTCTCTTATGACAAGTTATAATTTACTGTGACATAATCGAGACGCCCGTGCTTGACACACAAGTCTACTGGAAAAAAGATAGGGCATTTATGTAATTTTTCAGCATACATAAAAATTTGTATGCTTCATACAAATTGCATCATTCAGAAACTACAGCAACCAATCACTTTACCAAGAATGAGAATGAGCCTTCTTTATGAACTGAGCAGCCATCTGGACTTGATAAGTGGATATTTTAGGATGTTTACCCATGATCAGTATCTCTATTATTCTTCAGAAATCTTGAAAAATGTATAGGATAAGATCAAGTTGTTGATACCATCCATTTTCGGATCTGTTTCGAACTCAGGGTCTATATAAAAGAACACCTACAAATGCAATGCATGGTAAAGTGTAACAAGTTACAAAAGTGTAACCCTGGAAATTCACAATGAAAAGAAAAGCAGCTATAAACTGCTTACAGGCATGTCAATTTGCTCCCCAGGAAGAAGTCGCTGCTCCTCAAAGCAAAAGCATTGTATTTTGTTGAAGTAAACTGCAGCCTGGAAAAGGTCACAGCCTCTTAATTTCTTTCAGAAAATCTAGAACAAAGAAATGAGCCAATCTGAGATTCCTCTTTTTTTCCAAAATACAACTCAAACTCAGATTCTCCGACAAGGCCATGAGCAATTGCAGCACCAAAACTTAAATTTATCCGAGTCCATCTAAACTCAACCATCAAACTTTAAATGGCAAGAAAAAAAGACAAACTGACTGAAGTGATCAAACAAGTTATTACCTGCATGGCAGTTATTGGAATAATACTAAGAATGAAAAGGAGAAATACAAGATAAAGACAGTACTTTTTATGCCAAAAGCATCTTCGACAAGAAAATGCCTAATTTGGGCCTCCATGTGGCAAAACTGCAAGTTAAACTGTGTAGTGCAAAATGTATCAACCGACATCCTATACCATTGTATCAGCATTTTTTTCCCCTCAAAAAGACTCAGCAATTTCTATCTATAAAAAGAAAGGCATGTTAATTTTACCAGCACTCAGCTGTCCAATGTGGAAAAATGGGTCAACGATTGTGCATTTGATACTTGGAGATTTCCAATAACAAGACATATTTGTCGGATTTATCTAGGAAAACAGAATCCACTATGTTTCTAGGGACCCCATAAGTTCCAACTATGGAAGAGATGATTCAGAGAGGGAAAAAGAGCACAGTTTTGGGCCCTTCAAATCTACCAGTACAAATTTCTGATTCCAAATTGTCTGTCTTTATTTATTGAGTAATTTAGTTTTCACTCTAATAAAGTCCCTTTCTTATCACAAAAAGTTAAAACAGGAAATGCAAAAGAGAAACCTGCTGCTAAATCTTCGGTGTACCATCAGGACATGCATGCACCAGATTTTTTGGGAAGGCACTATAATAATGTAAAATCAAACATGTGCCCAAACGTCACACAGAGAGAACCGACTGCCAAACCCTGATTAAACATACTCTACCTCTGACACACCCTTAAATCTCCTACTAATTTGTTGTATGCTAAGGGTGCATGGTTCTTAACAACTTATTCATATGCAGAATATGCCAGAATTAACGTTGCTACTATAATGATACTCAAACCATGCCTAATGGCCCATAATGACAAAGTTTACCTAATCAAATCTGGGTGATCCAGAGAAGGTCCATGCTCTAGTCACATATATCAAGGTGAATTAGATACTTCAGAGGAAGAGACCAGTTCTTTTCAGTATGTTTGTGAGTAGTTTCGCGTATAATATACCACCACACGTCACCACATACTACATGAAAATCTCACGACTTAAATGTTCTTTATCGAGGTACATCTAATACTGGGAATTGAATTGTGTATCATGGTACATACACCTATAGTGACAATCAACTAAGAATTGTCTTTTATTAATCGGACAAATACTCTTTCACATAAGAACAGATTTGTGTGCAGGAGCATTGACTTGGGACAAGATTCAGCATGAGTCACCCTTCTTCATCTCAATATTTCAACTCTAAGAGACAATTGAAACAGGAATCATGTGATATACGAGAAATAGTCGATACATGTTTAAAATTTTAAAAATTATTTTCCAAATAATGGATGGCGAAACAAGTTCCGTACAGACATTGTAAATATCCAAGCATTATCAATCTTTTTTAAGATTAGAAACATCCATACTTCTTAGTCAAAACTCAAAGCATATCAGACACCTATCTCTTTTCCTCCAAGTTGATGCTACAGTTGCCTTCCCATGTTGATTAGTGAATATCCTATGATATAAAATCAAATATAATAGTAAATTCATCCTTATAATATTGGGGATACCATACATCCATTTTGCTTCATTTGGATATCATATAATCATTATAGACCTAAGTAAATCATAATTAGTCACTGCCACTAAAAATTAAAAAAGATCATTAATGTAAAGAGGAAAATCACTGAAAATGCACTTGCGTTAGATTATGGAGCTCCCAAAAGCACAATGTACAAATGTTAATTCCATATTGTCACTAAAAGTGATTTTCTGACATGCTACATCATTCTTAACTCAAATGTCATATATGGGAAGAATCAAACTAAGATAAGGCTTTTTAAGAAACTAGCAAGGTACCACGTGCGTCGCACGTAAATAGTTTTTGTACACAAAAATTAATAAAACATATTAAGTATATGTATATCTGAATTAAATATCATTTCAAATTTACCAAACTTAATTTTCATTGCTTATATTTTATTATAAAATTATGAAAATTGTGTGTTCTCAAAATTCTTTGTTCTAACTATAAAAAAAAGATTAAAAAAATAGTTAAAGTTCTTTTTTTTTTTTTTAAATTGTGATTGAGATTGATTTTTTAGTGATGTCTGAGAAATTAAATCTCTTGCAATTCATTTGATTAGGATTCCACTTATAATTTCTTCAATAAAATAAAAGTAATTGTCAATATACTAATCACATTAAAACCTTATTGTAATTAGGAATTAGTTAGGTCAATTCAGATAAGATTTAATATACTACTCTATAATATATATTATCAAGCAAATTAAAATCTAAAAAATTCAAGTTTTACTTAAAATTATACTACAATATCTATTTTTACATAAAATATTAGTACAAATTAAAAACTTTATTGTGACTGAAGAATTATAACGATGTAACATAAATTAATTTAGAAAAATTATATATACGATTATTTTTTATCTTAGAAATGAAATGATTAAACTTTTCGATGAAAAAGAAATACTCACGTAGGGATAATATTATATTTGCATATGAAATGAGTCATTCAAATGAGTAATATTAAATTGATGGAGTTTTGGAAGGTTTTTTTAACACTTTATTGAAAATATAATGATGTATTTTTTTAAGGGTAATATAGTCAATCAAAAATTTTTATAAAAACTAATATTTATACATAGAGAATAAATAACTAAAAAAAATATTATAGATAATTTGGAGATTTAAATACATAAAGATATGATGATAATTTAGATATTTTAGTTGTTGGAAGGGGGATAGGTTACAACCAACCTAGTTGGGAAGAAAGATGCTACCCATGTCTGGCTGTAAGTAGCGCCTCACTGAAAGCCAAATAAGGAGGCTCAACAGAATCAAGGCGAAAGTTTGTTGCTCCCCATAGTCATGCTTCTGACCTTGGTCTCCCTGAACCGTGTGGATGTGAGGCGTTAGACCACCACCGTCGATGCTATCTTGTAGTACCAAACACGGTTGTTTCCTAGATTGAAGTGGCCTTTCTTTGCCCTACCAAGCGAAAGAAGCCACTATCAAACAGCTTGCCCTACTGAAGTACTAAGGTGTGCTCCGCCCAGTGACTAAGAAATGGGTTTGCGCTTGAAGTGGTGAGGTCACAAAGAGGGAAGTATGGCTGCTATTGACTAAAGGTTGGATCTTCGCTTTCCTTTAGAATGAAAGTCGCTATGAAGCCGTACTGCTTACTTTGTTTGATTCAAAAAGTGAACAACCCCTCAACTAATCCTATGGTTGTGGGGTACTTGTGATAAGCTCCCTTGGATAAATCTTACGATATTTTGGACAAGAAACTTATCACATGATGCCTCCAAATATAAACTTCAAAGTAGCATCAACTAAAAACGGAACCAAATAATACATTCTAAGTCTCCGCATTCCTCAAACTAACCTTTATTAAGTAATAGCTTCAATAATGATGATTTATTACGGAGATCAAAAGACTAACTTGAACACCACATAAATGAAAGAAGAACAAATGAAAATTTTGAATATATGTACCTTCATGGGTGTAACGTTATATGTAGATACACCAGTTATAGGTGTTGAACTTCGATTTTCAGCAGTGTAAAATGCAAGGGCACTCTCTCCTGGCTTAACCCTTACCTACAGTTCATTACAAGAACATCACATTAAAATATCTAGACATAATACATATAGCACTTCTAATCTAATGGCTGAAGAATTGAGGTAAAGTAGTACACTGACACTGATAACACCGAGTAGCAAACTGATGTAAAGGGGATTGTCTAACAATGCAATTTATTTTCTCCATATGGGGCATTAGTTTTGTCGGCCCATATTGTAATAAAAGTTTACTACCTGTCAATAAAAGGCCAATTTTTTGCTTACCTCTTCTTTGTCTATACAGTTGGTTTGGAATTTTTTTTTTTTTTTTTGCTTTGAATTTTTTGTGGCTTTATTTCCTCTTAATTTTTCCCAGTGATAGAATGATTGCCATTGTTTATACATACCTCCAAGTGCACCTACATGAATAAACATCCATTCGCATATAACAGCATGATTTAATATTTTCTATTAATGATTCTTTAATATTGACAATATCACACACTCGCTAGAATGCAAAGAGAAAACTTATTCCAATTTCGTTTGTTTGCATCAGTTTCAAAGAAAGCACCTCTCGTTGTGTAGGAACAAATTTCCAAGGCATTCCATCTGCCACATCAGCATTGAACTGCACCACAATCTCCCTATAAGAACAATACCAACAATTCATTAAAATTCGACATACAAAAAATTAAGGGGACTCCATCTTAGTCAAGATTTTAGTAATATACTGTTAAAATAGGATAGCAAGACTAGAATTCACATGATAAATATATAATATGATTACACAATCCTGAAATGAAACGTGTCACTACTTTTAAGTGAGGTTTTTAGAATGAAATGAGATGATACAAGATAAATTGTGGGGCTTGATTTTCAGAAGACAAACTTGAACATTTTCCAAGTGACTAAATGACAAAAGGTAGGTTTAAACCTGGTCGTAACGGTTCCATCTTGAGCATGCCGTGCAATTTTTTCTTCCACACTCTGCATAAACAGTAAGACCTGTGTCATTACTCAATAGTCTAAAAATATAAACATCTTCCTTATCATAAACCAAGATCTCACCTCCTTGCGCTGAACGGTGCCCCCATAACCAGTAGCTTGGCAGAATCTCCTATACAGAGGAACTGCAGCATAACTACATCCAACCATCGCAAATACCAACCCTGTCAAGTATACAAGCATCTTCGTCGACTTTTGTTCTCTCGAAATAGGAGTAGCAACATATTGCCGATGAAAACTAAGAAAAGGAGAAGACTTCTCCAAACTCCGAGTTCTCAAAGGTAAAAACCCATTACACCTATCCAACGACACTTTACTAAACTCGGATCTTGACGTCAAACACCCAAGTCCAAAACCATATTCTCGTGCATAGCAAGTATTATTAGCCCCCAGAAAATAATCTCTCTGCCAAAGTGCTTCGTATAAATGCCTGAATCAAAAAGAAAGGAATGGAATATCTGTTTGGATCAAACGATTGGTCATTACATTTGCATGTATACATAAAAAATCATACATATAGATAGTTATATTTGTCAATGCGAAATTCAGTAAGGAATGTGCTTCTTTTTCCCTTTCCTTTTCCTTTTATTTTTTGCAAGTTTGGAACAAGCTTCATATAGATGCAGATACAGCATTTTTCAATTAGACCAATAACCTGGATTGATAAGGGGAATGCTGAAAAGTGTTGTTAATGTAAGGAAACAGATGGGTTCTTCTGGAAAGTCTGGATAGTGACATTATTGAAAGGACTTTGTACCGCCAGATATCAAAACATCCTCAATAGCATCTGAAACAAGATGAAAATTAACTCAATTTAAATAGAGGAAAATTATAGCCTTTTCAAATTACCATGCTTCAATAAAATAGCATTCAGTTTGAAATAATAAAATCCTGGTTATGAAAAGATTCAAATTCTGCCAATCCTTTGTTTTACCTCAAGTATCTTGGAAACCAAATAGAGCACTCGATAGCTAGGTTACAGAACCAACTGAAGATAGGAATTTTGGAATGTAATACCTCTTTTTCGTGTTTTCATAGAAGAAACTGGAATGGAATCGTAGTTATTAAACCTAGCCCAGACCTCAACACAACAAAAAGACTATTCATAAGGTCACTAGTTCAACCGTTGCATCAACCAGTTGGATTATTCATACAATAAAAATTAAGAACAATTATTAATAACAAAATTATGCCAAAAATTTGTAAAACTTGAAAAATATCATGATTTATGTTAAGTGCATCAAATAAAAACACACAGAAAATATCAAACACGCCCACAATGCATCCAACTTTCAAGACAATAAGGAAAGGTAAGTAGATAAAAGAAAGAAATGCAATGATCAAACCGTACTGATTAAAGTAAATGGAAAAAAAATGAATAATCAAACCATATTCGTATAGTGCAGGGAAAAAAATCGAAATATGTGACAGCATGGCATAAGGAGTCAAAAACACAACGAGGAGAAATTGGTAAGTCCTGAAGTCACAAGTCTAATAACATTGTCTTAATCAAGTCCAAAGTTCACAATCGCAAGTAGGCTTTAGCCTTTTCTCTCTGCAAAGCCAGCAGTCCAGAGCAAGTGTAACACATACAACTAAATATATTCCTTTTTTTGTTAATTAAAAGAACTGTTGTGATACTAAAATGAAGCATTTTACAAAGAAGGGAAAAGTAAGAAAAAACCCTTGAAAATTAACACAAAAGCATTAAGAAACACAATATGCTAATCAATTATGAATAGGCAGTAAGCCTTCATGCCCAGAATCAATCCATCAGAAAGGAACAATATCATCAATATGAATTCAAATCCCAGAATATTATATCTTTGGAAGAAATGAACTTTAAACATCAATTTGAGCAAATTCTGCTGCGCCCCCTGCACTGTAACACGCCAAATTGAAGAATGAAAAGTTATTTTGCACAAACATTTTGCATTTTGTTTCAATGATCTCTAAAACAACATAAAGTAGAGTTCAATAACAAAAATAAGAATTCACAACTTCCAGAAGAACATGTTCAAAATTCTGGTTCCTGAGTGGGCTGTAACCATTAACAACAATGCAAACAATAGCAATCCACAAATTTCGACAAAAAAATCGTCAAAAATATTCAGAATCAATCAGCAGAATCGTGCCTTGAAGAACAAATCAATGTTAAATGATTCTAAAACCTACATACATTAGAACACAGACACTATTTCCGCTAAAGTTCAGGGGCCTCACATGGAAGGTGATAGAACACCCAAAGAGGCATTTACTCTCGTTCAATACCTCAGCTCATGAGTAGCCGAATTTAATATCACCGTACAATTTGGGACTCAAGTAAACCAATCGATTAGGCTATGGAATCTTTGATTTATATTCTATTTCCATATGATACTATGAAAGATCCGTAGGATGATGAGGTGCGACCGTGAGGTGAGAAATTACCTGGGTAGATGCCGAACCGAAGACTACGGACGGTGGCTCTCAGCTTGAGACTGCAAGTGAGAGAGTTGAAGGGTGTGTTTGGGTAATGGAGTTAAATAGAGTAGGATTTCTTTTTTTATATCCTAACACACTCAAGTCAAGCCCACTCATCCACTTTAAAACCCTAACTTTGAAATTTATCAAATCCTAACTTTTGTTTGGGAAACAAATGTGTAATTCAGTGGGCCTTATAGATTACACAAATAATTTTGTAGTAGTTTACCATTCTACCCATGACTCTATCAATTCCAATTCAAACCAATCATATCCTATGATTGAATTGGTGGATTATCCTAATAAAACTATATATTTTCCACGTATAAATAAAAACATATAAAAATAAAATAATAATTTTTACAAGTAATACATAATAGTTACATATTAAATATACGTAATTGTAATACATGTTGCCTTAAACAAAAAATGCAACAAAACATAAGGCAGCGTGGTGAATATGTGTTAACAATAACAAGTGAAATTAATGTTGCCTTATATAATACATAACAAAATTCGGCAATATTAAGTGCACACATCATATTTTCCATACATGTTCTCATCCACCAAACAGCAAAATATCTCAAACTCAAAATAACAAACAAATAATATCATTCATAACGAAGTAAATCGACAATTCCGACATTGAAATCTTCAGGACTTTCATTACTTACAACAGAGACATTTTTTTCCGGTAAGTAACAAAGAAATAATAAAATTCAAAACTTTCTCCTTGATTTCCATACATTTTCTCAATACCAAACAAAATAATAATGCCAGAAATGAATAAATTCATCCATTCATATTAATAACCACAGTGACACTTCTGCAATGCTCAGCAATAACCACCACCCCATCCACCATCCCAACCCATTAGTTATCACCACTTTCAACGTCTCCCTCCTCTTCACCACACTCATTTCCTCCCCTACCCTCACATTTCCCTCAGACTCAGAATTTTCCGAGTTTTCTTTCAATTCAATTTCCACCGTGTCTTGTGGCAAAGGCAAAGCAACCATGACCTGAGACTGAAGCCTCAGAGCCACTTGGTCTTCGTCGTCTACGGCATTCCAATCAAGATCGATTATGAACCCTAATTGCTGGTCTTGTGGGTCTTGTGATGATGTAATTGATGAGGACGAGGATGATCTAGGGGTATAATCGTCAGCAAAATCATCGGTGCGGTAGCTTAGAGTCAAATGGAAGATCTCTGAAGGTCGTTTTCAACCCAGTCCCCAAGACATGGCAATTAGGGTTAGAACTCAATTACCATCAGATCTTCATTGCTATTGAATTAAGAAATGGGTATTAACATTTTTTTTTGTGTTGAAATTTGAGAAAACTTCCGAGTGTGCAGTTGGCATTACAGACTCTGTGTATGCAGAGAGAGAGAGAGAGAGAGATGAGAAACTTACCTCAAGAAGAAGCTCTGTTCCTCGTTCTTCGAGCACACACCACCGATGTCGTCTTCTTCGTCGACTCTGTGAAGAAGCTCTCACCCACAGATGCAGAAAATGGAGGACCTCTCCAACGCCACAATCGTCTTCACCTCTGTGCAAACCCTTGGACGAGCTCAGCTGACAGGAGAAAAGAGACAGGGATTCGTCGTGTGAGTGGTGGAGAAAGAGAGTGCAAATACGTCTGTGTGTGTGTGTTGGAAGGGGGGGGGGGTTAACGGGTAACCCATTTTTTCCTGGGGTAGTAACCGGTGTGGAGTGGGTTAAGGTTGTGTTTGGATAATCGGTATGGCTAGGAATGGATTGGATTTTTTGTATTTTAACCCATTCCACCCAAACCCACTCAGGTACTTAATTAGATTGGTTATGTATGCCATCCTACCCAAGCCATTGTTTGGCAACTAACAATTAAATTGGATAGATTTCACTTGATTTTTATAGACATTTACTATTGTACCCTTTGCTATGAAGACCATTTTTTTTTCCAAAAAATTGGGGAAGTTTTGCATACAGGAGTAATACCCACCACCACAATCGCCTCAACAGAAACTCCACCACCACCAAACAGAAACTCCACCACCATCGACAGAAACGCCGCCACCATCGCCTCAATAGAAACACTGAAGACCACCATCATTGCCTCAACAAAAACACCGAAGACCACCACCACCGCCTCAATAGAAACACTGAAGACCGCCACAACAGAAAAAGCAGCCACCACCACCACCACAATAGAAATACCCACGACCATCACCACAAAAATGATTCAAATTTGAAAGATATAGAGAAGAATTAGGGTTCCAAAATCAACCACCATCACATCAGATCTGAGAGATAAAGAAATTAGGGTTCAAAATCATCCACCATCGTGGTGGTGCAGACGACTGTGAACGATCGAGGTTAGGAGTGGTGCAGGTGAAATTATCTTCTTCATTCGGTCCACTTAGGGATGTCAATGGATCGAAGCGGGAGCGGGGGGTGTAGTCTCCATCCCCGTACCAGCTTAAAAAAATTTCGTCCACCTCCGTTAGTGGGTATAATTTTTATCCCCATCCCCGTCCGCGGGTAAATTTTTAATCCCCGTCCCCGCTTCTCCCGTACCCGCCTAAGCCCAAGCTAATTAAATCCAATATTTTAAATAATCCAACAACATTCTAAATAATCTAACACAACATAATATAACATAACATATTTGAATAAAACACAAACAACAAATGTCCAAAATACTACTTCAAAATATTATATATTTGAATAAAACACAAACAAATGTCCAAAATAACATAATGGTGGTAAAATCATTTCAATCAACTCAATATATATTTATATTTATTTATTTATTTTGCGGGTAACAGGGACGGGGCAGGGGTAAGGGTATGTCCATCCCCGCACGGGTTTATACAGGTATTCCCGTATACGTCCACCGTTCAATACGTATAGTCCATCCCCGGTCCAAACGGGGCGGGTTTGAACGAATACCTATTTTTTCCCGGTCCATTGACATCCCTAGGTCCACTCAGGCACTGAAACCCATCCCAACAAAAACGTTGGGCTAAGGCTTCGTCGCCTTTGCACACACACACACACACACACACACACAGAGGAGACTGACATAGCGAGAGACAGAGAGCTATGAGAAAGATGGGTAAATATGTCATTACCCTTGATAACCCAACGGCTGGGATTGAAATCCATGGGAGAGGTGGGTTAATTTTATCCCATATAGAAGGGTTAAAAATTACTGTAGCATCCGGGTCAAGGATAGACCCGAGATTATATCCTAGCTCATTTTTTGCTTCTCAAACAAGGGTTTTATGGGGCCTACTGCCTTATTATCCTATCCTTATGGGTGTTAACTCACCTTAACCCACTATCCAAACACACCCTAAGTGTGACCGCCGGCCTATGGGGTTAAAGGGTACTCTAGCAATTAGGGTCAAGTTTTGACCCGACATTGGTATTCAATCTCAAAAATGACTTCCCAAACAAGGGATTTATAGGTCCTACTCCTATTTTATCCCATCCTACTAGTGGATAACCACTTTTAACCCGCTACTAGTGAATTTGTGGTCGGGGAGAAGAGTTGGGACAAGAGATACGGTGAGAGAATGTGAGTACAATTGTGAAGAAAAAAAGGATTAAATGTATGGGAGGATGTCTCTATTCTCAATATTTTAATTCCATCATTTTATTTTAGAAGTATTAAATATATTTTTATATGATTTTTCAAATAATTAGCGTTCAAATTATTAATATTATTTTATCATAAATTTATCACATAATAGTTAAATATATATATATAAAATTTGGATAACCTATGACCAAATTTCTACTCAAATTGTGGTTTAGTGACTACTAAATTACAAAATTTTGATCATGAGTTATCCTAATTTTAGTCAAAAGTTAATCATATTACACAAATTTTTTAAGAACTATCCAAATTTTGTTTAAGAGTTGTCAAAATTATTTTTTATCAATATTTAGATATTACATGACAAGTTTGTAATCAAAAATCGTTAACAATCTAGACGATGTCTATTTGAGGAACCATATAGAAACATATTCAATACTTTAGGGACCAAAATAGTACAATTAAAATATTATGAACTAAAATAAGACAAATCTTATATTATAGAGACCTCCGATGCAATTAACTCAAAAAAAAAAAAATTTGTACTTAGTTTAGGTGCTTAGTTGCAAAAATTGGATTGGGACCAGGTAATAAAAAATTATAAATTATAATTCTTGAAAGAAAATATTAAACTCAAACTCCTTGAGATTTGTCACTTAATTATTTAAATTCCCTAATATTTAAAATATTGCACACAGACTCCCTAAAATTTGTACAGACGTAACACTCAGCCTTGCCATCAATTCTATTAGTAAATTATACATAAACTCCCTAAAATTTATAGATGTATAACACTTAGACCCCTCAATTTAAAATATTATATTTAAACCACTTATTAGTTACAGAACTTACGATCAAATGACTCCAATTAAAGATAGAAGATATTATGTTCATTACAGTTTGACCCCTTATTTATTTTTTAGTTTTATTTTAGTAGACAATGTTATTGTATGCAAATGAATATTAAATGGAGTTTTTTGATATATTTATACTGATTACTATACGGAGTTCATATTTTTGAGTCACTTACTGACTTAGGCATCAGAGAACTGACATTCGGAGCTCCTCTTTAGTCTTCGACTTCTTTTTTATGTGATTGAAACACAACAAACTGACGTATAGGTCATCTAACTATTGATATCAACAGTAATAATTATATAGAAAAAATTAAATTTTTATTTCAAAAAATAACATAATAAAACATGAATTTTAATTGTAAAATTTAAAATATTTAATATTCTATCTTTAATTGTAATATTTTTTATCTATGTATGATATTTTAAATTTAAGTGATCTAAATGTTACACATTTATAAACTTTAGGGGGTCTACATATAATTTATTATAAACATTGACGATAAATGTCTAAGTGTTACGTGTTTAAAATTTCAGGGGTATTTATGATTAAACGACAAACCTTAGGAGAATTTAAAAGATCTAAATGCTTCACGTTTACAAACTTTAGGGTGTCTATATATAATTTATTATAAATATTGACGATAAATGTCTAAGTGTTATGCGCTTACAAATTTTAGAGAGTCTATGTGTAATATTTTAAATATCAGGGGTATAGATGATTAAATGATAAATCTCAAAAGGTCTGAGTATAATTATTCCTAAAAAAATTGTAAAATATAATTCTTGGAATTGTTGGGTGTGGCCATTATATGGTATGTCCTGGAATTCCTAAGTTGTGTTTACCCATGGACAAGCTTTAGAGCTAAGCTACACAAATTGTTGTTTCTTTTGGGATGATTTTTTACTCATCTGATTTCTCTGACGTTGCAACTCTACATTGAAGGTCTGCTGGAACAAACTGTTAATTGGCCCCATAAATTATACTCCATAAATTTTACTTTTCTTCTCTTTCGTTTTTTTCTTTCAGTGTGCACTATTACTAGAAAACAAGTGACGCGTTGTGCCTATCTCAGGTCGTTTTGAAAAATCAATTAGGGGTGTTACGCCTGTCTTTGGGAGTTTTGACAAATAAGTTAGGAGAGCCACATTGGCACCCGGGTGCAGTGATAAATGGACATGGGTGTCCACGCCATAGAGAGACATGGGGGTAAGGAAATTAGTCCATGATGAAAGACTTAGATTAGAAACACAGAACATTGGTATACTCACCAGCAAAACAATGAAATTAGTAGACACTATAAGCAAGAGAAAAATTAGTATAGCATACTTACAAGAAATTAAGTGGGTAGGTGAGAAGACAAGGAGATAGAAAATACAGGATTTAAGATTCACTATATAGGAAAGGATTGACGAAGAAATGGAGTAGAAATAGTTGTAGATAAAGGCCTAAAAGATAGCATATTAGCAGTTACAAGAAAATGAGATAGGATTATATCTATTAAACTTATAGTCACAGAGAATTTAATTAATGTGATTAGCGCTTATGCACCTCAAGTTGGGTTAGAAGAACATATTAAATAACAATTTTGGGAGCAAATGGATGAATTAGTTCAATATATACCTATAGGAGAAAAGATAATCATAGGTGGAGATTTTAATGGATATGTAAGAAAATATATGACACAGTGCGAGAGGAGTCATGGTGGTTATGGATATGGTGATCGAAACGAAGCCGAAGAGAGTATTTTAGAGTTTGCAATGACATATGACCTTGTAGTTGCAAATATCTCGTTTAGAAAATGAGAAGAACATCTAATGACCTTTAAGAGCGGACCAAACAAAAGTCAAGTAGACTACTTCTTAAGTAGAAGAATGGACCAATTAGCATGTAAGGATTATAAGGTTATTTTGGGAGAAAGTTTAACATCTTAACATAGGTTAACAATCCTAGATTTATATATTAATGGATAACATAGAGTAAAAAGAAGTATTAGAAAAACAAGAACGAGATAATGAAAACTAAAAGATGAGAAACTAGTACTATTTAGGAGTAGAATGTTTGAAGAGGCTTTATGGAACCTCGACGATGAGACTAACGTTATGTGGAGTACGACGACGGAAAACATTAGGAAATTTTTGAGAGAGGATCTTGGGGAGTCAAAGGATAGAGGGCTTATGGGAAAAGAAACTTGGTGGTGGAATGACGATGTACAAGAGGTAGTTAAGGCAAAGAAAGAATCCTTTAAGATATGACAAAATGATAGAAATAGAAAGAACTTCCAAAGATATAAATTACCTAACAAGGAGGTTAAAAAAATAGTTAGAGACGTTCAGTAAAAAGCCTACGACGAGTTGTACAAAAAACTAGATAGTAAAGAAAGAGAAAAAGATATCTACAAATTAGCTAAAATTAGATAAATGAAAATAAGCGACTTTAACCAAGTTAAGTGCATCAAGGGCGAGGATTCAACGGTTTTAGTTAAAGATGAGGAAATAAATGATTGATGAAAAAACTATTTTAAGAAACTATTAAACGAAAATCACTTAAGAAACCTGAAAGAGATAGAAAATAGTAGGATTCATGAAACTTTCTTTAGTAAAATAAAGAATTTGGAGGTAGAGTTTGCATTGAAGAAAATGAAATTAAACAAGATTTTAGGATTGGATGAGATTCCAATAGAGGTTTGGAAGTGTTTAGGGAAGGAGTGAGTGTCGTGGTTAATGAAATTATTAAATAGAATTATTGCTAATAGGAAAATGTCCGATGAATGGATAAAGAGTATTTTAGTACCAATCTATAAAAATAAAGGACATATTCAAATTTGTAATAATTATAGAGGGATAAAATTGATGAGTCATACAATGAAATTATGGGAAAGGGTCATTTGCTTGAATAATTCCATTTTATTCCCTAATCTCCGAACATCGTCCTTAATTGTGTATATGGCTTATCGGGATAGAGGAGTGTCATTCTCCCTCGAAATGATGTGAGAAATGGGACAACGAAATGGTGGTGGGTGAATGAAAAAAATGTGTGTGTGTGTGTGTGTGAACAAAAGTGCTCCCCAAGCGCAGAGAGACTTTCGAGTATTGTGTTTTACTTGAAAAAGTATTCCAAGGTCGTCTGCTCAGGGAAGGAAGTTAAATTCTGTGAAGGTGATTTTGGTGAAAAGGGAAAAGTGCAAAATCTTTTGATGTTTGAAGATTGGTTTATGATTGTGTTTGTGATGAAAATGAAATGGAGCAAGTGTTGGTTAATCCGAAAGAGTCTTTCCAATAGGGATGTCAACTCAACTTGAGACCTTCCTCCAATGGTGCCTAGATGTTCGATTGATTCGTGAAAAGCGAGGGACTAGGATGGAGGTGAGGATCCAAGCATACCCCATGACAATCTCTATGGTGTATCAAAATACTCACAACCATGTCCAAACTCAACCCAGTCAAATCGAATTAACATACACTAAGAGGAGGAATGGAAATGAGTTGAAATGACACTCCCAAGAGGAGTTCTCCCTTGGATTAGCCAACTTGAGGTTTAGCTACTCATATTTAAAGCAAGAACAATAATGTAATGAGGAGACATTGTAAGAAATGGAGCATGGAACTTAAACTAATGCAAGAAAACACAAACTACAAGAGAAAGCATTTAATACCCATTTAAAGCTTGAAATGTAGAAAATTCAAATACATTAATGGTAAAAGTTAAGATACTCAACTAAACTTGGAATGTACTGGAAATAAATGACATTAAAGACAATAAAGGAAGCTTACAAAAGTTTAACAAGAGATTACAAGAGAAATGGATGGAAGAAATGTAAAAATCTAAGTTTTCTCTCTAAATGTGTATTCTACCTAGAGCTTCTTTCTCTACAATGCAATATGAACTGAATTCCCCCTTATGAATGCTGCACTTTCGTCTATGGAGAGCTCATTAGGGGTGTGACAGGCTTCCCATCAAGAGGGGGGTTGATTGGATGGAATCTTGCAGGCTAGGACACGCCTAGCCTTCCTCTCTTGCATTGCCTATTCTCTCTCCTCCTCATAAATGCACAAGCCTTCAAAGTCCAAGTACAGGTGAGGGAAGACCTATAGATGTGTAAGGGATATCAGGGGACAAGATGAAGAAATGTATGTGAGACCCTCAAATGGCAGAGCTTGAGTTATAGGCTGTCTAAGCAATCTGGGCAAAATCTTTTGGAAGGTTGACACAACCTTCCGGAAGGTATGTGCAAGAACTGTTAAATGAAGAAACTAGTAGGCAAAACCTTCCGGAAGGTTTTTGCAGTGAATAGGTAGTCCAAGGCAAAACATTCCGGAAGGTTTTCATCCAAACTGTATTTTTCTTGGTTTCTTCACCCTTCAAACCTTCTTTTAAGCTACCCCCTCATCTTCATTGACTTCAAACACTTCAATAGGGACTTAACTCAAACCATTTACACATTATACTTTCATTTACACAAAATTTCATCAAAGAGACGATTAAATGCTTTTCTCCACAATTTCACGACAAAAGTAAGTATAAAAGGGCATATTAGCATACAATACATGTCATGTTTTTGTGCTAATAACACTCCCCAACTTGAGCTTTACTAGTCCCTAGAAAACTTTATTTCAAACCACAAGCTATAAATTAAAACACTATCCATTCATTCATACAAACATTCAAACACTCAAAATGCGTAAATCATATTGCAATTAAAAAAATAGCACTTGGGCAATGATGAAAACAAAACAATTGTGGTATTTCATTAATCATTTCCAAAAAATTCTTTACAACGGGTTCAAGTTCCAAAACAAAAGAGCCAAAACCTAAAGGCACTTCTACTGGCCGACCCAAGAAACCTAGCTATGTGCAACCGCAATTCAAAACAAAAAACCAAAAATCCCCAGTCATCCACCTCATCAAAGGCATCTCCGTCCTCGATCTCGAACTCGGACTCTAACTCATCATCATCGTCGTCCACCTCGATCGTCATGGATGGCACATGAGCAGTGGTCGAGGGTCCAATTAGAGGTTGTGGTGGTGGTCCTCCGGGGGACAAGCTCACTAGAGAAAGTACGCTAGAAAAGCCTCGTAACCATGATCAACATGCTGTGCATAGTGGACTCTAATGCATCCAAGCGCGGTGGTATGGTACAGACATGAGTAGTTGTAGGTGCGAGAGCAGGAGGTGGAGGTGTTGAAAAAGAAGGCCCGATTGCTGAAGGCTCTGGCCCCCTAGCCCTAGGTCTCTCACCCCCAGTCCTAGCCGCTCTTTTGTTGTTACTAGACTTCCCAATTGCTCCAGTCTCTGGGGGGAGAAGTGTATCATGTGTGTAATGCTTCACTTTGGCGAGGTCGCACAACTTGGTGACGAGGCTACCGAAGGGGAGATTTGCCTTCAGCTTGGCGGCCATGGCAAACTCCCGCATCTCCAACCAAATCAAATAAGCCACACCAATGGAAACCCCTGTCATAACTGCATGAAGTAAATCCAACTTCTCTATGTTTGGGTTCTTCTTCAAACTCCGAGGCATCAAATTGTAATGAAGAACTTTATTCATTAACCCGTATGAGTGTTTGAGGCCCCCGACCAACGTAATCGGGTCCTCATAAGTGAGAGCGACGTAATCCTTAAGAGTTCCACCCCTATCCACATTGTGTGGGTAGACGGGGGTAGTTGGGGGTGGCCTCTTGTATTGTATCATTGTAGCAATAGTGTCGAGGGTCACCTCAAATGTTTTGTCCCTTACATTCGTCCTCAACTTACTCTCATCATCACCAAAAACAGATAACTTCTAGTAAAACTCACGACACACCCTAGGTTGTAACCCATGACCTCCTCAAACCACAATATCAAACCCGTGCTTCTAGAATTATCACAACTTCATTGGTAGGTCTAAGAGAAACCTTATCCATATATCACTCACATGTTACACCCTTTTCCTCAATCCTTTGTTTCTGGGCGTCGTGCTTGGCTTTGGTCCTTCTCTCCTGCCTCTCTTGGCCACTTGGGCCCTCCTCGACTCTCTTTCGAGAGCTAGAACCTGTGGGTGGTGGGGAGTCGAGGCCCGTCCTCTTGGTACGAGCCATGAGGGACAACAGTGTCCCAATACCAAGAAGCATTATAATCAACCACCATAGACTCTCCAAAGGATCCCATACCTCCATGAACATTCCATTCATACGATCCATCACAAAAGAGTTGAGGAATTGAAAAAGATCAAAGGAGATTTGAGAAATTTAGGCAAAAGAGAGGATCTAGGGCTTGGGTAGAGAACTTGAAAATTTCGGCTAAAACACTCTAAATTTCAACCTAAATCAAGAGAAAGTAAGAAATTTAAAATTTGGGGGAAGTGATTTGAAGGTTAGATGCGAGTAGGAGGAGAGGAGAAAGGTTGGATGCAAGAGGTGGATGGGAATTGTGAAGTGCTTTTCAAAATTTTTGAACTTAAAACCCTTGTTTTTAGTTTTTTGGATAAAACTTTCTGGAAGGTTTTGCTTACTGCCTGGGTCAAAAATTCTAATAAGCAAAACCTTCTGAAAAGTTGATTAAAACCTTTCGGAAGGTTTTGCTCACTGGACATAACCTTCTAGAAGGTTTTTGGCTAAACCTTCCAGAAGGTTTTTCCTTTCTACTAAACCAATCCTGTATTCAAAAATTCACATCCAAACCATTTTTCCACCAAAAAGTCGCATCCAAACCATTTTTCCTCAACTCCAAAACATTTTAACACCCTTTAAGACATCTGACCTACCAAAAACTTTAACTATACTTATAAACCACAATTGGTTGATCTTGCCCAAAGTCATTTCTGAAATTTCAACATGATTTAAGATTTTGATGTTTTCAAAGTATAAGACATGAATTTCAAGTTTAAACTACCAAAATGAATACCCAAAATGCAAAACATAAATTCAAGTAGCAATGGTATTCCTAAGACTTAGCAAATATCGAAAGTTGAGCAATATTCCCTCATCCTTTAAGCATAAGGCTACCTAACACGTCAATCCATTGCCCGAACCAAACACACATGAGCAACTAGGGGTGACAATCGTGTCGTGTTCAGGTCGTGTCAAGTCGGGTTCGGGTTGAATACACATCAACCCAAACACGACTTGCGAACTAAACGGGTTAGGTCATTGGGACACGAACACGACCTGACTTGAAACACGACTAATCTGACACGACCTGTGACTTGAGATTTACACAAGTCGTGTTCGGGTAAACACGACCCAACCTGCCTAACACGATCCAACCGACACAACCCAACCAAAAAACGAAAATTTTAGACATTTTACAAATATCCCAAAACAAATATAAACATCACAAATATCCCAAAACAAAGACATTAAAAACATCACAAATATCTCAAAACAAAGGCATTAAAAACATCACAAATATCTCAAAACAAAAGCATTAAAAGCATTACAAATATCCCAAAACAAAGACATTAAAAACATCACAAATATTCCAAAATAAATACAAATCTCCATAATATTACAAATATTCAAAAAGCTTTACTAATATCTCAAACCAATATTACAAGCATCTTTCAAATCCTCTTCATCTCTTAAATCTGGCCAACGTCAACAATCAAGATCCACAATCCCCTATAAAAAACCCACATAAAAATAGTTAGGTTTTATGACTCAATACACAACAACAAACACATAAGATTGAGAAAAAGAGTTAAGTTTTATAACTCACACACTTCAACACTCAAGATCCACAATCACATTTGAACATTGCACTGATGCATCCTCCTTATTTTTGTTCAAAGTCGGATTTATAACATCTTCTACCAGCTCTTCCAATTGCACTTGTGAATTTCCTAAATGACAATAAGGAAAACATATAAATAAGAATTCAATATTTGTAAAAATAAATAATTATCGCAATCATTACAAATTATATTTATTACCTTTTTCTGCACATAACCAATCCCTAGTACACATCAAGGCCTCCACAACGTGAGGCTTCAAAGCACTACGGTATTGGTCAAGAACCCGGCCACCAATACTAAAAGCTGATTCTGAAGCAACCGTAGAAATTGGAATAGTTAACACATCACGAGCCATAATAACAAGTTCCGGATAACGATATTGATGAGCTCTCCAATAATCAAGAGCAAGAAGTTCTGTTTCTATGTCAACCCTAGGCTCATCCAAATACAATCGCAATTGACTTTTTTGTATTTTAATACCAGATGCATTGCTCTCAATGACAAATGCCTACATTATCAAAATCG
>CM042190.1:23215950-23238696 GCA_023539305.1 Ilex asprella | reverse complement strand
GAGAGCTCTTGATTTCTCTCCAAAAATCCTTATATCAAGCAAAAAACTTATGTCTCTACAAGCCACAAAGGGGTGGTATTTATAGGCAAAGCCTTTACAAACCCCAAGGGATAACATTTACAAACCCCAAAAATACCATTCACAAGCCCAAGGGATGACATTCACAAGTTTTCAAAAGTTGTCATTCACAATCTTCCAAAAGTTGTCATTTACAAGCTTCCAAAAGTTGTCATTCACAATATTCCAAAAGTTGTCATTTCACAAGCTTCCAAAAGATGACATTTGGATTACTTTAATCTCTTTTTATTTAGGGCTTTAATAATTGTCATCTTAGAATTCACAATTGGCTCCCCGGTAGTTTGTAGCTTTGACGCATAAAACCCTGAAAAGAACAACAATTAATGCATTATCCCTAATTTACACACTAACCGTAACAGGTCAATTTTGATTAGTTTAACTTTGGTTAACTAACACAATTGACCTATTAACTTAATTAAATCATGCATTAATCAAGATTAATCACATACACATTTGAGGGTGGTGTTGTGAGGTAGGGAACGACACTATTTTCAATCAAGCACACGACGGTAGTAAATTGCACTTGCAAGCATCAAATATGTTGAGTTCCATCTAGTAGGAACATCTTGTCTCAAACTTTTTTTGCTATCTAAAGATGTCTGTGCAACCCACTCTAAGAATTTTTGTTTTCTTGCCTGAGAACCTTTTACATACTTGATACTCTCTCTGACTTTTTCCACAACTAAATCTATTTCTTTCAACCCCTCTTGCACAATCAAGTTTAGAATATAAGCACAACAACATATATGAAAAAATCCACCATCACCCAGCAAAAGCATCTATCAAATTCAGTTGATTCTTAAGCATATCAACCATAACATCATTTGCAGAAGCATTATCCAAAGTAATTGAAAATAACTTTTTCTCAACCCCCCATTTTGTCAACAAACCATAAATATTGTCAGCCAGTGCAATGCCACTGTGTGGAGGAGGCATGTCAGAGAAATTCAGAATTCTTTTTTTGCAATACCCAATCTTTATCGATGAAATGTGTTGTGAGACTTAAATACCCATCGGTAGCAATAGATGTCCACAAATCAGAAGTCAAACTAATCCAGCCAGGTATGTCATGCAAGATAACCTACAACCTACGCATCTCTTTTGCATGCAATTTCAGAATATCAGTCTTAGCCATGTTTCTTGTAGTAAATTTGACATCTGGATTCAAGTAGCTAAAGATTTGTCTAACACATTCATACTCAACGAATTTAAAGGGTAAATCATGTCTAATTATTACACGTATTAACATCTCTCGAAATTTTTCCTCATTAAACTTCAAAGACCGTGCAGTAATAGACCCTTGAATTTGACTTAAAATTAACTGGCTCACATCACATTGTTTCAAACAAGTCTCTAAATGACGTCATAAATTATCAGTTCCATTCTTACTAGTAGCATTATACTCAACCTTATATTTGTTGCATTGTGTCTTTTTAACATTGTCTTGATTTACGTACTTTCTAAAATACCCACATACCTTTGATGTGGACGTACGTTGCCGCTTTTCATCATTCTTATTATCTCCACTATCTGTATCTGAAGCAGCATTGGATGTATTCTCAAACTCAATATTGACATCTATAGTCGGTTGAGTACATGATGTATCCTCTATTTTTCTAGCAAAATTATTTGACAATTAGAAATCTAATGAAGATTCAAAAAAATTCAAAAGTAACTTAAAAATAACAGAGTATAATGTATAAGTTTCATTTAATACATAAGTTGAATGGTCAGAAGGAATAAGAATGTTATGTTTCAGCACAATTCAGCATGATCTGACAAAATATCTCCAGTAGGCAGCACTTTTTTGTTGAAGATCGTTTGACCTTTTCTTAGCAGTCTGAAATGGATTACCTAAACTAACATGATAGTTCACAGAGTATCAGAACAAATTAGCAAAAGTCCCATCACATTATAATCTATACTGACACAAGAAAAGTTCATACAAAATGGTTCTACAAATTCATGCCAAAAGATATTTCACTACATATAAACATGATTAATTCAAAATCAAGTACAACTTTATAAATCTTGATGACATGTCATGGGAAATTCAAGAGCCCAAGGTACACGAGAAAGATGAGAAGCAAGATATGTTTGAGACAGTACACAGTGATCTCAATATAGGGCCACAAGAACTTGCTAGAGAGGAGGATGAGCAGCCAAATTGAAGACCAATGTTTTTGAATGGGTTAGAAGACAAAGAGAAGATTATACTGGAAGAATACACCTCAGTTCTTAGGAATTACAAGGAAGTAAAGAAGAAGCCCAGTGAAGCAGAAAAGAAAAAAACGGGCCGGTCTTTTTCAATCGGTGATACACATAAAAGTTCTGAGGAATGCTAATGTTGTGAAGGATGCAGAGATTCAATCTTTAAAAGAAAAAATAATCCTGTTTAAAACAAAGGTAGAAGAAACTCCTGATGTTGATGAAGGCATAACCATAACTGGCTTTCATGTTTCTGATATTTCCTCACCAAGTTCAGATCAAAAGGCAGTTTGTGACTTGTTAGAAGAGCATGTTAAATCCTCAGACAGAACAGAAGAAACAACGGTACCAGAAGATGAGAAAATCTCCCATATGGAAGAGCCAGAAGGTAATATCAATTTAGCATCTGTTAGTGTACCTCATGTTGTTTCCATTATTGAGGAAAAAATTCGCACGGACATTGATGACCTGCTAGAGGAAAACATAGAGTTCTGGCTGAGGTTTAGCACCTCGTTCAATCAAATACAAAAATTTCAAACTTCAGTCCAGGATTTACAAGAAAAGCTAGTGAAACTGAAGGAACACAAGAAGCAAGATGGAATTACTAAATACCAGTCAGATGTCCGCCCAATATACAGGCACCTAAGAGAGATACAGACTGAATTAACATTGTGGTTGGAACATAATTCAGTACTAAAAGATGATTTGCATAACAGATTATCATCTCTATCCATTATTCAAGAAGAGATATCAAGCTTCTCAAGCAAACTGCATATCTTCCTTGATGCCAACAAATGCCTGATTCCCAAAGCCCCGAAACGGAGTACTAAATAGATCCAAAACTTCATAGAGTCAACAGAGGGAATAAAGTCGACAGAGGGAAAGAGAGATCGAGAGGGAGAGCTAACCTGGTAGGAGTGAGACGGGCTGCCGGTGGACAGAGGGAAAGACCGAAGGAAGTTAGGGTTTGCTGGAGGGAGGCGGGTCTGCTGGAGCTGGACAGAGGGGAAAAAGAAATGAAGTTAGGCTTTGGAAAAAAAATATTCTTTATATAGTGGTGGGTCAATTCGGGTCAAAATAGGTCGAGTTCCAAAAGGTCAGATTCGTGTCAACCCGATTAAATACACGGGTTAATTTGGGTCAATTCGGGTTAAGCAGGTTGAACCCGAATACGACCCATTAACATTTCGTGTTGGCGGGTCGTGTCATACACGGGTTCGTGTAAAAAATTAGTAAACCCAATACCTATTTATTCGTGTCGTGTTCGCATCGGGTTATCGTGCGTGTCAAAAAGTGTCACCCCTATGAGCAACACCATAGCTTTAATTGCGAGTCTAGAGTATGCATCTATACATTCATTTTCAAACTCGTGTGTGCATGCAATGGACATGTAATTTAGGCATTTACACCATGAAATTCACATTCACTTGGCTATCCAAATTAAGTTTCGATGCAACCTCATAAAGGGTGTCTTTTAACAATGAATCACAATCTCGTTATCTTGGCATGCTCTCCATGTGCATATGTGAGATAGAATTTTGTGCACAAAACGAATTATGCTCACATATAATCCAAAAAATGAAGTTCATGCATAAAAAATGAAATATCCTTGGCATAATCTCATGAAAGGCACTATGTAGCTAAGGCACTATGTAGCAAATCAACTACTCTTTTTCTTCAAAAGTATGCGTCTCCCATGCTTCTCTAAATCATTTAGGGCTTCAAGGGTTATAATGGGGCCTTGAGATGATATTGAGGTACAAGAAACTAAGGATATAGGAGGACAAAGAGGGTTGTTCCGAATGACAAACTTTTATTTCAAAACCACCTCCCTTTTTATGGGATTTTCAGTCTAACACCATCACAAAACTCTTTATTCTTTTTCTTTCTTTTCCTTAAAATTTTCCTTTTCTTTTGTCATTCTTTTTCTCCTTCTTACCCCTTTGTCTCCTTTTCTTTGATTTATCATTCTTTTTCGTTCAACTCTTTTGAGTTTTAACATCATTCATCCCTTTTGCTGGGTTTCCATATCATACATCATTTTCTTTTATGATCACTCATATTCAGCTGTAGGAACAACCAAAGTGAGGTAGATTTTCATTGTTTTGCACAAGCTTGGTCAAATATGTGGCATAGAAATGATTTTCAATTAAGACTCAATCACGACATTAGGGATAATATTTTTACAAGAAAAAGGGCAAATGCTCAAAATATTCAAAAATAGCCTAAGATCGTCTCTAGATAATCATGGGGAAGCATTATGCATTTCAAGACAAGTCAATCTACTACACAAATCCACCTAACCGAAATAAACATAATGAGATTATTGAACAAATTTAAAAATGGAAGAATTTTTCCTTGAGTAAATGTAAGCCCCTCCAACATGGATTGACACTAAAGCTCTCATGGGTTCTAACTAATCTCCATTATTCATGTCAAGCACTAAAATGTGAACTCAATCGTAAATTGGCGAAATTACACATTCAAAGTGTGCATATTGGTGAGTTCAAAAGCAAATACCTAAGTGATACTCCAACATAAGGTGAACTTCTATAATGTGCTCATATATTCACAATTCCACACAGAGATCAACATGTCAACAACCCACAACATCTTAATAAGAGAATACATATCAACATTCAAATATTTTCTCAAAAATTTTCAAATTTTTTACATAATTTGAGGTGACTTTTCACCATAAAATTTTGTATTATCCACAAACATTGGTGTATCATGCAAATGGTGCACCTCACCCCCCCAACTTGATTCATGCATTATCCTCAATGCAATAAAAAAAATATGATATGCAATGAAAGACTGTAAAAAAAAATAAGTAGGATTAGAGAACACCTTGCACTGGAGCTTGGACAGAATACTAATATCTACAACTAAGAAAAATAATGCTATGTGACAAAAGAAAGTAAGAAACATGAAATAAAAGTAAAGTAAGTAAATAAAAGCAATTGTACACTAAAAACATAAAAACTAGCTACTCCTCCACTAAGTCTGGATAAACCAGATCCATCAAATCCTCCTTCACTTCTTGTCCTTCAAAACCCTCAAAGAATGGCTTGAGTCTTTGGCCATTGACCTTGACATCCACGACTCCATTGGGATAGACCACCTTAACAAGGTAGGAACCATGCCAACGGGATTGGAGTTTTCCTTAAAAGATTGAGAGGCGAGAGTTGTATAAGAACACTTTTTGCCAGAGCTCAAATGACTTCCTCACAATGAATTTGTCATGAAAGATCTTAGCCTGCTCTTTTAAAAAATTTGAGCTCTCATACGCATCTCTTCTACTCTCTTCCGATTCATTCAATTCTAGTTTCCTATGCACTCTAGTCATTCTCAAATTGAAGTTCAAAGTCTTCATAGCCCAATAGGTCTTGTGTTCTATTTCGAATGGCAAATGGCAAGTCTTTCCATAGATGATCCGGTAGAGAGACATGCCTAAGACAGTCTCGTAGGCAGTGCGATAAGCCTATATGACATCGGTCAGTCTAGATGGCCAATCTTTCCTATTTGGGTTCACAGTCTTCTCTAAGATATTTTTGATTTCCCTATTGGCCAACTCGACTTGACCATTGGTTTGTGGGTGGTATGTGGTAGATACCTTATGTGTGACACCATATTTATGCATCAACAATGCAAAATGATCTATTACAAAAATGCGACCCACCATTCTTTATCATTGCACGAGGCATCCCAAACCTCAAAAAAATATTTTCTTTCAAGAATTTGATCACGACCCGGTAGTCATTGATCTTGGTTGGGATAACCTCCACCCATTTGGACACATAGTCCACTGTCAGTAGAATGTATAGATAGTCAAACGACATAGGAAAGGGGCCCATAAAGTCGATGCCCCTACAATCAAATATCTCTATAACAAGTATAGGGGAGAGGGGTATCATGTTCCTTCAGGTCACACTACCCAAACATTGACATTTATCGCATTCTTTACAAAATAAAATACAGTCCTTTATCAGAGAGGGCTAATAAAAACCTAATTGTAGAATTTTTGTTGAAGTCTTCTTCATAGAGAAATGGCCACCGCATGCCTCTGAATGGCAGAATGCAAGGACTTCCCGCTGTTTATTTTTCGTTACGCATCTCCAAATGACTTCGTCAGGGCAGTACTTGAATAGGTACGAGTTGTCAAAGTAGAAGTATTTTACATCCGCCATAAATCTTCTTTTGTTCTCCGGGCTCTAATGCGGTGATATTTGTTCTGTTACAAGATAATTACATATGTCAGCATACCATGGACAACAGAATGAATTAAAAGTAAATGTTCATCAGGGAAGAAATTAGGGATAGGAATGTGCTCATCGGCCTCTTACACCACCAGTCAGAATAAATGGTCTGCCACCATATTCTCAACTCATTTTTTGTCTTTAATTGTCAAATTGAATTCTTATAAGGGGAGTATCCATCTAATGAGTCTCGATTTTGCATCCTACTTAGACAACATATAATTCAAAGTAGAGTGATCGATATAGACAACTATAGGTGAACCAATAATGTAGGACCGAAATTTGTCTAATACAAATACTACAGCTAGTAACTCTTTTTCAGTAGTGGTGTAATTCATTAAGAGTCTTACTAGCATAGTATATTACATATGGTCTCTTTTCTTCTCTTTGATTGAGCACTAGGCTGACTGCATAATCACACTCGTTACACATAGGCTCAAAAGGTAAATCCCACTTGTGTGGTCGCATAATCAGAGGTATAGTAGGCATACTTTTGAGTTTTGTTAAAGATATCTCACAATTATCCGACCATTCGAATGGGACATCCGACCTGATATCCTTGATGACCTTTGGTGTAGGGAGGTTGGAAATGACCTCAACCTTTAATTTTTCCACTTCGATCCCCTTCGTCGAGACGATATGCCCAAGAATAATTCCTTGCGGCACCATGAAGTGACACTTCTCTCAATTCAAGACTAAGTTATTTTCTTTGCATCTCTCAAGAACTCTCTCCAAATTCTCCAAGCATCCACTGAAAGAATCCCCAAAGACCGATAAGTCATCCATAAACACCTTTACAATCTTCTCCATTATAACACTAAAGATTTCCATCATGCAACGTTGAAAGGTTCCAAGGACATTATATAACCGGAAAGGCATGCAATGGTAAGCAAAAGTACCATAGGGACAAGTGAAGGTAGTTTTCTCCTGATCGTCCAATGCAATATCGATTTGATTATAATCGGAGTATCCATCTAAGAAGCAATAGAATAGATGCCCCGCTACTCGTTCCAACACTTGGTCGAGGAATGACAATGGAAAATGGTCTTTTCTTATGCATAAGTTGAGCTTTTTGTAATCAGTGCACATTCTCCACCTGGTGATCACCCTCGTTGAAATAAGCTCATTATCCTCATTCTCCACCACGGTGACTCCCGACTTCTTGGGTACTACTTGCGTGGGACTAACCCACTTACTATCAATAATAGGAAAAATGATGTCCATTTCAAGTAGTTTTAACACCTTGTCCCTCACCATATCCTTCATAATTGGATTCAGCCATCTTTGTGGTTGTCGGAACAGTTTGGAGTCACCCCTAAGGTAAATACGGTGTGTGCAACTGATGGGGCTTATCCCCTTGATGTCATCAATTGTCCAACCAATCGATCCTTTATGCCTCATCAACACTTCCAAGAGCTCTTCTTTTTGCCCTGCCTCCAACGTTGAGTTAATCACCACCAGAAATGTCTTGTCATCCCCAAGATAGGCATACTTGAGATGGGATGGTAATGGCTTCAACCCCAAGATGGGTTTTTTCTCATTTGATGGAAAATCTTCTTGTCATGAAATATAAGTTTCTTAAATGTAGGAGTCCATTTCTCTACTCCCTTCAAACTGTCTAGCTCATCTTGCTCATCAACCTCTTCCTCACCCTCTATTAACATGCCCAAAATTTTAAGTGCTCCTCTACCAAGGTGTCAATTCTATTGACCTGTCGCACTTCCTTATCATCCCCCCGTTGTTTGTTCAAATTGAACACATTGAAGTCCATGGTCATGCTCCTAAAAGTAAGCTTTATGAGACCATTCCTACAATTAATAACATCATTAGAGGTCGCAAGGACCGGTCTATCTAATATAACAGAGATTTGAGAGCAAAGATTAGCAACAGGGTGAGTCTCAAGCACAATAAAATTGATAAGAAAATAAAAGTTATCCACTTGAACCAAAACATCCTTAATCACTCTCTTCGCTGTTCGAACGCTCCAATTCGCCAATTGAAGAGTGATTGAAGTTGACTTCAACTCTTCAAGTTGGAGTTGCTTGTACATCGAGTAAGGGAAGAGGTTGACACTAGCCCCCAAATCAAGCAATGCTTGCTCCACCCGATAATTCCCTATTGTGATGGAAATGATAGGATAGTCGGGCTCTTTAAACTTTGGTGGAGTGTCCGTTCTCATGATTGAGCTCACTTGCTTGGTGAGGAATGCTTTCTTGTGAACATTGAGTTTCCTCTTCACTATGCATAAGTCCTTCAAGATCTTGCAAAAGATGGAATTAGCTTTTATCCCATTGAGGAGTGGAATGTTAATTTTCAGCTGCTTGTACATCTCAATTATATCAGAATAGTTAGCCATCTTGGCGGGTGGCTTCAATCGATTAGGAAAAAGGGTAGGAATGGGGGAAACTTGAACATTTTTATCAATCAAATTTTCTTTCTCACCTACCTCACCACTCAACTCATCACTTTCGATGTCTCTTTTAGTGCCCTTCTTTAATGGCAATGTGGCATTGGTAGAGACTTTTGGCACAATAGTTTTATCGACTTGTTTGCCACTTCTAAGGGTGGTGACCGCTTTGAGTTGCACCCAACTCTCACTACTAGGTTTGAACGACTTAATGACATGTTGACCTCTAGGGTTTTCTTGGGGTTGAGCGGATAATTTTTCTTTCTCTTGTTGTGATGCCCCCATAGAGTTTGTCAACTTTGTGAGTTGGGCCCGAATGTCATTAAAAGCTGCGGCACTTTGATTGTTGACGGTAGTCTGGTTTTGATTGAAGGTAGTCTAGTTTTGATTGAAGGTAGTCTATCTTTGAATGAAAGTATGAACCACATCCTCTAAAATCCTTTTGTGATGAGGTTGGTATGTGGATGGGTTAGATGATACCTATTGATTAGAACTTTATGGAGGTGGACCTTGGGAGAAATTTTGTGAAGGCGAGTTTTGTGAATACCCTTGCGGATTAGACCGGGGGTATTGAGGGCTAGACACTTGCCCTTGATTTTGGTAGTGACCTTGCTTAGGAGGCAGGAGAGGTGAATATGCATTAGAACCATGAGGAGTGAAATTTTTATTTCTCCAACTAAAGTTCGAGTGATTACTCCAACCCGAATTGTAAGTGTTTGAGTGCGGAGAGAATGATTATCTCGTTTGGTTAAAGGCATGCACTTGCTCAGGGTACACTTCCTTAAGTATCGGAATGTTAGGACAATCCGATATGGAATACTCCACACTCTCACAAATTAAACAAAACTTCTCGGCCTTTGAGACATTGGATACCTCGTGTCTCCTATTAACCTCAAGACTCCCAACTTTCCTAGAAAACTTGGAAATTTTGGAAAGCAAGTCTTCCCAGTCTCTCAAATCATACATCCCTCCCCCTTGTGGTTGACTACTACTTGGAAATGACCTAGGTACATCGGTGGGATCTGTGATGTCCCGTGATTGTGTATTTTGGGCTAATGTACTAAAGTAGTCTAGGGCCTCATCAGGGTCCTTATTTAGGAACTCGTCATTACACATCATGTTGATGAATTGTCTATGACCCAGTGTGATTCTTTCATAGAAGAAACTTATCAATTGTCACGATTCAAAATCATGATGTGGTATAGATTGAAGCAATTCCTTGTAACGATCCCAACAGTGATAAAATTGCTCATTGGGCTTTTTCAAAAATTTTTGAATTTCCTTTTTTAAAGTGGTAGTTCTATGCACCGGTAAAAATTTATTCAAAAACTCAAAAAGTATTTGAGCCCAAGAGGTGATGGATTGAGGTCGCAAGGCATTCAACTATGTTTTGACTTTGTCCTTGAGGGAAAAGAGAAACAATTTTAAATGAGCTATGTCTTCCATAGCATAGTTAGCATTGAAAGTTGCAACTATATCCTCAAATTTTTTGATTTACAAATAAGGGTTCTCCTTTTCAATTCTTTGGAATTAGGAAGTAGTTTCAACATCCCCAGCTTAATTAGGAAGAGATGAGCTTGAACCGGTAAGGGAATGCATAAAGGAGTAGTGCTACATGTGGGTTGGAGGAAATCCCTCATTGACCTCATCGGGGGATCAATGGGGATATTATTCCCTTCATTCCTAGGAGGGAAGTGCATTCTCGGGTTTGGAGCTCTAGGTTCTTGCACTCCTTTCCCCTTAGGACATTCGCATCAGCACCCAACTCCTCAAAGTTATCATCAGCATCCTCGGGTAGGTCTTGGTCAATGTTCATGTTGAGGCTTAAGGATTGTCTAACCAATCGATTTTGTTCGTCCCGTCCCCACATACAACAAACTATATATAAATGAAAATATAAACAACAAAAGTATATACAAGGGGAAACGTACCTCAGCCCATGATGAACATCACGAGATTTACCTCTGTTGTCCGAAAATCACCTTCTCAATTCAATAATTGCCTTCTCCAGCAATGACGCCAAAAATACTTGAATGATTCTGTTTTATTCCCTAATCTCCGGACATCACCCTTAAATGTGTATATGACTTATCGGGATAGGAGAATGTCACTCTCCCTCGGAATGATGTGAGAAATGGGGCAACGGAATGGTGGTGGGTGAATGAACAAAATGTGTGTGTGTGGGAACAAAAGTGCTCCCCAAGAGCATAGAGACTTTCGAGTGTTGTGTTTTACTTAAAAAAGTATTCCAATGTCGTCTCCTTAGGGAAGGAAGTTAAATTGTGTGAAGGTGATTTGGTGAAAAGGGAAAACTGTAAAAATATTTTGATGTTTGAAGTTTGGTTTGTGATGCAAATGAAATGGAGCAAGTGTTGGCTAATCCGAAGGGGTCTTTTCAATAGGGATGGCAACTCAACTCGATACTTTTCCCCAATGGTGTCTAGATGTTCAATTGATTCGTGGGAAGCGAGGGACTAGTATGGAGGTGAGGATCTAAGCATACCCCGTGACAAAGCCTACGGTGTATCAAATACTCACAACCATATCCACACTTAACTCAGTCAAATCAAATCAATATACACTACGAGGAGGAATAAAAATGAGTTAAAATGGCACTCCCAAGAGGAGTTCTCCCTTGAAATAGCCAGCTTGAGGTTTAGCTACTCATATTTAAAGCAAGAACAATAATGTAATGAGGAGACATTGGAAGAAATGGAGCTTGGAACTTAAACTAATGCAAGAAAACACAAACTACGAGAGAATGCATTTAATACCCATTTAAAGCATGAAATATAAAAAATTCAAATACATTAATGATAGAAGTTAAGATACTCAACTAAACTTGGAATGTACTGGAAATAAATGACATTAAAGACAATAAAGGAAGCTTACAAAAGTTTTACAAGAGATTACAAGAGAAATGGATGGAAGAAATGTAAAAATCTAAGCTTTCTCTCTCTAACTATGTCTTCTACCTAGAGCTTATCTCTCTACAATGCTATATGAACTGAATGCCCCTTCATGAATGTTGTACTTTCGTCCATGGAGAGCTCTTTAGGCGTGTGACAGGCTTCCCATCAAGAGGGAGCTGATTGGATGGGATTTTGCAGGCTAGGACATGCCTAGCCTTCCTCTCTTGCATTGCCTCTTCTCTCTCCTCCTCAACGTCCAAGTAGAGGTGAGGGGAGACCAGTAGATGTGTAAGGGATGTCAGGGGACAAGATGAAGAAGTGTATGTGGGACCCCCAAGTGGCAGAACTTGAGTTACAGGTTGTCTGGGCAATCCGGGCAAAACCGTTCGAAAGGTCGACACAAACCTTCCGAAAGGTTTGTGCAAGAACAGTTAAATGAAGAAACCAGTAGGCAAAATCTTCCAGAAGCTTTTCATCCAAACTTCATTTTTCTTAGTTTCTTCACCCTCTAAACCTTTCTTTAAGCTACCCCTTCAACTTCATTGACCTCAAACATTTCAATAAGGGCTTAACTCAAACCATTTACACATTATACTTGCATTTACACAAAATTCCATCAAAGAGACAATTAAACGCTTTGTTCCCCAATTTTATGACAAAAGTAAGTATAAAAGGGCATATTACCATACAATACATGTCATGTTTTTGTGCTAATCATCATTGAATAGAGCCTAAGAGTTAATACTACAGTGTCGAAAAATCAGTTTGGGTTTATGTGGGGTAGATCAACTATGCAGGCTATATATTTATTCGGGACACTCATAGAAAAGTATGGATAAAAGAAGAAAAATCTTCATATGGTATTTATAGATTTAGAAAGGTGTATGATAAAATATTTAGAAATATAATATGGAGGGTACTTGAGAGAAAATGAGTGTCGAATAGGTATATTGAGGTGATAAAGGACATATATAATGGGGCTATGACTACAATTAGTTCTTCTGTAGGAGGAAGTAAAGAATTTTCAATCACGGTGGGATTACACCAAGGATAGGTCCTAAGTCCATACTTATTCACCCTAATTATAGATGAACTCACTAGACACATTCAAGATGATGTCTCACAGTGTATACTATTTACAAATGATATTGTATTAGTAGATGAAACTCGAAGGGGGATTAATAATAAGTTAAAAATTTGAAGAGAGACACTTGAGTCGAAAGGGCATAAAATAAGTAGAAGTAAGACTAAATATATGCAATACAATTTTAGTAATAAAAGAAGTAGACATAGTAAAAAAGTTAAGATTAAAAATCAAGAAATGCCAACGAGTAAACAATTTAGATATTTATGATCAATCATTAAAAATGATGGAGATATTGGAAATGATGTAACTTATAGAATCAATCCTGGTTGGCTTAAATGGAGGAAAGTCTTTGGCATAATATGTGATAGGAGGATACCAATGAAAATGAAAGGTAAGTTTTATCGAACAGTTATAAGGACAGCGATGTCTTATGAGATAGAATGTTAGGCAACTAGGAAACATCATAGTGACAAAATGAGTGTAGTAGAAATGAAATGCTAAGGTGGATGTGTAGAAAAACTAGAAATGATAGAATAAGAAATGACCGTATTAGAGAAATGGTAGGAATAGTTCCAATTGAGGATAAGTTAAGAGAAAATAGATTAAGATGGCTTGGACATGTTCAACAGAGGCCGATAGAGACACTAGTTCGAAAAAATGAGATAATCTCTATTAATGGTACTAGAAGTAGGGTATACCTAAATTAACATTGAACAAAATAATAAGAAAAAATATGAAAATATTTAACTTAAATAAGAGTATAGTGCATAATCGAAATGAATTGCGAAGACGGATTCATATAGCCTACTCCAAATAATTGGAACATAAGACTTGGTTTAGTTTAGTTACTATTACTAGAAGACTAGAAAAATACACAGAAGTGTGAACAGAAAGTTGAACCGATTGTGGGTGTGTGTGTGAGAAAGAGAGAGATCGTGGAGAAAGAGTCCTTGTGCAAAACCGAAGCTGGACCAGATTTGCTGCTTGTGTCGTTCGAGGAGAGCAAAAAAGTAGAGATTCAAAAATCACCAGACCGATTGAATTGAACTGATTTAGGGAAAAAAAAAAGAATTTTTGTTTTTATATCTTACTTTACGTCTCAACCATTGGGTTTGAAGATTTACTGATTTTATAAAAAATTGGTTGATTTTACGAAATTTTAATGATTTAATTGTACAAATGGTCTAACTCATAACCCAGTCCAGTTTAGGCCCCGATTCACCAGTTTAGCCATCCAGTCTAGTTCTATTTTCTAATAACAGTGCTTAGTTGTGTTATAAAAAATAGTTAATTATAAAGTACTCCCTTCAACTTTGAATAGTTTACAACCAGAAGCAAGTCAAGACAATTTGAGGTTTAATGCAAATACATTAAATAAGTTTTTTTATTTTTAGTATTAAAATTTTTATTTCTATATGTGAGATAGAAACAGAAAAATGATGTGCAAGTGTACCTGATAAAAAGAAAAATGATGTGTTAGTGTAGTTGAGAAAAAGGTTTCACTGGAGAGAGAGTTTAGTTTCAACTTTTGTTAATGTTTTTTACTTTTTTTATTGGAGAGAGAAAGAGAGAGGGGTAGGCGTAAATATATGTTAACTTTTTAATAACTTTTTATTAAGTTTTTTATTTTTTAACTTTTGATTTTTAGGTTTATAATGTTATGGATTGGATCATAGGCTTAAATTATTGCAATTAAATTTTGGATTTTTCAGAAATCGTTACACAAAATTAGACTTTTTAGTAGATAAGTCTATAGTGAAAAATATTTTGTGAAAAAGACCTCTGATAATATAGAAAGACTTGAATACATTTTTACTATGTAGCAGTTGTTTAAAACGGTTTGAAAAACAAAAATTAATTCTAAAAAGATTTTGAAAAACTAAAACCCATAATAAATCCTCTCTATATAAGCCAGTCTCTCTTTCCCTCTTACTGATGTGGATTGGTTAGGAAAAACATCACTTAATGGTCGATGGTGCATCACTCAAATGCTTAGCGTGACTCATTAAATGTCTAACAAAGGTCATTAGATGTCTAAAAGATGCTCATTGAATACTCGACCTCTTAAGCAGTGTAATCATTACGTTATTTGACCCTAACCCTAGGCCTAGTAAATGCGCGACTTGAGGGAGATAATAGCCTCTGACAGGTTATTTGTGCATGTGTCCAACCTTCCTATTGAATATGACTCACAAGGTTCCATCTCATCACCTCTCAAAATATAAATAGTTCAAAAAATTGAGTCTCAGGTATGCAAGCATAACCCAACTTACACATTATCCACAATCCTCCCAGCCTGAACAATGGCGGACTTAGCCATCAGAGAGGACGCACCTCCAACCCTCTTCTAACCTTGTTCCAAATATCACTATCTCAACTATTACGCATGATTCATCTTGTACATTCCTATACAAATCTCGCTTTATTATGAATTAAAATATAAGTGAGTGTAAAAAAATATTTATTATAGTTAAAATATAAGTGAGTGATTAAAAAGTTTATTATAATTAAAAAAAATATTTCATAAGATAATTTGTTGGATTGATAATTTCACCAAAACAAATTGAAAAAAAGGTCATTTGGAAACCGGTACACTAAATTAGACATAATTATAAAAAAAAAACACAGAAAAAATGCGTTGTAAAGAAGTGCACTGTTGAGATATAAAAATTAAACTGCCCATTTTCTAAAATTTACTTTCCTAAAAACGGTTTTAGAAATATATCTTAACATTAATTAGATATATTGTGATAAGGCTTAATCGCTGGGTTTTAGGAACATTACTTTCCTAAAAATGATTTTAGGAATATATCTTAAAATTAATTAGGTACATAGTGATAAGGCTTAATCTCTAGATTTTAGGAACATTAATTCGTAAAAAGTTTCATCTTCAAAAAACGATTACTGCTTCTTCTTCCTATTCAAAAAGAACTTCATTTTCCTCAACGAGAAGCCCTAAATCGTTCCCTGAACGTCCACAAGATTTCGTCTTTGAAAGAAAAATTCTACTAGTCCGCCATTGTAGATGTAAGTTCTTCTGTGTGTTCCCGTATAGTGTAACAAAGACAGTGTAACAATACAATGTAATACTGTTACATAGACAGTGTTCGTTGGCTTTGTGGATGTGGTGACAAATTCAAAACAGAGCTGAACTGTTATAATGAAGTTATATGGAAATATATGTTTGATAAAATGTAATAGTACAATGTTTTATGTAAGTAAAATTTTACATTGTTATTGTTACACTGTAAACGCATATACATGATGAACTTTGGTTATGATGTTCGTATATAAAAAAACAGTATAATCACCTTTAAAATGACAGACATAAACCTAATGGAATTATGAATTCAAACATTGTAACTGCTTAGATTGAATGATAAAGATGAAATAATGTTTTCGGACTTGCATTGATAAATTATTTCTAGGCCGAAGAAGAAGAAGGCAACAAATAATACTATTGTAAAATTTAAAATTCAAATCAACTGATTTATCCTCAAAATAAAAAAAAATCAAAATTTTCATTAAATTAGGGGATTTTTAATGCATAAATATAATTAAAAAAACATAATTTCAAAAATAATCGCATGATTTAAGAGAAGACACAAATGTCAAGGAAAAATCTAAAAATTTTAAATTATGTACTTGTACGCAATTAAGATATAAAATTAAAAACTTCTTTAATTTATATTTTTTTTGTATATTTTTGTATAATTAAATTCAATTTAATGTACCCCTTCTAATTTCCAAAAAAAAAAAGTAAGGAATCGTAAATCGGCCCAAAAAAACTAAAAAAACCCAAAGCATTCCAAAAACCACTGGATCCCGGATCCGGATCCAACTGTGAGGGTCTGTTCATCTCGACCTTTCTGGACTCTACTAGACTTTTCTCAACTCTCAGGCATCTCTACAGAGTACTACTGCTATTTCCTCCCTCCGAGTCTTCTCCACCTTTTCCTTCCATACTGCCTGAGCCTCTCTCTCTCTCTCTCTCTCTCTCTCTGTGCTGAAACCCCACATAAATTTTCTAACCAAAAAAGGGCCAAAATCAACCACGCAAGCACAATTCAATCGAAAATAATGTTCGGAGTGGTGTTCCCCAATCGTAGCTTCCCAATGGACATCTCCACCTTCACCCAAATCGACACCTTCCATTGGGTCCTCGACATGAACACCTTCGTCGGTAAGCTTTTCATTTTTCAAATTTAACTTATGTGCGAGTATCTGTGTGAGATATTGCTTGATGCTAACGTATTCAGTGGGTGGCGAACGATTTAATCCGGGATATTTATATATGTTTGTGTGACCGCTTGCTGCTAACGTGCGCAGGGGAGGCGTACGATTCAATTCGCGAACTCTGCATCTTCCTCCTCAACAACTTCACTCTCCCGCCAGACAAAGCCCTAGCGGTCTACATCCAAGCCCCAGGCTCGCCCTTCTTCTTTTGCGGCGCCGTAACGCTCTCTCGCCCCTCCGCCGTCCTCTCTCTCCCGTGGCCGGACCCCGGCGGCCAAATGCAACTTACCGCTGACGCTGCCCCGCTCTCCGCCAAAATCGGTGTCTCCGTCGAGGACCTGGCATCGCTGCCCTCTTTGGACGTCACGGCGGAGAAGAAAATTGAGAGATTGGCTTTGAAGGTTGGGGAGAATTTGTTTAATTTCATGCAGTCGTTTTGTGGAGTGGATGGGAGTAAGTTGGTTGTGCCAATGGATATATTGGATAGGTGGTTTAAGAAGCTTCAGGAACGGGCCAAGCGTGATCCTGAGTACTTGAAGGGTTTCGCATTGTAGCTTTCAAGAGGTAGATATATGATTATGTGTATTGGCTAAAATGGTGATGAAAAGTTTTTGAATTTAGTTGATTTTGTTTGCTTAATCATGTGTTTCAGTGAGAAAAATTAAAGTTTTTTCTTTCACTATAATTTTGATACAATTTAATTTTGTTGTTACTTGCAATTTGTGTTTGCTTTGGGGTTTACTCTGGGAATGAGATGTATATTGACATTTGGAGGATGTGTTACCTATGTATCTGGGCAATTGCTGAAATTTTATGTTTGCTGACTTTTAATTCTAATGGAGGGGGTAGGTAAAGAATTTGTGGCGGTGTTACCAAACGATTCATTTAATGTCTACTTTGCTCAATGCTCACTTTATTGTCTAAGCATGTCATTATTACAAAAATATGAGGCACATAAAGATGTATTTAGAAACTCGACATTGTCAATTTCCAAAATTTATTTGCTCATTATTTATGATGAGGGACTTGGTACCAGTGTCCTCCTATCACTTCAGAGGGCTTAAGGTTTGGTTTCTGGTACATTTTGCTACATAAAAGTTGGTATTGTTTGATTTTTCTCAGCCGAAAGTTGTGTTTTTTATTTATTTTTTCCTTTCAAATGATAAAAATGGAAAAAAATAATCTTCACTGGTACTTTGTTCTGCATTCTTATTTCAGTTAAGCCAACTCATGTTTAACATCTTTCCACTCTAGCACTCCTGTTTAAGTAGGAAGCATCTGACTATTTAATGGTATGTTTGGTAGAAGGGATGTAAAAGTAGGAGGGATAGACTTTCTATTCATGAAAGTAGGAAACCCTTTTTCTCTCCTTTTTGTTTGGTACGATGGATGGAAAGTTTGCGGGATAAATTTTTCATTGTTTGGTAGTAGAAGAAAAAAGAAAGGAAAGACAAAAGTAAACACCTTTAATTTACTACTACTATACCCTTAAATAAGAAAATAATTTTTACCATGACATAAAAGTTCAAAGCTCCTAATTTGCTATATTATCGAATAAATATGTTCCAACAAATTAATATTTTCAATTTGATCCATACAAAAAAATATAATTTCAGTTAGACAAGTGAAAATATGTGTTTTGTAGTGATAAATATGGAGGATGGGTTCTAGCATGTGCTGGAAAGTTTAAAAAAAAAAGGTGTAGTTGCTTTACATAAATATATTGGTTTGTGCATACACGTTTCGAAAGACAAGGAAGTTGGAGGGTATAATAGTAAATTAGTTGAGCCCCACTCAAAGCCCCTATTCTTTTCTTTTCTTTTTTTTTTTTGTAAAACCACCATTATATTTCATTTCTGGAAAATCATTTACAAAAAAATATAATTCTGTACATCCATAGAATTTATAAAGCCAACTAATCAAATCAAATCCCCTCTTCTCTCTCCAGCTTTTCGCCCACAAATGGACGGATTAAAAATGGTGGGCGGAAGTGATGTTGTCTCCTTTCCTCCACCTTTTCCTTTGAAACCAAATAATAGAAAAACTTTCCTTCCCTCCCATTTTTCACCCTCCACTTTCCATCCACACAATTTTTCACCATGCCAAACACAGTGTAAGGAAGATGCATCTGCACTTCTGTATAATTGGGCAAGTGACAGATTTTCACTTGGAAGATAATTGCTGTGTGCCTTTTTTTTTCCTTTAAAGTTGAAAGATTACACTTTGTAAGATATCCTCTTGATTTGCTGTATTTTTATCTCCATTTTTTTTTTCGTTTTCGATTTTGCCAAGTTGGTAAGATAAAGATATAAGAATGGGAAGTGTGGTTGTGAGCTTTGTCTGAAAATTTTGACAAAATCGGATCAAGTGTATAATGCATGACATCAGCTGTGGTTCAGACTTTTGCTGTCAATATTAGGTGCATGCTATCGTGGAAGTAGTTGTCTTAGTCTCTTTGAATTATGTTTATTCGCAATCACATAGTCAAATGAGTGTTTTAGGTCAACAAACAGCTGAGTACCATTTTCAACAAATTGAAAACGTACATAAGCTCTGGAAAATGAGTTATATGTGCTCAGATATTGGGATAGGAGCAACATAATGTTTCCTTTGGCTTTTGGATTAGGCATGCATTGATGTCGCAATGGGGGCTTGAAACTTGAACATTCTGTGAGAGTGGTACAAGATACCACTCAGGCTAAGAGTTGAGTTCATAAATGGATAAAATTTGAGATGAGATTTGTATGCAGTAGAAGATTGATCCCATTCTTGGCAGGATGAATGACAGCTGGCTGAGATTGCCCGAAAATGTGCAAAGATAAATCTATTTTTATTTTATAGTGTGAGCTCAAGGACAGATCCGTTGGTAAATACCAACGATTATTGCTCTAGTGTATAGAAGGCATGTGGTATGCAATCTTAGTGATTATCTGTGTAATGTCTTATGAACATCAATAGGTATTATTGTTGAATTTGTTGGAAAGGCTTGTATTCCAAATCTTGGATCATATTTGGTATGAAAAATGCCTTGCACTGTTTCTGTTAAGCTGATGTTTATGGAAAGCACTCTCTGTTCTAGTCGATCCCAGTGAATTTTTGGACAAGAAGTTTCCTTTTCTTTTGTTGGTGTTATTTTCTTAATAAACTTTTTGGCCTGTAGAAAGTGAAATCTTGTGCCAGTGATGAGAACTTTCGACTCCAATCAGTTATTATTAAGCTTAGATGAAAAGTAATAGCTAAAAATAGCAAAAAAAAAAAAGAAAAAAGAAAAAAAATGAAAGTAATAGCTAAAGAGCTGATGCTTCTGTTTGAGAAATCATATATTCTTGTGCCACTGAGGATAACTTTGGACTCCAATGAGGATTTATATAGCTTGGATGGTTCTAATTGCTAAAGAGGTGATGCTTCCATTTGAGACGTCATATGAGGTATGTTACATTTGACACGATTTCTAGCATGCCAATTTTTTCATGTCGTAATGGACCTAATGGTATATAATCACTAGTGGTTGACAGCTTTATTAACCTGGACTTAAATGAGCTAACCAGAGCTTTTTTCACTTGGTTGAACATAAAATTCTAGCTGGAAGTCATATCTTGAATTCTAATCAATGGTTTCCTTGCATGCCAATCATTTCATATTGTGATCAGCATATCTCAACTGGAGATTGATATCTTTATGAGCTTAAAGTTCAGTATAGTAGTAGCATATCTTTTGCTTTGTTGGATATATGCTCGGAGCCATTTTGGTATTCAAAATACAATATTGTTTACTATCAAAAAAGAAAAAAAAGAAAGAAAGAAAACTCGGATGTGGGAATAGTTTTTTTATGTGTTATTCTAGCATGTCAACTAGTGTGTGAAGTGATTAGTGTAGTATGATCTAGAGGTTGATAACTTCCGAAGTTTGGAATTAAAATTGTCGTAGGAGGTCTTTTTACTTGGTAGATTATGAATTCTGAGGTGGAACTTACACTTTTTCTGTGCATATTTTGTGATAAATTGCATAAGACGGTGGATGTTGGTTGATTAGTACATTTGCAAATGATGGGAAGTATTGAAATTCCTGGCGGTGACAAGTCCAACTTCTTATTTTTTACTCATGGTATAAGCTTGTTGCGGATTGAAATTAATTTGAGTGGTGCCAAAGGTTGTAATCCTGGTGTCATGGTCTGAATGAGGTTGTTCACTGCATTTCTTTGAGGTTAGTACATGTCTTTTTTCTTCATGTGAAGGGGCCATAAAGGGGAAGCCGAAGAAGGGAGTGATAATTTTGCTGAGAAGAAAACTTGGTTGACTCCATATCGATGAGAAATGTGACTTTTTTCTTGAACTTAATGAGAAATGTAACCCTTTTCTTTTTTGAACTTGATGAGAAATGGAACCCTCAATGGAGCTGAAGAGAGATAAATAATCAATTTATCTAAACTCTTAAGAGGTTGGGGTGCCAGGCTTTTTGTTCTCCTTCTTGTTCATGCTCTTGTATGTTCTGCTTTCCTGGTTCGGTTGTCCATTGTTAAAGCCATAAGTTCATGAAGTTAAAATGTTATATTTTGGATTATGTTAGGTTACTAACTGGGGAATGATCAACTTTTGTGATGAATGAATCGAGGAATAGCAACTATACTGTGCAGATAAGAGGAGAATGGCTTAGATGACTCTATATTGTCCTACAAACTGCAATGATATGGTTCGAAGTCCTACAAACTGCAATGATATGGTTCGAAGAAATTGCGGCCTGTTTGCTTTGGTTTTCAAAAATAATTTTTTGTTCTCAAAATTCTAAAAACAAGGAAGATGTTGTTTGATTAGCTTTTTTGTTCTTCATTTTTTTTTGAAAATTTTGAAAAATGAGACGTGATTTTAGAGAACAACAAAATTGTGTTTTTATTGTTTTATAAGGTAAAATGAAAATACAGGAAATACACTATCTTAAAATTAATGAGGTCTCTTTTTCGAGTTTCGTTGGAGACAAAAAATTGTGACCGTTTGTTCATCTTCTCCACCTCTCTCTCTCTCTCTATCTACATAACAGATTTGTATATGTACAAATTTGTATATATATACATATGTATTGTGTGATGGACGTGAGTGTGTGGGTTTTTGTGTGTTTGCGCAAACTCTGTGTGTGTGCAATGTCCTATGACTCTGTGTGTTTGTTTTTGTTGGGTGAGAAGATAATATAGAGAGAAATGATTGCAGTGTGAGAAAATAATGGAGAGAAAGGGAGACTTTGCTGTGTGAAAAGATAATGGAGATAGAGTTGCTGTGTGAGAAGGCGATGGATGTGACTGCCTGATTGGAGTGTGAGTTTTTTTTTTATCAGAGGTGATAAGTTAAAATTGGTTTTATGGATTATTGTCTGAATAAGTTTTATTATTTTTTATTTTTTTAAAAAATATATAATCAAACATATTTTACAATTTAAAATTTTTAAAAACACTTTCTTAATTTTTTTTTCAAAAATAATTTTCAGATATTATTTTTTGATATACAAATCAAACAGGTCATGTGTTTTCTTGCGTTTCAATCCAAGCTTCGAGCATGCTCCAAAGGAGAA
>CM042190.1:23151624-23210950 GCA_023539305.1 Ilex asprella | reverse complement strand
CCACTTAACTTGATTTTTAGAAAAAAAAAATCTTTAACAGTATAACGGTATTCCTTTTCATTTTCCTGATATTTCGTGCCGACACCTGAGGGTGAGTGCTGAGGCATTTTATCAAACTAACACTTGCTTTTTTTTGATTTAACAACACTTAGACTTTTTAGGATAACTAATAATTTGGTTCTATGAGGGATCAATCGTACACGTGTTACCAGATTGCAGAAAGTGAGTGAACAATGAACGGTCCTGATGTATTCAGATACCAGATTAATCGTCCCCGTCCTTGATCTGTCGATATCAATTTTTTTTTTATCAAAGCTTAGCCATTAAACATAGAAATTTAGAGTCACAAAAAGTATATATTATAATTCACGCATCTAAAATTATCTGATGTGTCGATATCAATTTGAGTTACACAATTCAACGTATTCATCATTCGCACACTTCAAGACTCTGATGGCAAGTGGGACATTGACAGTGACGCCCTTTTCCCAACTAACAGTCATCTTTGTCCTCCGAACAATTCTACTTCTCTGCAATGCTACGTAAATTAAATTTATATTTAAAAAAAGATAATTAAATTAATGTATTTTATTTAAAAGAGTTGATGAAACGCACTTACATAATAATTTTTTTTATTTAGAATGCAAATTTAGATTATAAATTTGAGTTACATAGTATTTTTCCTTAAATAGTAATAGGTTCAACAATCGTGCCGAATGAAACAATTTTATGTCAGGTGAAACGGATTTTTGTCAAAAAAATTCTATATTCATACTTTTTTTCGTTTATGTAAGCGAGTTTAACTATTACATCTATACACGACTTGTTTATTAAGCGGGTTATCCGATACAAGCTATGTGTCACCCGCTAAATAAAAGAATAAATTAAATAATTTCGAGTATGAAAAATCATTAACTCACCACACATTATACATGTTTGACCTGTTTACTATAACAATAAATCATTGTTAAGTAAAAAAAATAAAGACAAAAAATAAACATTAAATGACTACTAAATTTGAATAATTCTGAGAGATGTGAGATGAGACAGAGGCCGAGAGACCTAACTTTTTTTTTAAAAAAATAAACATTAAATAATTACTAAATTTAAATAATTCTGAGAGATGTGAGATGAGACAGAGGCTGAAAGACCTAACTTATTTTTTAAAATTTAATTGTACCACTGTTTTTTTATTGGTTGAAACGAGTTTATGAATTAAACACAAAATTGATTGGTTTATTTCACAGGTCTGTCGAGTTAACCCGTTAATCATTCGAATCCGTTAAAACTACACCCAAACCCCGTCAAATTCGTGTTGAGTTCGTGTCAGTTTTACGAATCGTGTTTAAAATTATAAGCCCTAAATAGTATATTTAAAAATTATAATTATAATTATTAATTTTATTATGATTTTTTATATTTATTGAAACTCACCGTGGTCGAAATTTATCAATTCTAATTTTTAAATATTAATTTGATTTGGCGTTACTCTTCTCTCTCTGCCGCCGCAGTCTCGCATTCGATCAAGAGCCCTCTCTCTCACTCTCTCACACACACACTTGCAGTCCAAAAGAGGGAAGTGGTATGGAGTCCGAGACCTCCAACGGCGTCGTGATCGGGAACGGTGAAGACTCAGATTCGTACATGACCAAGCAAAACTACATGGAAGAACAAGATGTGACACTCTACAGCGTTTTCAACGGTTTCATATCATCGGTTTTCTTTCCCAATCCGGACTCAAGCTATGCATCCATGCCTTTTGTGCAGCGAATCAAAGCTGCTCTCTCTGTGAATGTTCCTTTGCTTCGCGAGGCTTCACGGAACACCGGACATAATGTTCTTCTGTGGACTCGCCGTGGCAGTCCTCTCCGAGCCCTCCTTGTTGTATCTGTGAGTATACACTGAACGCACACATAAGGTGTACATAATACAGTTTGGTACATACCGATGATTATGATTGAATTATTATTATAATTTTTTAGTTAGGAATGTTATAATGATATATATATATATATATATATATATCTGGTTTATCAATCTGATTAATTCTTAACAAATTAGTGTTTGCAATTTGTGAGGGTCGTTCTAGCCATTTAAGAAATACGTTATTAATAATACGATAAATAACTTATTTTGGAAACGCAATGGATTTATGGAATTGGTTATTATTTCTGAATCTCAAAAAGAGATAAAAATTACTGGGGTATATGTATCTTTCCCTATTAACCAATTTCTAATTTATTTAACTCTTGGTTGTCATGAAAGCCTTTCATGGAATTGAAATTTTGGGTTTTGCTGAGGGTTTTGGAGTGTGGATTGGTTTTGAATTTGTGAGCTCAGTAGTACATGGTTTTTTTTGAAAGATTTGAGCTTTCTACCTATCGGTTTTTAATTGTTGTTATAATCAGAAAACAGTAATCAAGGGTCATGGTTCGAGATAAATAGCTATGGATAACTTAGGGATTAGGCTTGTTTTCCAGAAAATAATGGTGTGGCGCACACATATCAAGCTATGGGGTACTCAGACCAGAGTATGAGAGAGAGATATGGTAAAGAATACAAATAAATAGTTGATGACAAATGAAAGGATGGTATGAGTTTTATGTGTTAAAGTTATTGTATTTTGTGGTAGAGGTGCCCCTATGTCATTTAAATGAATTCAGTGGCACGCGGTTGAGGGTGCAATTGCTCTCCTCTTTTCACACTGAATAGGCCAGTCACTTTCTTTCATGAATTTTAGGTTTAAAATGTCTACTATAGTACTAATTGTAATTGAAATGTCTGGAAAAAATCATGGACCAGATTGGTAATAATGGAAGCATGCTAATAGCTATTTGGTTGTTGATGGTTGCAACATTAATTTTTTTTTCTTATTTTATTTCAGTTTGTTAGTTATTTTTTAATTTTTTTTAATGTTGTCTTGCTTCTAATTCAATTATCATTGGTTTTGGATTTTCATTTAACTCCAATAATGGGAATGATTTCCATTACCTCTTTATTAACACATTTGTCAGGATTTTTTTTCTGGTCAACTAATCTTACATGTCTAAAATTGACTCATGAGGTATCACACCTCTTGTTGTTAGATGGCATGATTATTGTAGGCAGAAGCCTAGAACTGATGTAGGACAGGTGTAAAAAACGCCGGGTCATGTTGGCTTCATTCAGTTTTGATAGTTTTGTGGTGGGTTTTGCTTTTGAAAAGCTTCTAGCTGGGGGTTTTAGAGGCAAAAAGTAGGGCTTGTGGAATAAAAGGGGTCAAATTGGATTAGTAATAGCAGTGGTAGTTCACATAAAATTCAGACAGAGCTGCTGGAATCTTTTAGCTGGCAAGTGTTGGAGGTGTTTGATATTTAGAACCTGAATTTTGGAATGAGGTAGGTTAGTTAGGATTTTTTAGGTCGAGGTTGGGGATACATTTTGGGCTGATGGGGGGCTGTGAAGGGTAACTTGTGGATGGTTACAAGTACGAAGAAGTAAGAACACCTTCATGCCTCACCCTTTGGAAGGATCATATTCACACTAAAATACCCAATATAATCCTAATTAAGATCCATTATTCTTTGCAGCCGAGGTCCAGCAAATCAAGGAACTCCCTAAATACCTGGTAACTTATAAAGCTCACATAAATATAAATAATATTAGAAGCTTTCTAATCTAAATAATTTTTTGTAAAATAAAATTCCATTTAGCACTAAACTTCATTTTAGATGTCCTCAACATGCTTCATGTGACATTCAGGTTTTTGTCCCTTCTTATGGTAGCTTTGGATTGGGCAATCTGTCTAACTTAGCCAATTCATAAGTTCTATTAGTTCCTCTCGTGTAGTACAGAGTCAGAAACTGAACAACAGATCGATTATCACAATATAATGTAGATGAAGAAGTCACTGGAAATCCCAACTCGCCAAGAATCGATCGTAGCCAGATAATCTCACATGTGTCAAGTGTCAGTGCCCGATATTCTCTCTTTGAACTGACTACTTTTTGCTCTTCCAAGAGATAAGATGAGTCCCTCGAAAAGCATAGAAGCCCGTAGTAGATCGACTGTCACACACTCCCCCATAATCTTAATCTAAATAACAGGTTAAAGAACCAGCTTGAGATCCTGATGGATAGAACAACCCAAGTTCAGGACAAGACTTGAGGTACCGAAGAATATGATAAACTGCATCAAGATGAGGCTGACATGATTTGTGCATGAACTGACTAACTGGATTGACAACGAATAAAATGTCTGGCCTAATGTTGGCTAGGTTGATAAGTCTATCTACTAACCTTTAATAGACAGTCGGATCTCTAAACTTGGTGCAGTTTTCTCATCCTGTCTTTTGTTTTGGGTTTTTTTGGTCATGCTACTTGAGGCATCATCCTGGATGTTTTCCCCAAATATTTCCAATATAATGGACTTTGGATCTTGTGTTTTCATCCTTTGAGACTGGGAAGAGCTGGTGAAGTGCTTGTTTTCGTAAATGCTATGTAAAACTGCAAAATTGCCTCCCGTTCATGTGCTGCTGAAAATTGTTCTCTGACAATTAAAGTAGCAATATTAATCGATGTTCAGGCCTTATTGTATGTTTACCTGCTCTTGCTGCTGCTTTCTCCCAGCATATGGTATTAATGTGCTTGGATGTGAATCAATCTACTCCATCAATAGCTTTTTAATGAACCTCATATGTTGAAAATAATTTACAAAAAGACAATTTTTGAAAATCATAAGTTTTCTTTATGTCAGAACATAAGGTGAATTTTGAATTCTTCTTGTGTAATGAATTTCTTGTGTTTTTTTCCCCAAAATTGCTGCAGGTTGGGACTGTCACTCTTCTGAGCTTGACAGGATTGCTAGTCTTCATGCTTTTCTTTCTGGCAGCAACTGTCAATGCCGTTATAATCTCTCTTTTCATGTCTTTAGCCGCAGCAGGGGGTTTCTTGGCTTTTTTCTTTGCCTGTGTGACAGCCATCTATATTGGGGCGTTATGTGTAGCTGCGTTTGTTATTTCCACTGCTACCATTTCCGCAATTATAGCTGCTCTAATAGCTGCAGGTAACCTATTAAACTCTCTCTTTTCTTTTCCTTTTTATACTACTGTGCACTTGAGCTTTTATTTTATTCGCCCTTTGTGGTTATACTTTTCAGTATTCCATGAACTAATCAATTTGTTTTCTTTTTAGTTGACCATTTTAGTTTGCTCTTTGATCTTAGATTCCAGAGACTTTGTTTCCTGTAATTTATGTATATGCTTGAAGAACTTTGTGTCATGTAGCTCACACTAATGACCAAAAAAAAATAAAAAATGTAGCTCAGACTAAGTGATCCACTGACTAGAAGTTTCCTTTTTCTTCTGTTTTGTTCCCCAATAGTACATATCTGAGCCTTCTGATCGGTTCTTTTGCTCTGCTTATACCATAATCATAGGTCTGTAATTAATACACTTTTTTGTTTCTCTTTTTATCATGTCGACCACCGCGTGTATATGTAGATGTGTTCAACTTCTGGCAGTTGGTGTATTACTGAGTGTAGCGCTCTCCATTTTACACCTATAAACTAACTTCTTTTTTGCTGGGGATTTGATGGTGGTAATGCATAGGTTTGTTGTAGATAGCCTTTATTGTTTTCCGGGCTGAACTGTTTCCATGGTTGTGTCTGGGCTGGAGCTTTTGGCTGATTTCTTTCTCTGGAACTACTGTACCATTACATTTGTTGTGATGGAACATTTTAATTGTAATTCTAAAGTTCTACTACATTGCTTTGTTATTTGTTGTTTGAATCTTCCAATTGAATATGTGTCTACTGTTGCTGTTCTGTTTCTTTACGCACACCTGAGACTTGGAAATTGTATGTGGATCAGGTTGGATGGGCTTCTTTTTTATGGTGTGGTTAGCAGCAACGAAGAGCCTCCATCTTGCAAAGCATTCGTTGAGCATGACTGGATCTGCTGTTTCAGCTTACTCTTCTACTTGGCATACTCACCGCCGTCCTGCACGAACCAAAGTTTCAGATTAAAGTGCATATGTAGATAGATGTCGATGCATATAGTGATGTTCTGAGCTTTGGTATTTATGCGTTTGAGTTGCACTCTGCCCTACTATCTACCACTAGGATATGTTGGTGTGGTATTGCTTGTGTATAAAAATGGAAAGCATTTTGATTGTAATTACTAGCAGTACTCAACGTTATGTTCTCTATCCTATTATGTCCTAGTGTTGTACGTGGTTGTGTAGTACTCAACGTTATGTTCTCTATCCTATTATGTCCTAGTGTATGTGGTTCTGTTGCTTTTATGATATGCTTTCTTGACCTTTGGTTTTTTTTCTTTTTTTTCAGCTGTCTTCCACATATTCTGGTTTATGATTTGATTGTATAGGCTACAGGTTTGAACTCCATTCAGCAAGTAGGATACCTCTGGAGAGCCTGTTGGCCAGTTTGAGTTGAAAAGATTGATGCACTACACAAAGTAAAACCCAATTTGTGTCGCTGCTCTATACTTCTGGCTGCGACTCTGAACAAGACTGAAGAGGAATTTGTAAAGGAAGGGGCTTGCCCCTCATAAGGTCTAAGCTATGTGTTTATCAGGTGCTCAATAATTCTCTGGTATCAATGGAGAAGACTGAACCACTTGGATAAAAACTTACTGTGAGCATCAACAATTACATAGGTCTTGTCTGGTTTATATTTGAGAGTCGAATTAAGCTCTACCAAAAAATCTCGCCATCAGACTTGTTTTGGTGTAGGTTGCCGAGAACATTCCGACCAACTTTGGTTTTTCCTAGGGGTTCTCTCTTAGATAGAGGTGGCAAATGGTTTCAATTCACTTTTCACTCACGTAGTAAATGAGTTATAATAAATTGGGTTAAACCGATTAATCCATAAAATAAGTAAAATTCTTAATAGACACGTTAGTAAACAAAAATATACACACATTAGTAGTATATCAAAATATACATATACACACACACAATAATTCATTAAAAATATACACACAATAATACATTAAAAATATATACACTAATACACTAAAATACACACAAAATACACACATATACTGACACAAAAACTAAAACACATTTAATAAAAAAAAATACACACATAATGGACGGTGTCAATTGTGGGTTATGGGTTGTCCCGTGGGTCAACTCATGGGTCATGTGTCATGGTTGACCCATGGGTTGTGGGTCACCCATGGGTCATGGGTCGATATGTGTGTGTGTTTTGGTATAGTAATGTGTATATTTTAGTGTACTAGTATATATGTATATATTTTTTGGTGTAATAGTGTTTATTTTTTGGTGTAATAGTATATTTATTTAATTTTATTACTTGTGTTATTTAATAAAAAGATAAATACTCAACCAAATGGGTACTCATTTGTAATCCATATTAACCCGCTTAATTAAAATGAATCATATTATCCAACTCATTTAGAACCCATATTATTAATTAATATAGGTACCCAAACTATTTATTTATGGACGGATTAATGGGTAATGAGTTAAGATTGTCACATTTACTCTGAGACATAAACACCCATGTTTTGTTTTTCATGGGGGTTCTCTCTCATACATAAACACGCTCGCGCGCACACACACAAATATATATATATATATATATATATATATATATCACCGAGTCAATCATCCAACATTGGGTGGAATAGGGTAGCATAGGCCTAAGATTCTTTTTGAAATTAGCCAAGACACTCAGGATTATTCGAGCATTTCTCCACACTTCCTTTGGAAATTTGAGGTATAAACACAAAAGACTTTGCAGAGAAACTAGAACATTGAGGTAATAGATACACACTTCGGGTAAAAAGTTAGAATATATCTTGGTTAAGTGTTTCTATTATTTGAGTAATTTCAACTTGGGATTAAAACTGCAATGCAATGGACACTGTACCAAAATGGAGCACAACTTGAAGAGAGAGAGAGAGAGAGAGAGAGAGCAAACTAATAAGCAATGATACCCAATACCTCTTCCATCTCCACTATCTTTTCTTTCTTCTTTTCCATCTTTGCCATCACATACAACGCCATGTATCGAAATAGTCCAGCCCCAACCCCCCCCATTGCAGAAAAAATATAAGAAAAAGAAGGAAAGGAAAAAGGAAGAAACATGCCTTCTTCTTCGTCACCAATACCTCTTCATATAATTAAGTCTTCTTTTTCATTTTCCACGATTATGAACTGGTCAATGCACAATCAAAATGAAGACATCAGTCATGCCCTTTATAGTCTGGTCTCCCTAACGTAAACTCCAAGCTTGGGTTTTTGTGATCCAGACTTGGACCCGAGTAGCTCTTGGGCGGAAACAATTCACAATCCTGCATTGCATTCAAACTCCCATCATCTCTTTGTTGAATTCATGTCTCATTTTTATCTAAGATTAACATCGATGCATGAGCTTTATGGTCCAGAGTATTGGATAATTAAGAAACAATACATTAAGAATTTTAGTGCGGTAAAATGAGAATATTATGGTGAATTTATCCTAAAATAAGATTCATGTATTCGACCCTAAAAATATTAGGATAAAACTTTGTTGAATTGTATTAGAATGAATGCATGAGGTAGAAAGCATGCATGCATTATATTCATAGCATGGAAAGATAGGTTGCTGCGCAAAATAACGATGTTACGGTTATAAATCTAATCTCTACCTGGTGTCCGGTTCTTTGTTTTGATGGGAAAGATGATGATCTGAGGCCATCCATGTCAGCGGAGTTCGTTTGCAGCCATACCTCTCTATTGCTGTAGAATTTCATAGGAAAAACTTAGTCAGTCATTAGCTTTTTCAGGCCATCAATCTTCCAATGCTGATAAAAATATGGACCAAAAATTTACACATGTAATATACCATGTTATAGGTCTCGAGGAATCGTTTTTTGCTGGACTCAGTTGGATTTTGAGGGCTAGTAACTATGAATAACTACTTACCCAAAAAAAAAAACTATGAAAAACCACCTATTCTAAAAGTGTGAGTTGTTAAAGAGAGATTAACATGAGTATATATTTTGATTTGTCCCTCACATGCCAGTCAGATTTTGCGAGTATATACTTTAATTCGTTTCCTCACGTGTATGTCAAATTTTGGATAAAGTATGTATAAGTTTTGTAATTATGTAGATGGTGGTAAGATTCGAAAATAGAACTTTTGTGTACTGATATCAAGTGTAGTCTCTAACTCAAAAACAAAAACTTAGGTAACGAAGGTGGAAAAATGGGGCCTATAGGTTTATAGATCAATGTATGTGGTCAAGCTGGGTTTATAGATCAGTGAACATGGACCAGAGGCATGCAAATTTCTTAGTATTGTATAATGCTACAATTACTATGGCAGTATTTATATGATCTATTGCAAAAGAGAGATACTTCTTGTTGGTCATTGACATGAAAACTGTCAATGTAGTTTCCTAAAGCGAACAAGGATTTTGAGAAAATGTATTTGGTACTTATAACTTGTACAATCTGACAGGGGATATTCCAATCGTAATAATGTGCACACAGAATATAATTTCCTGTAATATGCTAAGAGGAGATGTTCTGTCTTCGGAAACTATAGGTGCAATTCTGTTAGGGGCGGAATTTGGGCCGACTAACAAGTGGAACCCAGTTCAAAAAATTTTGGACTTAACAAAGCCTATGGATTCCCTCAAAGGAGTAACCTCAGCAATTCTTCCAAGAGGAACCGTTGGCATCAATGCTACTGTTAATCAGCTAAGTTCGAAAGAAAAATTTGTTTTCACAATTGTATAACATAGTGGACCTACTTACACAGTAGTAAGATAACGACAGTTAAAGCGAGAAGATGAGTATTAGATACATGTTACATTGGTCTTAGTGCAAGTGAGAGATTATTAGTAGTATGCCCTAAGATGAATCAAATAGATTACATTAGAGTTGTATTGACTACATTCATTATTTGATTAAATAAAAGGATAATTTTATTTGTCATATTGCTGTTTTGTATTTATTTATTTAATGTATATGATAAAGTTCATCTAATATAAATTAAGAAGATAGTTTCTGAAGGTGGTAATAAAACAAGATCTATACTTCTTGGTACTTGTCTTTTAAATATTCCTACTCATAAGATTACTATGTAGCCACTTTGTAATCCGGACTAACTACTATATATTATACTTGTTCATATTCGATATTATGTGGTTTATTTTAATTCACTAATGTAGGGACATTAAAACAAGTGAGTGAGTGCTTGTTAGAGAATAAGTACATGACTATTGATTAATATAAGATTTTTCATATAGAGTTTCAAACGTATGACAATGGTCGTAAATTACAGATGTAATTAATCCTTAGACTTGAGACGCCATGATTATCTTGTGCGTGAACTTATCTGTTTTAACTATGCAATATGTCTATATACTAACCACGTCACATGTTTATGTATCGTTGGACATAGTTAGACATGCATAGAGTGTATACTATAAAATCTATCATCATTAATAAAAGGAGAGAATGTCCAATGTGATATCTAGGACATGGCTAGAGGGGTCATTGGCCAAGTTGGAATGACAACTAAAAAAAAGTTTCTAAATGATCATTAAGAGTATTAGTTCTAAGATCAAATATATAACATTGAATTTGAGGTTTGACAATAATTTCATACCTAGTTATTCAGTTGGGGTATTGTGTGATAGAATTATTGAATTACATAGTAACTATATACTGAATGATTTATTTACTTGCTCTGCACTATCAGGGGGTTGATCATGATATGTTGCTAGGTGTCACTCATGATGAGTAAAAGTTTTAAAAAATAAAACTAATGTTTGTGTATATATATATATGTATATATCATACAGGAAGAATTAAAAAAGTTTTAATTTAAACTAAATTAGAATGAATTATAATTTAACATACTATTTGAAGTTAATGTCTTTTTTTTTTTTCCGAAAGATAAACAAAACACAAAGATAAAAACAAAATGGTGGTTCAAGTGTTCACCTGGAAGTATAGGCCTTGAGCCCCTACTTCCAGTTGAACATCTTTACCAGCCAACTAAGCACAGATAAAATAGATCATAACAGGCAAGACTCCGGTAAGCTCCATTGATGCAGAAGGAGGAGGTTCTGATGCGTCCTCTAGAATTTCATTGACATGAGCCTTTTTCCCACTGTCCCTCTGATAACCTGAGCAATTGTATTGGATTCCCTTAACTAGTTCCTAAAAACCTTTCCATTCCTCTCCAGCCACAGATAGTACACTTTGCTAGAAACGCAGGTTTTAAGAATAACTGAATTTATTCCTTTTTTCTTCCATTGTCGGGTTGCCAATTCAATGATATCAAGCCATGGTTTGTTTTTACGCACCCATAGATGATTGTTTTGGGGCATTACCAACTTCCATACTCTATTGGAAAAATCACACCTAAAAAAGAGATGATTGTGAGTCTCAGTCTCCCTTTTACACAGCACACACAACAAAATCTAGTTGGGGGTTATGGCTTTAGAGTCTATCTTTTGGACTCAGCTTTGATCTGATAGCCAACCACAAGATGAATTCCATCCTAGGGATATCCTGTCCATACGAGACTAAATTATGTCATGTTACCTTGGGAGCTATGCTTCTAATGTGCTCCCAAGCTGACTTGACTATGAACTTTCCATCTGCACTCAATCTCCATGTGACAAAGTCTTCTCTAGCTTGATTGGGTATAGATAGGATGGAAGGCTATTGATGATATCTTGCATCTCTTCATTTTTAGCTATAGGTCATCTTCATTGATTGTTCTCAATGACTTTGCTCACCCTTGTATCTCTTGCAATTCTTATTTCTTGCAAAATCCTGATAGCAGTTCTTGGTAAAAGTGGTTGATGGGACGTTTCCACGAATTGATGGGGAGACAACACGTGGTCTCGACATGATAAACGTGGAGTCTTCATGAATTGACATGTGTCCTCTGCGTGAGAGCTCTTAGAGCCCCTGGTGATAGACACGTGTCCTTGGCATTTGTAACTCCGGAGCACCCTTTGTTGACACGTGTGCTCGACACCAACGCCCATTGGATCCCCAGTTACTCGACACATATCCTCGGTGCAACAGGACTCGGACCTTCCATGAAGTGACACGTGTCCTCGACTTGAATCCCTTCGAAGCTCTTTGTGACTGACACGTGATCCTTGACATTTGTAACTTCGAAGCACCTTCTGTTGACACGCATCCTCGGAGCCCCAACTGCTCGACACGTGTCCTCAGGGTTAAGGTCACCCTGAAGGACCCTTCACCTGACACGTCTCCTCGGCGTTGAGTCCTCCATGCTGACCATGGACAATATTTTGATGATTATTGTGACTTGGAAGCGGAGTTGGTTGTCAATGATTGGTTTCCCCTTCTTAGGCTATTGGAATAGTAAAAAAGACAGTCCACTGACCAATGATGAGGGCACATGAAATATTAAGCTCTGAAGTGTTAGCCCCTTGAGGGGTAATGGATGGAAATACCATTGTGCATGCGCAACCACAACTAGAGTGCATTAAATGAGACATTCAGTAAGATGAGACGCATTAATTGCTCGGCAAGATCGGGAAGACAAGTATTAAATGCTCGGAGGTTTGACTATTAAATGTGGAAGGTTCTATCATGTGAAAAAGAAAGCTCATTGCTTGAGCATTAAGCACCACCTATTGTCTTCCAGATGAGCCAATTAGGAGCCTTTCCTCTAAGTGACCCAACAGTCCGCAATGATTGACTCTAAGGATGTGTAAATAACTCTCACAAACACAAGTCTAAAGTACGTGAAATTTCACCCAAGTAATAGAACAGTGTTTTTTCACCCCTTTTTCACATATTGGCTTGATCGTCGGAGGGGTCATATCGAAAAACACTTTGGCGCCCTTTTAACCTTTCTTTTTGAGTGACAGGATCTAGTTCGAGATCTCATGAGAGTTTTTTCACATGTCATTACAACTTCTCGACATTCGAGTGTTGCGAAATCTTCGACTTTCCAGGCAGACTCGAGTTCACTGGGGGAAAGATCTATCAATTTATTCATTGTGCTGGAATCATTGCACACAGTGGTCCCATAGGATACCAATTATCAAGCCATAGGCTCGTATTCTGGCCATTCCCCACCACATGTATCATGTGTGTTCTGAACAACTCTATCAATTTAAATAAATCTCTCCAAGAACTTGAGCATGCCTAAGTAGCTTTAAGATTCCATAGACTCCTCCTTTTTATGTGATAAACATGAATCCACTAAGTCCATAAGTTCTCATTATCATTAAACAACTTCCATAAGAGCCTTATTAGGAGAGCCTAGTTCCAAGTATTCAACCTTTTGATGCTAAGGTCACCCTCATCCTTTGGCCTACAAACTTCTTTCCATGCCACTTTAGCTTCTTTCGGATTAAGCTCAGTACCCTTTCATAAAAAAAGACATCAAGATTTGGTCAATTTTGTGGATAACCTTATGAGGAAGGTATAAGTGAGATGCCCAAAAAATATGCTTGCTGCTAAGGATACAGATCACCAGCTAAAGCCATCTAGAATAAGAGAGTGACTTATTGATCTAGGATTTAATTTTGGTTTCAATTCTCTCTATAAGGCTAGAGCAATGGACAACTTTGAGGTCAGGGAATTGTCCATCCTAAAAACAAACATTGTTCTGATATGAAGCCCTATTTCTTATTGGACTGCACATGATTGTTTGAGAGTTGTAGCACTCCGTATCCCAATGGAAAAACAACAGTAGGTCATCAACAAAGCATAAATGTGCAATGTTCAACTTCTACCACCTCCAGTGAAATTTGAATTTTGGATTAGCCCTAATGTTCTCGTGTATAGTTAGTGAGATGCACTCCATTGCAATCAAAAATAGGTATGGGGACAGAAGGACCCTTTGCCGCAGACCCCTAGCATTAGAGAAATAACTAGCTAAGCTCTTATTCACATTACTTGAGAATTTGGCAATTGAAATGCATTCCTTGATCAAGCATTTGAAGATCAGTGGCAAATTGAAGGCATCCAAAGCTTCCTAAAGGAAACCCCAGTGTAGAGTATTATAGGCTTTCTTTAATGGCACATTTTGGGGCTCCATTATTCATGTGATAGTTCCTCATAAGCTCTTGGGTAACAGGATATTATCCCCTGTTCTTCTGCTAGAGATAAAGGTAGCTTGGTTGTGATTTATAATTCCTTGAAGACTTCTTTTCATCTTGTTAGCAATGATTTTGGAAATGGCCTTATAAATAACATTGCAGCATGAGATGGGTCTGAAATCCCCCATGGAAGTGGGATTGAGGACTTTGGGCACTAAGGCAATGATAGTGTTATTAAGCTCTCTTAGTAGCCTACCAGAAGTGAATTCTTTAACTGTATCAATGACATCCTCTCCAATAATTTTCCAATCTGTTTTGAAGAAGAAAACATTGAAAACATCAAGCTCAAGGGCCTTTTAATCATTTAAAGTGAAGAAGACCTCTTTAATTTCCTCACTTGTGACTTCTCTCACCATTTCAGAACCTTGTTGATTAGTAATAATCCTATGTGTTATAGAATTCAACATTTCCCCACTATAAGAAGTAACATCGTATCTTCCAAAAGAGCTTTGGAAGTAATTAACTACCTCAGTCTTCACTTCTTAGTCCCCTTCAACTTTAGATCCATATGCTCTAGTCAATGAGATAATCTTCTTTCTATTTCTTCTATTGTTCATTGTTTTGTTTCTCTTCCAATCTAAGTGCCACCTCAAGAGGCTTTTGGCCAAGTATCTTTTGACACATTTGCATCCCTTGCTGTGATTGTAACATCCCCATCCTTCTAGACTATCCCTTAAAAATACCCTTAAGCTTTTTAAGCTTACGACAAACTTGGACTGCACTGGTTCAGTCCACGTTTTTTTTAGGAAATTAAAATGTATTAAAAAAACCAACGAACAAGGGTAATTACCCGTAATTTGTACAGAGAAGTCACACAGGACTCAAAGACAAAAACACAAGTCTGTAAGAGTATCTTCCACAGAATTGTTGACAAAAGTATACATTGGTAACATACAAAAACATGGCCAATTCAGCCCCTTAACTCCACATATGAATGACCAGCACTATAACCTCCATCTGTCATCCAATTGTAAGCATATGTAAAGGAAAATCAGCACCAAGGATCAGCACATAGTACTTCCAGTAAACACAAATCGGAGCCAAATTTTGTTGAAGCAATCCACACAATTGTTCACGTGAACAGTAAATGCTTCCCAAATAAAAACACTCGAGATATAGCAAAAATACTCCATTAGAAGCATGCACATTGCTGAGAAATCTAGCTGAAGAAGAAAAAAATTAGCATTAACTGTTCACTTGAACAGTCACGTGAACAGTTAAAGCTACAAGAAAAGAGCAACCCCTAAACCTGCTGTGAAACTAGTTAAAATACAGCTGTGACCAAAGTATTCAACCCAAATCAATGCAAGACATCCCAATACAGAAAAGCAGACCCAAACTTCAAGAATACAGCCCCGAGCGGCAACAGATCACAAAATTCAAACAAGAACAGATGAGAGGTTCCAATGATGCATTAAGAGCGATTTCTGAGGATTAGCCTTGAATTTAAGAAGAGAAAGTCTTTCTCTAATAGTAGATAGAATTCTGAAAAGCAAACTTTGTTGAGATGTAAGCTGATTGTTAAAAATCCTATTGTTCCTCTCCCTCCACAAATTGTAAACAGTGACAAAAAGGCAGAGCTTGAGGAGAACAGTCTTCAAAGACTTTCCTTTTTAGTTATCACTAGCCCAGACAATGAAAACATTCCATGAAAGAGCCTGAGGGAGCTGGTTACACTGCTGCAACAGTTGAGTTCAAATACCAAAAGCATATGGGCACTCAAAGAACAGATGGTTGTGAAATTCTGGGAGTTGATGACATAAGGCGCAAGTGGAGTCCACCTATGGAGCAAAATAGGAGATCCTATCCTTTGTACTTAATCTATTTCTGATAGCCAGCCAAAGAATGAGGCCCATTCTAGGTATAAGATGACCATACCAGACCAGACTGTACCAAGGTACTTTGGGGTTCTGGGTCCTAATGATGTTCCAAGCAGATTTAGTGGTGAAACTGCCATTCGACTTAGGGATCCATTTGATAAGATCTTCCTTTGTAGCATCTGGTGAATAATTGGGCATAGATCGACTAATGTCATCCAAGAACCTAGATCTACCCACAGACCATGCCCAATGATTGTTATCTATGATCATAGACACTTTGGCATGCTTCGGAAGTCTAGATGTATTGAAGATATGCTGGTCCCTTGCACCCAATAAAGGCCCACTCGGGAGCCAGTTATCAAACCATAGAGAAGTATTAGAACCATTCCCTATATTGTGCACCAGATGAGGTCCTTGAGCTTGAGTATTTGGATCCAATTCTAGGAGTTAGACTGTGATGGCTTTGCCTCCCATAAAGTTTTACCATGTAAGTGATAGAAATGAATCCACATACACCAGATATTCTGTTTGTCCGTAAAGAGTAGCCCTAAATACTTGAGCATTAAAGTATCCTTAACTGCCTCATGTTCTTGATACCTAAACCTCCCTCTCCTTTGGGCTTACATACATCACTCCAAGCAACCTTAGCACCAGAGTTGCTGAGCTCAGTACCTTTCCACAAAAATCTTCTTAAAAGCTGTTCAACCTTGTCAAGAAGCTGTTGGGGAAGTTTCAGATGAGAAGCCTAGTGCAGCTGTAAGCTAAACAACACAGAATGAATCAATTGGAGCCTTCCTGCATATGACAAGCTTCGATTGGTCCAGTTATTGATCCAAGCTTCTGTTTTCTCAAGAAGAGAGTGACAATGAGCAGCTTTAAGCCTAGAAGAAATAAGGGGAAGACCTAAATATTTTATAGGTAATTCCTTTTCCTCAAAACGAAAAATCGACTTTATAGAGACCCCCACCTCATCGTTGATAGAAGACAAAAAAATATTACTCTTCCTGGGATTGGCTTAAAGACCAGACATATGTTGGAACAAGTCTAAGCCATCCTTGAGTAAGCTAGCAGACCTTAAATCCCCAAAACAAAAAAGAAAAAGGTCATTCGCAAAAGCAAGCCGAGTTAGTTTAATCTTTTTGCATCTCCAGTGGAATTTAAAACCCTGACAAGTAGATATGAGGTGATGGTTGATGAGAGTGAGAACTTCCATGGCCATAACAAAGAGATAAGGGGATATAGGATCTCTCTGTCTATTGCCCCTGGAACTGGAGAAGATGCATAACACTTTCAAGGAAGTTAGCTTTACCAGCAATGTGGTTGAAAATTTTGAATGGACTATTTCACCTCAACACTTGGAATCCCACTTTCACAACTACTAGACTGTGATCATAAACTCCTTGAGGAAAAAAAATCTTCTTTAGAGTCTTGGAACTTGGAGTTCCAACATTAATTCACTAGAGCCCTGTCCAGTTTTCTTACAACACACCCACTCCTCTTCTATCAAATCAGTAAGCTCAAAATTTTGTAAGCAACTAAGAAACTCCACCATTGTAGAGTTCCATCTTTTTTGCGAACCTTCAATTTCTTGTAAGCTTATGGTGGAGTTAAAATTCCCCAAAACCATCCAAGGGTTACTAGAGTAAAGACAAGCTCTATTGCTTAGCTCATTCTATAATGACCTACTATCCTTTTCATCATTATGCTTATACACAAAGGTAACAATAAACTGTTCTCTATTGTAAAAATGTAGGACTTTACAATGTATACTTTGGTCAGTATTTGCAATTTTATTAATTTCCATATTAGCAGGGTTCCACGCCACCCAAACCTTTCCAAAATTATGACTATCATAATTAGTCATACAATCCTAGTCTCTAAGCATATTTTGCATAATTTTGGTTTTGTTAATTTCTAGCTGTTGTTCCCTCATTAATTTCTTTATTTCCTCTTGCTTGGGGGCGTCATTAAGACCCCTTATGTTCCAGCAAGCTAACTTCATTGATGAGGATGGATTTTATGAGAATTAGGTACTCAGTCACCTTTGATTTGCCTTGAGGAGGACCCTTATTTTTCATCTTTTTCATATAGGATGATGTAGGCTTGTGAGCTGATGACCTTGCTACTGGTTTTGCTACTTCTTTTCCTTATGTGGAGCTTGGGCCAGCACTTAGTTCAACCATAATTTGTCCTCCTTGTGAATTTAAGCTTCCAAACTTATTCCTTGAGCAAACTGGATCATTTCTGACTTGAGTGGAGCTTTCCTCAATGACTATGATTTGTGTAATTATTTTGTATTCTTGCACAGAAGATTCCATTTGATCAGTAGCTACATTAGTTAAAGTATCCACAGGATGTGGATCTGATATCACCACCGTTGAAATGATTTTCTTTCCCTTGTCCACTTGTTCGACCCATTGCTTATCCATTGTCTTATCTTGGTTTATGACTTGGCCTTTCTCTTGAAATTGGGAAGTTTTCCTTTTGGTGTTAGTTAATTTCCAAACTTGGGAGGTAGCTTTGCTAATACAAGTTGATTATGATAGAGTTGTATACTAAAAACTTATTTTTTTTGTAGTGAAACTTGTTTTTATTAATTAATAGAAGTTTATTCTTTCCATTTTATTGAGAACCCGTGGACAAAATATTTGCATTATATTTGATATATAGTACGCATGTGTGCTTTATATTTTACATTGTTGATAATTTGGTATATAGAGTTCGACTGATGCACAGAAAATCAGATTATTGGATCCTTATACAATATAAATATATGTTCACAATCCTAGATGGAATTGGACACAACATCAGTATGATTGTAGTGTAATATGTTGGCATAGTTTGTCTTGACTATAAGAAATTGTTTGATGTCTCAGATTATTATGCTAGTGCATTTTGTGTATTGAACATACCCATGTTGAAGTTATTATGTTTTACTGATTCAATAAGATAATAAATACCTCATGATTATTGTGATTGTTTATGTTCTTAATCCCGAGATATTGAATCGTCATGTGCATATAATGATTGTCACTTTAATTCATCAAACAATGAGATTCATATTAAATCAATAAGCTCGATGAATTGGGAGACTATATTATTTGTATGGTGTAAATTAATTATTAAAGGAAACCATGTCCTGATATTTAAATGGGTTGGTGATGTTCTTTTGAGGAAACTCATAAGTTTTGTTCATGTCAAACTCTATAGGTGGATTTAATTATCCGACATGACAAATAAGTTGAGTGATAAGGTCTAAAGGAATACAAAAAGTTAATTAAATATAATTGTCAGTAATTTATTTAATTTATGGACATCTGTAATCTTAAACATGAGGAGATTATTAAGTATATAATAATAACGAGCTCGAATCCTAGGCCTATTGGAAGCCTGATTCTTATTTCTCCTAATGGTTTTTGTCGTGGTCTATATATAGATGTCTAGGCTCTATAAATTAACATCAATTCATTACTCACATTTTTTAGAGAGGCTAAGAGAGAGAGAGAGAGAGAGAGTAGAAGTTCAAAAGTCCTTGTAGCTCATACTGTATCCGAATTTTTGGTGTTTGGGAATATACGATTGAAGACCGTGAGGTTTAGCGAGCTACTTTATGTATCTGTTTTCAGTTTCTGTGCTCGTGGTATGATGAGATTAATCCACAACGATCTCAAAAGAAAACCTTAATTCCGTCTTATAGGGTTTTAAAGATTTTTTTTGTATTCGATACATATACGCTATCAATGATTCTTGATATTTCTATTCCAACAGATTCATCATGGCCAACCACCTTGCATGGGTTGTATAGTCTAGGCTTCCATTGGTATTCCACCTATATCTCCAATATTTTTGGTTGGCCATTCATATCAATTCTCAAATCAAAGGCCGCAAGTAGTTGTTTTTCAACATTGACTTCAACACATACTCCTGCATAGCTAATCCTCAATTTCTTTTTACAGTAAGTGAGTCTACATACAAGGGTTTTCCTACAACACTAGCAATGTATGTCAAACCCTCTTCATTCCAAAATTGAAGAGGTACATTGTGCAGTTTAATCCACAAAGGGATGTTAGCATGGTGACACTTGGTTAGCTACATATTAGGATGCCATTTTTGTAGGATTAATGGTCTATTCAAGAGCAGTCAAAGTCCAGATTCAAGGATTTTGGTCATGGATTCGTTATTCATGAATTTGAAGTAATATAATCCTTCATCATTGGCCAAAAGCTCCAGTAACCCCTGGTTGTCCCACATTCAATGTGTTAAGAAATTAAGTGAAGAGAATGACAATTTTTTCTTTATAAAGTAGCCTACAAGACAGTTTAACCACTCTCCGGTGGTTAAACAATAGTTATGTTATTCTTCTTCGAAGGTTGAAAGAACTTGAGGTTCATTACCTTGCTTTGGCTCTCCCTCTTGCAGGTTGAAGGGTTTGTTGCCTAGCTACCTTCCAAATCTGGCTCCAAGGCCTCTAGGGTATGTGTCTGTTGGTTATTACCCGGCTTTGCATTGGGCTACGTAGCTAGAGCATTTTCAACCCTTGGATGAGAAATGGTCTTCTTATCCTTAGCTAGCACATCAGATTCCTTTGCTATCTTGGATTGTACAATTAGAGGTTGAGTTGACTCAATAGATCTGAATTGGGTTTTCTCCCCTGTTGTGGAGCATAGCTTAGGGCTACTTACTTCTACAGTAACCAATTCTTTCCTTGATGAAGGTTTAATGCTTGCTGTCTCAATCACCTTATCTCCCGTCCGTAGTGGGATCTTCTTTTGTCTTGATAACTTTTGTTGCCTTGCTAGATTGACCCTTAACAACATTAACAACTACTATTGATTGCACGGTTCTTGCATTATTGCCCTTTATAAGCACACCATTCTTCTCTTGAGATTATGATCCCACTGGCTCCGTGGTGGATAATGGAACAAGAGATGGTAAACAAGAAAGCTATGAAGGAAAGGAGAAAAAGGTAAGGATGTATAATATAACAAATAAAAAAATATAGCATGGAAGAGGAGGAAATAGGGATTGGAAGAAAAGGCAAGGAAAAGAGAAGGGATAAGAAAAGCAGAATAGAGAAGACTGTCGGGTGTCCTTTTTCGTCCCATGGTGTTTGGAAATCCATTTTCACCTACAACCAAACTTAGTGGCCTCCTCCTTGGCACTCCTTCATTAATTGGCCTGTTATCTATTGGAAGGAAAAATCTATGCTCTTTGTCATCCTTAAGCATAGCCTTGCTTCTATGGTTTATCATATATGGATGGAAAGGAACTCCAGAGCGTTCTCTAACTAATTCAGGGACTACAAATCTCTGATTCAAGTCATCAAACAAGCAATCAAGGACAAACTCATGTCCACTAAATTCAAGTACTTCACCCAGAATCTTAGGCTGCTGCATCTATGGGATCTTTCTCTCAACTGCTTAGCATGATTTATTTTGAGGACTATTTTTTGTATAAACTTAGGACTTGAATTATTGGGGAAGTGTTGAGTATCCTCCATACTTCCCTCTGAATTCTAGTCTTTCTTCTCTATTTTGATGGATAACATTAATTGTACTTTTGTTTGCTCATGTATTGCTCCTTTTCAATACAAACTTTACCTTTCTTGAATAGAGAAGGTTATGGTGAAGGTTCAGAGTCTATCAAGGTTGAGGATGTGGGAGTCTCCAGAGTATCCATTGTTGTTCCTTTTAGAGTGCATATATTATATGAAGTTACTATCTAATGCCTACAATCGGATGTTCTTGAACTTATATGGTTAACACACAATTGAATTGATCTTAAATTAAAAGATAAAGGAGAAACAACTAATTAAGAGTTAATGGGTTGAAAATCTAATTAAAATTTAATTGGGAAGTTTATTACTATTGTAAAGGGCGGTTGTGAACTTATGGGACAATTATAATCAAACCTAAACTAGGATTAGGGTCTTTAAGGGCTATATACAACCTCTCCTAGAGGAGGTCGTTGGTGACTTAGACTTTCTTACTAGTACAAAAAAATCCAACCCCTTTTTTCTCTCACTCCCCCTGCTAGTTCATCAAAGTTGAAGATAGACCCTTCAAGTTTGTTAGCTTGTGTGGATACTTATAGAAGCCAAACAATTACGAGGCTTAGAGTAAAGTTCAAATTCTCGACAGGTAAATATTTTGTTGATCCGAAAATATAAGACGTTGAATAAAGTTCAAAACATGTCCAGAAGGACACACAAACTAGCACTCATAAGAACCTATTCCACACCAAACACAAACCTAGTTTATGTTAAAAAAAAATAAGAAAGACAAGGTGGAAACTTACCTATTCAAACAAATCTCAATGTAATTCAAGGCAATGCACGAAATTTCCTCATAACACAAAGTACAAATCAAGAACCCTAGATCTATAGAGAATGTTCAAGGTAAACTCTTGAAGTGTGTTTGTAATAATATTCAAGTTTTCTCAAAGAGTCTTTGTTAATACAAACAAGCTCATGGAACTGGCAAAATCTTCTAAAATTAGAAAAATTATTGGTAATGGGCAACAACCTAAGCTATGGCATGACCATTGGGACCTGGAGGCCGCCTCCTATAGAGATGGAGTATAAGAATTATACAGGCCTCTGGATTGTCTAAAGAAGCCTCTGTGAATAGGGTTATCACTGATGCTTATTGGAACTGGTGTTATGTAGGCTCCCATGAAATCATGAAAATTATCAATTCTATACCTACCTATATGTTGATTCCCATGAAATAGTGGACGGTATCAACTCTATGCCTACCTATATGCCTAATCTGCAAAGAAAAGATGCAGTCATAAGGATACCAAGGGCTAATGTTAAGTTTTCTACTTCTACATGTGAAAACATTAAGATCTGCTCTCCTATTACCATGATAATGCCAGTATGGTATGATCAATCAATGCCTAGATTGAGTTTTATTTTGTAGTTAGCAAATCAGACTCAATCTCAATACCAAAAATCAAACTTAAGCATTTGCAGTTTATTGTGCAGACCAAACCCTAAAATTCACTATCATTTGTTTTTGAATGCAACCATCCTCTAATAATTCGGGCTCTACTAATGCTCAGGGCTAGAAACCGGTGGCAAAAGTAATCTTGACCTAACCTAATTATTTGGGGCCCTCAGCAATGGAAGGAGAAATCACTATTCACAATTATCCAACAATTTAGTCTTGAAGTCTACTATAGTTGGAGGGAAAGCTGCAAAAGAATGGATAACAGTCAATTCAAGGATAGTAAGTAGTACACTGCTCCACACCATAATGCAGACTGTTAGAGATTGGTAGGCATCCATAACATTCGAGCATTATCCACAACACACAGAGCTGATCCATGAATGGGAGGTACCAAGCAACTGCTCCGGTGAACTCTCTAGATTTAAGGAAATATAGCCACTATACAGTTTGTTAAGGAAGCTGATTGAGGAAGAGTAATATGTTGTATTGTGGTTAGAAAAGGTTAGAAGGGTTTTCTTACCAAGGCATTCCACTTGAGAGTTGTGTTTTTTTTTTGCCACCACTCATATTAATGAACCATAAAAAAAAGGCCAGTATTGAATCAAATGACCAAGAATAAAATCAATTTGAATGTAACTTTTTTTTTTTGGGTAAGTAAGTGATTTACTTAAGCGAAAAGAAATACATGTATAAAAAAATGCACAAATGGGCACATGCATGAGCAAGCACAGTACATAAACATAGAAATTTCAGGCATAAACCAAATAAAATTCACTATTTCTGGTAGCATGAATAATATAGAAAGCATTCAGTGCCTCATTAAACTATAATTCTTCTAGAGCTTTTGTGGTTTTATTACAATTCCGAGACAGCTAATTATGCCTGCTATCATGTTGAGATAGAGGTAAAAGAAGAATGAATTCAAACAAGGCCCTAGACATTGGGTCCCAAATTAAGTTCAAATAGTATTTTCCTAAAAAAAAGCAGGTAACTTAGTAGAAGCTAGTACCAAACAATGTCCAATATGCATGTATATTACATGCATGCATACATACATACACATTCATATGCATAGACACGTATACATAGACATACATGTGTATATGGATGTAATATACATATACACAGTGAGAATAGGAGAGCACTAAAGTCAAGGGACTGGTCCTTTTTTGGTCATATGTGCAATCTCGTGAAGAGAATAAGAACCGGAGTTTAAATATAATTCCAAAGAAAAAAGAAAAAGCTAGCAGTCGTTGCTTTCTCTTATCCTCATTAGCGTTTAGATTGTGTTTGTAGCTTTTTTTAATACCATCCATTAAAGCTACAGACATACCAATCTCAGGTGAAAATCTTCCAAAAACAAAAGATATAAAAAAGAAGAAGAAACGAAACAGAACAAAAGTAAAAGCTGCCACAAGAACTCTTTTATTCTTCAAATATGGTGGACATGGATTTGCATTTTTCAAATTAAGGTACCATGCAAAAGAAAAAGGAAAGCACTTGATTAGTCCATCATTATTCCAAAGTCCACATGGGGATTTAAAAAAAGATCGCAACACCCGACATATAAGACATATATATATATATATATATATAGAGAGAGAGAGAGAGAGAGAGATAGAGAGAGAGAGATGATGCTACCTTGAGGAGTTACTCCACAGGGTATTAGAGGAAGGGCAATCGGTATCTTGCTGAGAAGGCCCTTCAGATGGTACTCCTCTTTGGTCCATAAATAGGCGCAAACTGGCACGGTCACTTGCACTTCCCACAGTGGAGATATCTTCTTCTCCAGATCCATCCGATTGGCCTTGAATGAAAAGAAAAACCCCAAATTTCCATATGAATATATACACAATGTATGGCTCTATGTGTATTTTTATTTATTTCTGGGTGTGACAATTCATGAATGCATGTACATTTTGTCTGCAGACAGTGTAGATTTAAAAATAATGAAATTTTTTGAGAAGACTGACATGGGCCTTTTGTGTTTTTAATTCATAATAGGCTAAACAGAATAAAGAAAATGAAAGAGATGATTTGCATAAGGCGTATGGTACAAATTTATAGAGGGGTTAGGAAAAAAATAAAGCTGCCAAGGAAAAGCTGAATGCTAAACAATGCGAATTACCTGAGGAAGCTGCACCCTTGTCAGTGGTTTTAACAGTTCGATACATCTGCAACAGCATTGGGTAGCATTTACAAATTGAGATCACTGAACATAATGGGGAATAAAAGGAATATGATTTACAAAAAAATGAAAACCAAAATATTAGTATGCCCATTTTCAGCTCTCTCTCTCTCTCTCTCACACACACACAGAGTACTGAGCCCATCTAGGCTTCTGGGTCAAGCCTTGGTTTCATAATTAATCACAAGGTTGATGTTTGATAAGGTAATAATGAGCTGTATAATTGAAAAATGATCACTTACTTTTGTCTGGTATCATTTTATTCTCTCTCTGACTTTACACTATTCATTAATTCGTTCATTAACTCATTCACTGCCGTCATCGGCTACTGTGCCGGAGCGATAGACGGAGACCACCCAGACATCATAGCCGATACAGAGAGGTTTTTCTTTTCATTGTGCTCTACCTGTAAATGGCTCTTGACATGGGCTAGAGTGAGATCTTTGACATCCATGAGCTCAAGAACCGACTTTGGAGTAGCCCCTAAGAGTACAAGCAAACCAGATACCAATCACTTCGGATAAATACCAAAAGCTTTAAGACTTAAACCAGAGAAACAAACTGAATATATTAAAAAAACCACAAAATGCCGATAAAAATAAAATTAAAAATGTAAAATACCAGAAATTTAGAGAACCAAATAGGAGAAAATTTACTTTCATGGCCACCAAGGAGCTCAACGGCATGAACAAATCGATTATGAAGTGTGCTCGTCCAACGCATCCTCGGAGCTCTCATACTCCTCTTCGCCGGTAGCTTTGGAAGAAATCTCGATCTCATCGTCCCATGAGAAGCCTCAGAAGGACCAACACCGTACTGATTTTGGTGGTAATGGTGCAGTTGATATGACGGTGAGATCCCATTAAATCTAGTCCCCCCATTTATCCGGTAAGCCGAAGAAGGAACGTTAGGCCCTGAGTTTAACATGGACATATGATCCAACCCACCACTCAAATAAGGCAAAGATGAGTGAGAAACAGACGAAGAGCACAAAGAGGAAGAACACGAGGAAGATGGTGATAAAGAGGCTGACCAAGAAGGGTAAGGCTGGGGCATTGGAGGGTAGAAACAAATCTTTGGATCCTTCTCTCTTGAAGGGTCCATGGGCAAGAAGGGAAATTTCCGGTTGTGATACACCGGAATACCTTTTATGGGTCTTAACCCGTCCGATACATCGAGTAGGGAAACCCCATGATTTATGTGGTTTAACTGGGTGTTTGGTAGGTACATATGGTGAGTCTGATTATAAGGGTTTTGTGGTTGTTCTTCATGAGCTCCACCTGTGAAATTCCTTCGAAACTGGCTTTCTTCTTTTAGGGTATTTGCTGGGCGCGATAGGGTGAGCTCAGTGTAAGCTTGTGGGTTGTTGGTTCTGAAAAAGTTGATGCTGTTAGACTTGTGTGCTTCACCTGGGTTTGAAAGATCGAAACTTTTTTCTGCTTCAATGGTGCTATTACAGATTAATGAAGAGGAACTGTTGGGAGGACTAATGTGGAGAGAAAGATCAGGAAGTGATTTTGAGGAGGGTTCAATGAACATCCCTTCCAAGGGCATTTTTGTTGGATTGTTCACTGGAATAGTGATCTTTCTCCTCTTAATCCAAATTGTATCAAGGAACTAGCAAAGGGCTCTCCGTCCTCCTTGATAGACACTCATACACAGTCACAGTGAGAGAGAAGAGATATTGGCAGAGTAAGAAACCCCGCAATTTCGGTTCTTGGAGATTTATAACAGAGATTTGGTTTATTGAAGAATAAGAAGTTATGAAATAACACCTTGATATTCTTTTCAGACAAAAGGAGAGAACTCAAAGAGGGTGAAAGCTCTTACACTTCTTCAGAGAGAGAGAGAGAGAGAGAGAGATGGTGTGGAGACTGAAGTGAAGCAATGGGTATGGCAAAAAATTAAGAAAGAAGGAATTCCAGAAAGGCATAAAAAGGAGAGGGGGATTTGGGTCTGGTGTTCCTCGAGAGTATATCTTGGAAAATGACACTAGAACAAGGTCTCTCTCTCTAGTCAAAACACGGAAAGCAGCAAACAAAAACAAAAACAAAAACAAAAACACAATCACAGAAACAAATAAAGATAAGCAAAAAGATAAATGGTCACTTTGATTTCCTTCCCCGGAGACGACGGGATAAAAAATGTTAGAGAGAGAAAGAGACTGGCATTTGTGATGCCTTTTCCCCCACCCTATTCGCCTCTCTCTTTCTCTCTCTCCTCTTATATATGTAATAATAATATACATTATTTATACTTTTAAAATATAATTGAAAAAGTACATGAATGGAATTCCACTTCCATGCTAGAACGGGATAGGTGGACTCTAGTGCAAATACATACAGGCTGATGTAATCAAATTATCAGGAGATATGGGTCTTAAATCTAAAATAATTTATATGTGCATATACGCATATAAAATACATATAGACCCATTGACCTGATTGAGAGATCCACAAAGGGGTGTTTGTTTGGTAGCATATGGTTAACATGTGTAAACCCAAATAAACCCACAAAACCTTCTAATTCCCTTTCATACTCCCAAATATTCCCTTCTAATCTTTCAACAACTTTGTCTGGCATCTCGGGTTTTATTATGTCTTCCTCCACATGACCGTCCATCCACCTTCCTCCCCCATTGACTCCAACAGCCCCCATAACTTTAGGGTTTTAAAAATCCTAGGCTGAATCATAGGTAAAAACTAATTTTTTTATTATGGGATCCTTAACTCTCATATTGGGAAGTAACTCCTCCAGCTCTTTTAATGCTTTCACTGGAGATTAACAAACTAGGGCCTAGGGTTTGCAAATCTCCTATGCCATTTTTTATGGGGATTTGACTGTGCCACCACCCTCCCCATTGTAACACTAAATGACAGAAGTCTACTTAAGGTGTTTGGATGGGGCATTTAATGCAGAAATTGTGTATGCTTAATATTGTTCGGTTTTCCACTTTCAGAAATGAGTTTCAAACTAAATATAATTGCATCAAAACTCAAAAAGAAAATCACACGCAATGTCTGAACATGTATTGTTTTTGATGTGATATGGTTAAAAAAAGTCATTATGAGCCTAATCGTGCACAAATTTGGAGGACTCCAACCCTCCCTTCTCTTCGTGGATGATCATTCTAACTTGAGTACACACAGAGGACATACTAGAGACTGCACAACTTTAATTGTCTCCAACAATAAATAGTGAGGACTCTATTTTTATACAATGGACCTCACTTGAATTCATAATAGGTGATTTATTAAGAAGAAAAAATAAAAAGAAAGTATATTAGAGGAGATCTCATTCTAACTATAGGGTTAGATGTGGTGGTAAAGGCAGGCATAAAGGTATAAATGGGTGGTCTGATTCTGAAGAGGGTGTAATGGTGCTCGTGGAGGTCATGATCCTCAACGTTATGCAATTTGCATACCCCAAGTGAGCTAGTGAATTGGTTGGTTTGTACTCATGGGTATTGCGATTTTCAAAAAAGCTAATTTAGTGGGGAGATCTCAACAAGGTGGTGGATAAGTGGACGCAGGCAATATATCAAGTGTCATATGTTTTATATTGTTCAAGCATGTTTTGATTGAGCTTAAGTTGATCACGTATGGTAAATATGTTATATGGAACTTGAAATGAAGAATTTATGATTATTTGTCTTATAAATTGAACTGACATCATACTTGATAGATGTTATATAACATGTTTCTAAAAACTCCCCAAAAGATTGGTGTCTGCTAGAATTTAATAGAATTGAATTTATATAAAAATAGAGTATCAATGATAAAATAGGGGGCTTACTGTGTGAAGCCAGTTGACCATTTTTAGACCTGGTTAACCAGCCTTAGTCAACTAGCCTTAGACATTGATGAGGCACAAAAAGGGTTTATGCATCATCCGTCGGGTATTTAATGCAATAATTAGGAATGAGACTCAACACAAGCAAACACAAAAATTAGGTGGTTCGGTCTTGCTAACGTATTCCACTGGGAATGACAAAAGTGACCAAAGAATCTTATTACTCAAGAGATGCAGAATGCTGAGATGTCCTCATATGCAGAAGGAACTTACAATTTATAGGGACATTATCCCCCCATGTGATGTCCTCCATGTGTAGACGGACTTACTATTTATAGATAAATGAAGTTGACTTCGAGGGGCTTTGATTGAGGTGCCATCCTCATAACTAATTTTGTGAAGCTCGCCTTATCCTCGTAATGGCTGAGGGGATAGTGGGATAGTTCCTTGAAGATTGTCTTATCTCGTAATGGGCGAGGTGATCTGCCGAGACGGGTGATGTGCCTTTGATGATTGCATCCCCACAAATTCCCTCTCCTCGGATAGAAATTCTCACATGCGTTGATGATGGGCTGGGTCTCTTAGGAAGGTGGACTTGACCCAACTGAAATTGTGATTGAGTTTTTGTTGGTCTACATCTGTGATTTGGGTCTACTTTGGCCATATCATTTGTGATATGGGCCTAGTCTGGGTTGGGCCAGTCATTTGTCCCTTTGCCCTAAGCCCAATGGAATTTGGGGGAGAGGACATCAGTAAGAATTTTTTTTCTCGTCTTTTTTTAGTAACTAAACTTTGATAAGGATGAGGTAGACACAACGACACTGTAGAGGAGTTGTGGGTGGCTTATGAAAGAGTTGCACATCCTGAGACCAAGTTTCTAGAGGCTAAGGCTTTTTGCGTGAGAGCAAATGTAGAACTAGGCCAAGCTTTTGGCAACTCACAAGAGAGTCGCTAAGCTGGAGATTAAGGTTATTTTCGTGAGAGCAGAGGTAGAGTTAGACTAAACTTTTGGAGACTCGCGAGAGAGCCGTTAGGCTGAAGACTGATGTTAGTTGCATGAGAGCAGAGATAGATTAGGCTGAGCTTGTGGTGACTCGTGAGAGAGTTGCTAAGCTTGAAGCTAAAACTGTTTATACGAGAGTAGAGGCAGAGTTAGGTTGAGCTTATGACAACACTCGAGAAAGGTACTAAGCTGGAGACTGATGCTTCTAGCGTAAGAGTAGAGACAAAGTTAGACTGAGTTTCTAGCGACTCGCGAGAGAGCCGCTAAGTTGAAGTTTGAGACTGTTTGCATGAGAGCAGAGACAAAGTTTAGCCAAGCTTTTGGCGACTCAGGAGGTTCTCTCCCAAGAGATGGAGATGAGAAGGGAAATGGTAGTAAGATTTGCTAGAAGGTGTCGGTGGGATAGAGTCAACGGAGCATGGGCGAGGGTGCCAGATGCGCTGGGGCGGGAGGCACATCTGGGTGGGCAAGGAGGCATATATTAAGGCGGGCAAGGTAGGCATCAAGACAAGGCACGCTGGTGCTGTGCACTTGGACGCTGGCACTCTGCATTAGGTGCTTGGCTGGTGGTTGGTGCTGGGCGTTAGTGGAGTATTAGAAAAACATGAAGAAGTGAAAAAACTTTGAACGTCCATAACTTTTATCCTGGTCCTGCTTGATGTTGAACAAGTGTTGTTAATTGTATGCTTTAAAACCAATCATATAGATAAAGTTTTGGGGTTGTATTAACAACATTCATTATTTAATTAAATAAAAGTGCAAGTTTATTTATCATATTTCTCCTTCATTTAATTTTAATATACATGATATAGTCCATAGGGTATAAGTTAATAAGATAGTTTCTCAAGTAGTTGAGAAGAGGAGAACTATACTTCTTAGTACTTAACTATTTAATGTTCCTAGTCAAAGGATTACTATGTGAGCACTATATAATCCAGATAGATTAGCATATACTATATTTACTCATATTTGATACGAAGTAACTCATCCAAATCACCAATGTAGGGACACTGAATCAAGTGTGTGGGTGCTTGTTAGATAACAAGTACATTGAAAGTGATTATCGACTAATGTAGAATTTTTTATATGGAGTTTTACATAACTATCAATATTAAATCCTAAAGTTATAGTTATGTAACTGATCCTCAGACTTGATACACCACGGTTGTCTTGTGTATGCACTTCTATTCTTTAATTATACTATATATTCATATACTAATTGTGTAACTTAGATATTTATTGTTGGATATAGTTAAACATGCATGGAGATTTATGAATGTACAACATGGAATCTATCACCCTTAGTAAATAAAGGGAGAATGTCCTATGTGATCTTTTAGGATATGACTCAAGGAGTCCTTGTCTAAGGCAGAATGACAACTGTAAAAAAGATTTTTAATTTATCATTAGGAGTCATAGTCCTAAGATCGAACACATAAGATTGAGTTAGGGGGTTTGACAGTAATTCCTGGGTTCTTTTACTTACTTCATGTTATCTAGAGGTTGATCATGATATACTGCTACATATCGCTCATGATTAGTGGAAGGCCCAAAGAATGAAATTAATATATATATATTAACTTTTCTTCATAAAGGGAGAAGTAGAAGAGTTCTAATTTGAGATGCTATTTGTAATTAGCATCGAATGCCTACAACTGGGTATGCTTGAACCTATAGGGTCACACACAAAAGAATTGATTGAAAACTTAAGGATAAATGATAGAAAATCAATTAAGAGTTAATTGGGGTGAAAATATAATTAAGAGTTAATTGGAGACTTTATTACAATTAATGGTTAATAAATAGATTATATGTAATTATGAGATAATTGTAATGTGACCCAAATTCGAGTCTTTAAAGTTCTACAAATAACTTTATGTAAGAGGTGGATATATGATATAACTACTCTCTTGCTAGCACAAGAAGAACCACTACACATTCTCTCTCTCTCTACTAGTTTATCAAAAGTTGAGGTAGATTGTTTAAGTTTGTCAATTCGTGTGAATACCGATAGAGGTCAAACAATTACAAGGTTTAAGGTAAAAATCAAATTCATATTCGAAGGTTCAACTTTATTTGAGAAAGCTTGAAGATTGTTAAAATCACGCTTCAAGAGGTAACCCTTAATCTTCTCTATAAATCTAAGGTTTCTTGATTTGTATTAAACATGAATAGATCATGGTATGATGAATTAAATTATTAACTTTTTTTTTATATAAATTTCGCTATTTTTATTATATGATTCCTTTCAGTTGGGTGGCTGACTTCTGGTGTTGGCATTCCCTAGTGAATTGAGAGACAAAGGACTTTCTTAGTTTAGCAAAAGAGTCAATGGCAGTCGAGATAAGCTTGGTGAACCACTGGTGAGCAGATCCCTTCAAGCCGGTAAGCCTTGCACATGATTTCATCTAGTATGTTGTGCAGCTACATTAGGGATTTGTAGGTGTCAAAGTGGTCTAGTGGATATTTGGAGCCATAAACAACTTCCATAGTTGGCATCTTGAACTTTTGAGAGAGATAGGGTAGTTGGCCACATCAGCTACAAAGGGTGTGTCAGCACGCCTTAAAAGGTACTTGACCATTTTAAGCCATCGCGCCTTCATGGTGTTGAAGACGTCGTTGAGTTGGTTATGCACTTCTCTCATGGTCCACATACTGGTTTTTTCATTCGTCTTCTTGGAAAGTAGGGTCACCAGCATGGGAGGACAGAGCCAACACGTGAGGAGGGGGAGCTAGGGCGCTACTATAGGGCGCCCCAATGCCCTGGGAGAGGTGCTTGGAGTGTTTTCCCTTCTGGGTACTGGAGCACGACTCCTTGAGGGTGCCTAACGAGCATCAACTTAAGGATCTGCTAGTTTTGGTTCACCAATAGTTGTATAGTCTCCAATAACTTTTGTTGTGGTTCAAGGATGAGATTTGTTGGTGATGGCAAGACCTTCTCCTGGCATTGTTGATTATTTTCTATTTATTGATTCATGGATCTAGTTGTAATAGCCATAAAAAGAGGGCATACAATAGCATGAAAATTAAATCGTTCCCATAAACGGTGCCAAGCTGATCTAATGAGACATAAAATGAGTTTATGCACGACCTGTCAAGTATTTAATGCAATAATTAGGAAGGAGACTTAACATAAGAAAATACAAAGATTAGGTAGTTCGGTCTTGGTAACCTATTTCACTGAGAATGACGACAGTGGCCAGAGAATATTATTACTTAAGAGATGTAGTGTGTTGAGATGTGCGTGATACCCTCCATGTGTAGGCGAAGCTTACAATTTATAGGCAAGCGAAGTTGGCTCCGAGGGGCTCTAATTGACGTTCAATCTTTGTAACTAATTCCCTGAAGCTTGTCTTATCCACACAACAAGTGAGGGAATAGCGGGGTGATTCCTTGAAGGTTGCCTTATCCCGTAATGGGAGAGGTGATCTTGCAAGATTAGTGATGTACCCCCGATGACTACGTCCTCACAAATTTCCTCTCCTCGGATAGAGATTCCCATGTGTGATAAAGATAGGCTGGGTCTCTTAGGAAGATGGGCTTGATCCAACTGGAATTATGACTGAGCCTTTGTTTGTTTACATTTGTGATATGGGCCTCCTATGGGCCTATCATTTGTTATCTGAGCTTGGTCTGGGCTGGGCCCGTTAGACATGGCCAAACAAGCTTATATTAAAAAGATGTTCTGACTTGAGCTTCATAGATCAAACCTAAATGACCAAAATTTCCTATAGTTGAATTAATGATAAAAGAAGATTGAACTCTGAGAAAAATGAGAAAACTGTTGAAAACAGTAAAATGTAATGATTGTCCTATTCAGCCCCTCTAGAACCTGACATGAAGAGGTTTATATGGAACAACCACGTATGTTTGTTGTTTAGGTGAATATTGTAAGAGTGTGTGTCGGTGAAAGAATTCCCTAAGTAGTTTGGAATAGTCACTGGAGGCATGGTTTGATTAGTTTTCAAAGGTTTTTATAATTTGTTCTCCTTAAATGTTAGAAAGATCAATGTATTTTCCATAGATTAGTGATGATGACTATATTAGACTTGTTTATGTGCATGTTATTGTGACTTATGGTGATCTATCGACAATATTATATTGTTGAAAACTTCCCTAAAATATCGATTGCATCTAAGGCTTCCTAAGCTCTACCATTTTTTAAGTGTCAAAGTTTTTTTTTTTTAATTCCAGAAAGTTAAAATAAATTCTATTCATCAAAAGATCATTATACAAGAGATCATGTACTTACATAGTAGAACATAATCAAAAGGCAAAAACTTGGCTTGGCCAAGTGATACAAAAGAAGGAAATGCATAAATTTGGCAGAATTTCAGAGGAAGTGGAAGCTAGGAGCCAACATTTCCCCAAAAATTCTACTAGTTTTTGCTACCATTAAAACAAGCAACTACTAGGAAGTTGCCAAGTCTGGGAAAATCTCTCATTCTATTGATTGTGCTTGAATCTTTCAGCGACCAATCTATCCCTTATAGTTTGCATTATTGGCATTTGTGAGAGTCTGGTAGTCCCTTAACTTTTTTGTGAAGAGTCTTTAGTTCCTATCTCTCCAGATGGTGTAAACTGCCACTGAGAGACTAAGTTTTTTTAGGGTTGTGCTTAGTGATTTGCCCTTCCAGGTTCGACTTGTGTCAGCAAGTATGGTAACCCATGTACCAATCCATTGAAGTTGATAGAGGTCCTTGAGATTATCCCATACCTTCCTAGTGAACTGGCACTCAAAGGAAAGTTGAGAATGGTTTTTTGGTGCGTGTTTGCATAGAAGACATCCCAGTTCCACATTAGCCATAAATGTTTGTAATTTGTTCTTGGTGTTTAGCCTTTCCCTAATTGCTAACCAAGTAATGCATGCCATTTTTGGAATGGCATGTTTGAACCATATAATATGGTGCCATGGAAGATTCTCACATGGGGATCTCATAATATTTCAAGAATAGGAAGTTGAAAAGTTTCCAGAAGATGTAGCATTCCACTTGATCATATCCTCATTCTGCTCACATTGATGATTGTTAGGCATATTAGCTAAGATTTCTCTTAGCTCAATTTTCCTATTAGTTGGCCAATTCCACCTTTTGTTAGCCACCACCCTTTCCACCTTATCCCTCCAAAGGAGTCTTGAATCTTCCACTGTGCTGATGCCAAACTTCAAAAAACAAAGGCCCTAAAGGGTGCTAGTTGTCATGTCATCCACTAGTCTTCTTGCCATCGTCTATGATGCTCTCCACAAATGGTCTTATATTTCCTCTCATTTTAAGGAGGTTTAACCAATTCCAAGAATATATGCTTGGTGGTTTGACCTCTCAGAAACTTCTGTTCTTTAGGTGGTAGGAATGAATCCATTTAGCTCATAGACTCTCCTTATATGTGAAAAGAATCCAAATATGTCTGTTCATAAGAGCTGCATTGGCAGTCTTAAGCCTTTTAAGTCACAAACTTCCCTCAGTTTTTAGTTTATACACTTCATCCCTTGTCACTTTAGCATTAGAAGAATTCAAGTTTGTACTTTTCCATTGGAATGCTCTCATAATTCCCTCAATTGTGCCAATCACATGCTTGGGAAAGAAGATGTGTGAAGCCCAAAAGTTAAGAATGTTACTAATGACTGATTTAATCAATTAATGAGGATCAATGTTGTTTTCTTATCCTTGAAGTGACCCGAGGGATTCCTAGATACCTAACAGGTAAGGTGCCCTTGGTACATCCAAACAGATCTACAAATTGCACTTCATCTTCTCGAGGAATAGCTGTCAAAAAAATATTACTTTTGAGAGGGTTAGCATACTTTCTAGACAAATTTTTGGAATAATTCCACTACTTCTTTAAGAATAAAAACAGACTAAAGGTCACCATTACATAAGAACAAAAATGTATTAGTCTTATCTTTTTGCATTTCAAGTGGAATTTGAACATTGGGTTTCTTGTGATCTAAAGATGGACAATGGGATTAAGGATCTCTATAGCAAGCACAAAGAGGTAGGGGAAATGGGATCCCCTTGCCTAAAAAACCCTACGAGTTCCCCATTAATATTAATATAAAATCTAGAGTAGAAATGCACTATTTTATCCATTTCCTTATTACAAGTGAAAATTGGTAGGCCTCCAATGCATCCATTAAAAACCCTTAATCCAAGGTGTCATAAGCCTATTGAATATCTAGTTTGATTGCACACTTGGGGTTCCTTGTCTCCTATGGTAGTTCCTGAGAATCTCTTAAGTCAACATGATGTTATCACCAATCTTTCTTCCAAGCACAAACGTTGTTTGGTTTGGACTAACCAAATACTGCATAACAATCTTCAATCTATTGGCAATGATTTTGTTGAGCAATTTACAATAGGCTATAAGTTGGTAATCACCAATTGAGGATGGCTTTGGTTTCTTAGGAATCAAGGTAAGGATGGTAGAGTTTAATTTCTTTATCAATTTTCCTCTGGTAGAAAAATCCCTTACAACTTCACTAATGTCATTCCCAAGGATAGGCCTTGGTTTTTGGAAAAAATAAGCTCCATAACCATCTGGTCCAGGGATGTTATTAAATGAGAAAACAATTGTTTTAATCTCCTCTACCTCCATCTCTCTGGTCATATAACTAGATTGCAACTCATTCAACTTGTTAATTTGCAAGGTAGATAGGATCCTTCTTCTTTCCTCAGTCTGGATGCTGTAATCATTATGACCCAGGATTCTTGTAGTAACTCACAAATTCTTGTTTGACTGCTTCAACATCTTCAACAGTTATTCCTTGCTCAATTTGTAATCTTAGGATTTTCTTCCAGTTCCTCTTGCAGTTCATAGCTTTAAAGAAGAAAGTTGTATTCTGATCTCTCTTTTTCAACCATAACACTCTTGACTTTTGTTTAAAGAAACTTTCTTCATTATTTGCAGCTTCAGCACACTCCTTTACTAATCTCTTCCCCACTTGTCCGAGGGTAGGGTCTACAGGATTCTTATGGAGATCCATTTGGCATCTCTCAACCTACATTTTCTTTTCTTTTACTAATCGGACAGATCCTCCATTTCCTTATTCTTCTGCTTCAGAAAGGTTTTTATGATCTTGAGTTTTTAGCATAGTTTGAACTATGAAGAACTTAAATGGGCAGTTCCTACACAACATCACTTACAAAAATAAGAAACTGGTTAGTAACCCCAGGGGCCATGACTTTAGTAGTGGAACTTTCAAATTTGATTGTTTATGATTGGTTAATTAAAGCTCTGTCTAGCTAGAAAGCCATGCATGCCTCCCTTTATCTATTATTCCTCCACATATAGAACAAACCACTATTCCTCAGCTCAATCAATTCAGCTTCATATAAACAATCATCAAACTCCACCATAGCTAGAATTAGTTTGTTAGACCCTCTAGCATTTTCTTAGTAGTTTCTAATGGCATTGAAATCTCCCATCACTGGCGATGGATGATTTCCAAAATTCCAGAATGGTATATGATTTTCCTTCATAGATTCCTTTTTTCTTGTTACTCATTAGAACCATACATAAAGGAGACAAAAAATCTATCATGAGTGGAGTTTTGTATAGCTTCAAAATTTATAATTTGGTATATCTTAGCAAGTTTTGTTATGCTAATTGAATTTGGATTCCATCCTATCCATATTCTACCATAATAATGGCTTTCATAGTTCCCCATAAAATGCCATTCCCTGAAGATGTTTCTTACAATAAGGTCTTTGTTTGTTATTCTAACCTTAGCTTCAACTAGGCTCAGTATGTCAAGCTTCTGTTCCATAATAAACCTTGATTAACCATCAAAAATATTATTTTATTATATTTAATGATTAATTAATTTCATATTATTTGTGATTAAATGTGTTAAATTCCTTAATTGTTTAGTTGTTTGATTTATTTTGTAAGTAAATTGATTGATTTAAAGTAATAGTGGATAAGACAAGGTAAGCAATCACTAGAGTAAGAATCACAATTGCTAATGATTGAAGAGCCAAGACTAAGATAAGAAAATTTGAAGATAAGACAACAATTTAATCCTTATAAGGGTCAAAGTTAGAAGAAAACTCATTTAAAGTTGGATTAGTAAAGTATTCTAGAAGATAAGATTTTGACACATTTTTAGTATTGTGATCAAAACTTTTTATCCTGATATCTGATTGACTTGATTTTTGTGAGGTTAGAAAGAAAACTTCAAGTGCTACACAAGTATTTTTACAAAAAATTTCGTAAATCGACCTCGAAGTATGAGAACATCTAGCTCGAAGTCTGGATAAATTTTTTACCCGTGCCCCGAAGATTTTATGCGTGAGATTTGACTTCAAAAAACTTCTTTTTAAAAAAGAATTCCTCTCAAGCCAACCTTATATCTTCTACCTACACATAGGATTTATCTTAGTATAAATAAAGACTCTCATATTGAAGGATGTTTATTATTCTCTTCCCATTTTTTCTTTTCTAGTTTTTGTTGTAGTTCTATAGTTGCTAAAAAGCCTAACTAAGGTTAGGGGAGATACTTTCAATGAAGAACGATATTATTTTTGATTCAATGTTTTTTTTAATGCATGATTTATTCTTTTAATATAATTCTTATCTTTTAGTAAAGTTTTTGTTTTGTATAATTTTTTGATTCGTTGTGTCACGTACATCTAATGCTTGAGATTTGCTACGAGTCAAATAATTGATTATTCCATAATTGAATGAATTAATTAAATTTCTCATAAGAGCAACTCCAAGGGGCTATCTAAAACACATTTCTTAGCTATTTTACATAGGTAATCGGTAAATGCAGCCTCCAAGGGACTAGCTATTACACTAGCTATTTTCCATTAGCATTAGTTGGCTATCTACTCCTGGCTAGAGCAAAGGAGGACGCTACTCTGTTTTTGGCGACAACAACACATGTTTCACAGAAGGGTTCATCGTCTTCGTCGTCCAGAAGGATCCATCGTCTGAGCTTTGGCTTCATCGCAGAAGGCACAAATCTCAAACCCTCTTGAGCCCTGAAAGTGTCCATCTCCAGATAATTTTTTATGCCTCCCATTTATCTTAAAGTCTTCTACACCACCTCAATTCGAACCCCCACCATTACCCCTCACCTCTCTCTCCCTCAAAGCCTCGCTGGAATCTAATAACCCCACCAACCTTCGCTGCCCCAATACTCACAAACCATTCAAAATCCCACATTCTAAGCCCACCTTGACCACCACTAAATTCCCCAAAAATCCTCTCAAGAACCTTATACATCCCGGTAATAATCCCCCTACCACCACTAGTAATACTTCACGGCCACCGCACAGTCTCACCACTTGATCCTTAAAACTTGATGTGATATTATTGAATCTGTTGTTTTTTTGTTATAATGTTGTTATTATATGATTGTATTAAGAAATTCCACTTGGATTTGTGTCTCAGTGTATGTGACGCAAATATGTAGAGAAAAAAAAAGTTCATAAAAACTGGAGAAGTTGGTGTTTTGAGAAGTAGGTTGGTTCTAAAGTAGCTTAAGAAACCTAGAACGAGCCTGATTGACCAACCCATTCTTGGGACATAACTGAAAATGAATTGGGTTTTTCTTTAGCATTGGGTATTTGATGATAGAACCATTCATGGTTTTCTAATTTTGATCGCAAGTTTTGAAATCGGATGGTGATTCGGGTTCAATTTTTTCAGATAATTTTTTTTTAATTTATAGCTCTTGAAAGTTCCATTAATGGGGCTTTGGAGTCTATGATGGAATTTAACTGGTTTGGGGAATTGAATTTAGTTGTTTCTTCAATTTGTCAACTGGGTTTTGATTCACACAGGATTATGGAAATTGAGCATGCTTATCATATTGTCTTATATATATGCATGTAGTTTTTCTCTCTCTTGTCTCTTCATTAATTTTTTTTCCTTCTAATTGTGATGTTGGAGGATGGGTGTGTGTCTTTATATTGGTTTGATGCTTTGGCTTATGTGGGTTTTGGGTGAGAGTATTTGAGCATAATTTATGATTTGTTATATTATTTGGTTGATAGATTGGTGTTGTCATCAATATGATGATGACATGGCATACTGCATAGTATTTTAGATTTTAATAATTAATAGTTAGTTGAAGTGATTTGCTAAAATAAATAGTGTGGTTGTAGTGAGCTTTAAAAAGTGCTTAGCTAAAGTAGATAATGTAATAAAAAAATATATATTTGCTAGTTAGTTTACATAGCCTCCTTGGAGTTGCTCTAAGATAGTTGATTTATTATTTACAATAAAATAAAGTTAACCTATTGAAAAACTTGATTTATCGTAGACTCATAGTACAGTGAATGCTTGTGATCTACAAGTAGATTCTTATATTTATTTAGATAATTCATTAATTATAACTTTTGATGTTTTTACATTATCAACGTTACATATTCTGATTGAGATCTCTCCTCAATTCATTCTCAATTGAATTCAAAAACTGGATCATTAATAATTATAGTGTGAATTTGAAAGGGTATCCCAATGCTTTTGTATTTCAATTATTGTTTAACCAACTTATCTTTGTTTTGTTGGATAAATTACTACTCAAATGAATTTCAAATGATTTCTTTTTATTCGTTTTGTGTTTTTATTATTCACAATTCCCTGTGGATTCGACCTCAGACTTCGTGACAACTTGGACTTGAGTGATCATTTGTAAAGTTATAGCAAACCTCTTCACTTCTTCCTGCCTAGAAGGTTCATTTAACCCTCTAATTTTCCAGTAAACAATTTTAATCATAGTAATGTAGAGATTCTAAGTTTAAGGTTCTCAAAAACCTTACTTTATCCTTAACAGGGGCTTTTTTCTTCTTGGCTCTGGGTTGTTGCTTGATTTCCTTATGTCTTTCTGGATTAACAGTTTGAGGTGCATTACTTAGGCCAACCACTAGTGAACCCCCCTCTATTTCTAGATTTCCAAATATATTGGTCTGCTTCAAAGAACTATTACTTTTTTTTAGCTTGACAACACTCTTGTAGAATGATTTTGGTAACTTGACTAAATTAGGGATCATCCACCTGTTCATTATCTATCCTTACAATTCTATTGCTGGTTTCGAGGCCTCTTTTGGTACAATATCCACTTGTCTTCTTGCATCCACCCCTTTGAGAATCACGACTTCTTTACCTTTACTTTGTAACCCACTATCATTGTTTTCTTTATGCCCAATGAAACTCTGGTTACCAGTGTAGTTACAATTGAAAATATTCCCTTGTATAAGGCAGTTGGTCTCAGAATGCTCAAATACCTAGCCATGAGAGTTACTAGATCTAAGTAGGTCATTAATATGCCTTATATAAAACATGTACTTGATATGTTTGAAAAAATATGGATTAGTAACACACGTTAGTTGAGATGAAATTGTTATTTTATGAGTCGAAAACTAAGCAAAGGCTACAAGAGAACTCCCTCAATCCTTTAATGAATAAGAGAATGAGCTCTAATTGAAATGCGTTGATCCTCCTTTATAATATGAATAAAAAATCTTGTTATAACTCATCTAGAAGAACTACCATCCATTTTCCCTCCTTTTTGAGCTTGTCATTGTAGTACATTTGTGTCTATAGGGGGCATATTCCTTATACATGCCTTTCCGTCAATGAAATCTTACTTACCTAGAACAACACAAATTGGGATATAAGAAATGCAAAAAAAATCAGATCTCGCTCTTAAAATATAGTATCCATGTCTTTTATGATTTTTTTTTTGAAATTTTAAAATACATCATTGATTAGTATGAATATATAGTGTTCCAAAAGTGCACAAGTAACAATGTGGAATCCTCTATGTTAGAACGTTTATAAGAGGCACCAAGGAAGAACAAAAGATTTACAAGTAGTTGGCAAGTTTGGTCTGAAAGAGGTGCAATTCAAACCCTTGCATAGTTGTAAACAACAACAAATTAAATATTTACACAAGACTAGCTGTAAACCACTCGTCCTAAACCTAAACCTTTGTATAGATGTAGCAAGGTCAAACAAGTTATACGTAGCCGACATGTTTCAACTAAATGCAAAATTTGAGTGTTATGCTTGAACATAAGTCAGACAATATAAAAAAAGTGGAAGGATGACGATTTCTCTCTCTCTCCCCCTCTGTAAACCTAGATATTCTCTAACTTCTCTAGATCTTAGTGCTATGTTCATCCTCTTAATTTCATTAGTGTCCATAACCTAGATCTTAGTCTCCGTTATGTCCACCCCTTTTTCCCCTACTTTTCTTTCCTAACCCCACTACTACATTTTGGTACCCCTTATCATGGAATATACAAAAAATTCGAACACTCCACTAATTATTTCTCCATTTGTGACTGATTGGTCTTTTGGTGGAGGCATTAAAGCCCTAAACCCAACACAGAGGAACAGAGAACCAATGTTGTTGGACTTGAAGTTTTGGATGCTAGATCAAAAGTTTTGAAACTAGAAAAGGACAAAATCCTAGTTACCTAGGAAAATGAAATCCCCTTTCCGCAAATTTGAGATGTGAATGTAATTGAAGATTTTAGTGAAAACAATGGCTGATTATCAAGGCTATAGCTGAGAAGAAGCTACTAAAATGACTAGTGGAAGTAAGGGTCAACTTGAAGAGGCTAATCAAAATGAAACCAGAAGTCTTGGTGGGGTTCTAACAAGGGATCGAGTAGAGGGTAGAGGGTAGAGGGTAGAGGGTATACAAGAACCCTATTGGGAAGTGGATTTGGACATAATCATTCTACTGGAGTGGAAAAGGGGCAAAACTAGACCACACATCATGGATCTGGAATGAGCCATATAGAAACTAGCTCCTCAAAACCAATAGAGTAGACAGGGATAACAGGTAAGCAACAAATACCTAGATATAAGGTAGTGAATATATATGAGCCAATTTCTTGGGTTGATAGCGTGATTATGGACCCTAGACCAAAGGCTTAAATGAAGTTTATAACTCCTGATAAATCCAAGGGAAGGGTACCTAAAGATGTTGCCCAAGGAGGGGTTTCTAACTGGGAAACAAGCATGGTGGGGGTATTTCATTAGGAAGAAATTTCCTTTTCAATTGATTAAGGCGTCAACTATGCATATGTAGAGAACCAAATGCCTCTATGAAATTACAACAAATGATGATGGTTTTTACTTCTTTAGTTTTTTTTCTAGTGTGGCTAACATTAATGATAGTATTGAAGAAGGGCCATGACATATTAATGGATAACCAATAAACTTGAGGAGATGGCAACCCAAGCTTAAACTGTTTAAGGATGATGCAAGTAAAATTCCTATTTGGCTAAAATTTTATAATATACTGAATGAATATTGGGTTGCTAATGAATGTAGCGACATTTGTAGAGCCATTGGCAAGTCGTTGTACATGGATAAACTAATACTGGAGGATAGTATAACCATTTTTGCAAGAATCTATGTTGAAGTGGATGCATATGAGCTTCTGTTGGAATCTTTTGACCTGATTATGGAAGGAGATGGCGAAGAGGATGTTGAGAGTGTTGAGATTAGGGATGTTTATCAATGGAACTTCCAATGTGTGAGAATTTCAAGATTTTGGTCATATTTTCCCTAGAACTGGTACTAATGAGGCAGGGCTATTAGAAATTGCTGAGAAACCTGTTGTGCAACCTCCTATGGTGGATGTTGCTATTATAGCTGACACACCTTGTCCAATTGCCGAAACATCTTTCCCTGTATCTGAGAACTAGGTTGTTGAGCATAGAATATGGAAGAGAGTGCAAGACTAGCCCGAGGTTGTGGGTGGAGGCCACGTCTATATTGATTTGAATTGGGAGGCATACCTGTTGTGACTATTAGCAAGGATATTGAGCTTTTGTAATCTCCAAATAAGTTTGTAGTATTCTAAATTGGAGGAACATGAATTGAGTGAGGCAGAATCACTGGAGTTGAAAGAAATGATTGAAAATATTCAGATGGATGAAATGGAGAAACTTTTATCATTCTCTATGAGGAAATAAAGAGGAAAATGAAGGGGAAAGTTAAACAAATTTGTAATAAAGGTCTCGATGTCATCCCTTGAGGAAAAAGGGGGTCAGAAAAAACTCTCTAAGCTTAAATCCCAATGATCAAGATCCTCTGTTGGAATATAAGAAGCCTCAATGCCCCCCAACATAGGATGAGGCTAGAAGAATGGTACATCAATAAGGAGTAGACTTGTATGCGTTATTGAGAGAAAAGTAAGAAACATTAGTTGTGAAAGGATCTTCAGAACCATGTTGCCTATGTGGCAATTGCTGAATAATAACAAATCCCCTCTCAAATGAAGGATTTGGGTGTATTGGAACCCTACTGCACTGGATGTTAAAATGTTGGAATAGTTGGGCCAAACAATTCATTGTCAGGTACAAATTCTAGTCATTCTGTTTTGCTTTTGTGTATGCCTAGAATGATAAGATACTTAGGAGACGACTATGAGATGAATTCACTCGAAGAGACTTTGTGAATAAAAATATAACTTGTGTCCTCTTGGGAGATTTTAATATCATCAAATTTACTAGGGAACAACTTGGGGGAATTGCTAGTAGAGATGAAAGAAGTTAAGATTTTTCTAAATGCCTCTACTAGGCTGAGATTGAGGCCCTTAAATTTTCTACGGTCCACTATACTTGGTGTAACAAAAGATATGAAGGGAGGTCATTGCTTGTAAGTTAGATAGAGTTTTGATCAATGAAACTTGGACAATAATTTTCCAACGGTAGAGGTCGAGTTCCTTAGGCCAGGGGTTTCAGATCACTCCGTCTATAATTGTGAGAATGGGAGTAAAACTATCTAGAGGGAAAAAACTTTTAAAATTTTCCAATTTTTGGTCTAAGCATTTGGATTTTATTCTTATTGTTACTAGATTCTGGAAAACTCATGTTAGAGGGGTTCCAATGTTTTGGGTATATCAAAAGTTAAGAATGTTGAAAGCTAAGTTGAGGGGCTTAAATAGAAGGTCCTATAGTAATATCTCTATGAGAACTAAGGAGGCAGTGCAATTACTAGAACAAGTTCAAAGTACGATTGATAGGGATCCTTTAAACCAGGAACTGAGGATGGAGGAAAAAGATAAACTCAAGGTATATAGGGAGCTTAGAGATGGTGAGGAAAGCTTTGCTAGGTAGAAAGCCAAGATCCAATGGCTAAACCTTTTGGACCAAAACACAAGTTTTTTCTTTAAGACTATGAATAAGCAAAGGGAGGCTTACCTTTATTGAGTTGGAGGATGGAAGGAGAGTCTCAGAGATGGACGAGGTGAACAAAAAAACTGCCTCATATTTTGAGAATCTTTTTGGTACTCCATTCCCTGATCCTATTGTCCTAATGCACTAGGTTTGGCATTATATTCAAAATAGGATCTCTAAGGATCAAACACAAGCTATAGGACAAGATGATTGGCTACTATTTTGGAGAGAATTTGGAGATCCCTTCAAAGATTCTATAATGCACAATGACTTAATGAGAATTGGTATTTAATTTTCCAGTGGTTTGGTGGAAATATGAGGGTAAGGGGTTATTTAAGGTGATTAGAAGACTCGCTCTTTCGGTTTCAGTCTATAATATTTGGATAAAAAAATTGAATAACAGAAAATTCAGGAATTCTTATAGTGGTGTGGTTACTCTGCTGAATGACATAGTTGAATGTAGGATGAGGATGGCTCTACATAAAAGGTTTGGCAGAAGCCTTGGGAATCTATGGCTTCAAAGACAATGGGGCCTTCTACCTACACAAATAAGGCTAATTTTGGTAGTAGAGGGGTTTGGGAATGAAGCTGAAATATGGGAGTTGTAGTTAAATATGTTGTTATGTGGTTGAGATCCTACAATGCTACATTGTTTCTTGGATAAGATATGGTTTCCTTTTTCTTTGATTGGTCTTATGTTGGTCTTGTAGATGTGTCATATATTCTTTTGTTGATTGAAGGATTTTGTATCTTGTTATTTGTTCAGAAGATAAACCATCCCCTCTTTGATGATGCCTTTTGTTGTGATGTACTTGGGGTGCTTTAGTAAAAGAAAATCCATTAGAATTATTTTCTCATAAAAATAAACTTTTCATTTAATAAAACTCATTTATTGAAAAAACGGTGGAATTTGGGTTAAAAATTGGGCATTGAACTGAATGACAAGAGCAACATGTGAGAGCATTCTATAACACAAACTAACCAAACTCCAGCATCATTCATCCAACAATCAACATGCTAAAACTCAAGTAAAATAATAATCTACCACTATTTAATTAGGATACAACTCAAAAAGCTTGTAACATAATTTGGATAATGAACGAAGCGTAAAACTATTTAACATCTAATCTTCATTAGTCTCAAAGATCAATCTCATAATCTTCATTTGACCATGTTTCAACATTCAAACCAACATCTGAGAAATATAAGGGTGAGCTCGACTAGCCCGATAGAATAATCATTTTCAATCCTAAATTTTAAATAAATATGAAAACAATCCAAATCACAATTTGAAAATATACATGATGTTGAGTAATTAAGTAAAACATCAAGATGATGAGTTATTTGGCTAACAAGAATGCTACACACCGGAATAAATATGGCCCACCAAATAAAAACAAATCTGAGGGATCTATGTGGCCTTTCCAGTTTCAACTATCTCTGTCTTTAGGGAAGATTAGTGATGGGAACCCCTAGCGTCCCATAGACAACTACACACATCCAACAACACAATCCTCCCAAAGAGTAGTAGGAACCCTTGGAACCTTGCAAAGGCTACCCTAAGTATTAGTTTGAACGTGAACTAATAGTGAAAACCCTTGAAACTTCGTAAAAAACAAAACACAGACTACAAGTGGTAGAAACTTTGGTACCCTGCAAGGAACCAAACACATCTACCCACTCTGCAATATACGTTTGGTGTACTCAAGATCATCAAACCAAGAAACGAAATCAACAACTTAATCTTACAAAGGAGAAATTTATAACCCAAACCATGGGATCAAATCATGCCTTTAACATTTGATAATAGAATACAATAAATTGTACATTAGACAAACATAAATCAAACAAGATTATAATGAAATACATGTATGAGATAGTAGATCCAATGTTTACAAGTCTCTTACATTCAAAATATGGGCTTTAAGAATCTACAACACACATAATATGATAATCATGTGTTTTTTGACAAAAATAACGTCATAAATTTCATGGAATCAAAATCAACAGAAAGAATTTAGATTTATAACAAATATTAGTCATTAAGAAATCAAATATTTATAGATCTAGCCTCGATGTTGAGACATGGGAAACAAACCCTACCTCAAAGTGAAAATGCAACAAACCCTACCTCATTTCTCTGTGTTTGTGCGTGTGTGTGTGTGTGTGAGAGAGAGAGAGAGAGAGAGAGAGAGATTTTAAGAGTATTAAGGGTGGTTTAGATGAAGAATATTGTTGAAATTAGGTTTAGGGCGTATTTATAGTCGAAGTATACTGAGGAGGCACAAAAATCGCACCTTGTAATGCTCAACTAGTTAATCGACTGGTATGTTAATCATTATAGAGCCTATTTCTAATAAAATGGAGAGTTCATATTGAAGTTGTTAAAAAATTTACTCTCTAATTTAACTTTTCTTCCAAGATGTTCTCTAATGGGACCAATAATTGGTTTCTGAATAGGCAATTGTCAAGTGTAACCCAAGTTGTATAAGTGGATCCCTCACTTATTAATAGTAAGTGATCTGCCAAAAAAATAATAATAATAATATTAGATAATAAGTAGTTAGATCTAATTTACAATGTATGTAGAATACCCAATAAAGCAGCAAGAGGGCGCCTTCTTGACATCTTTGCCCACAAAAATTTGGAGAAAAGCTAAAGTTGTGTGCTCTAAGTGATTTGCTACATGGACCCCTTTAATTGGGTTGGCAGTTTGAAAGGGATGGAGAGTCGAACCACCATAAATAACGTTGGTACAACAATATACCATACAAATGATGCTCATTCCCATCAAGCAAAACCATTGATCTGTGGGTCCCATCTGATAAACTTTTGTGAAATGCAATCTAACTCTATCATTCTTTTAACTTCTTGTAAAATAAGGACATGACTAAGGTACTCGACACCATCCCGATAAATAATTTTAAGTCGTAAATTTTGATTTTAGTTAAACTATTGACGGTGAAAAACAATAATTTAATATAAAAAATAAAATTATAACTTTATTTGTTTTTATGGTTAGTGTTATTCTTTTATTGGATAAAAAATATATAATACCGAAAAGTGATGTTTCCACACGAAATCTAACTGGAAAAATAATGGTACACCTGATTTCTTTCCCGACAACAAGAAAGAGTAGTGGCAGCATTTTAACAAGAAAGTAAAGCTATTTAATGAAAAAAAAAAATCATACCGTAAGGCTGGACTTTGCTGTGCTATTTATTCTTGATGGGGTCCACTACTGAATGGACGGTTGGTATGAAATGTGCATACAATTAAGGTTGTGTTTGGGGGACTGGAAATGGAGCAGACTTGACTTTGTGTTAGAGGAGGACTGTTTGGCCTTATAACTGGACTAAAGAGCTGGCAGTCATGGTGGGTTTTAGGCAGAATTTAGGTGAGCTCAAAATATTGGCAGGTGAGAAACTACCAAACCAACTCTAATTTTTATCATATTAGAACAAATTTATTTAATTAGACTTAATTATTAAGAGTCATGGATGATATATATCCAGAAATTGTAGCCCAAATCATATAATTGTACAACATTAGTGAGGTAATAACCATCACCCTCCCTCCCCCAATTGGCTACCTATAGCCCGTAAAATGACCCACATTCAATACCCAGATAACGAAGATATGTTATATATTAACGACGTTACATACAGTAATAGATATATCTATCTTGAAAACGCACATATATACATAACGTATTTAACATGTTTAAGTTTTACTAGGTAACAAGTGAGAGGCCTAAAAATCATTACTTCACCCCTCCTCCCCTTTTTCTCTTTGATTATCATGTAACGGTGATGTGATTCAAACTCTAACACCGCTGCTTAATAGCTTTACACTCGAACTAATTTTGAAATTCATAGGTTAATTAATAGTTTTCTCTATTTTGGTAAATAAGAAATATGTGTCCTTCTCTTTTTTCTCTATTAAGTTCATCTCATAGAGGGGGGACTATAGTTCAATAGTATGGGCATTTCTCCTTATAAGAGGGAGGGCGTGTTAAATCCATCGCATAGGGGCTGCCGTATTTACTCCCACAAGGATCGATATAATAAGCATTAATTTAGATCACAATCGAGACCTTTTAGTCATATAATCTAAACATTAAGTATCACAATGGCATTATTGCCAATTAGGGAATGCGATCGAGTTAATATTTTCGATAATAATAATATCATGTTTTAATCCACTCAAAAATCAAGTAAAAGTTAAAACACACTTGAGGAAGAAAAAAAACAATTAGGTTTCTTTCTATTGAAGTATTGAAAAGTTAGTGAACAACGTCAATTGTGAGCAATGTAATGTTTGGCCCTTTGAAAATAAACGATCCTATGAATCTTCATGTGTCTTGGGCTCTTTATAGGCACTAAAATTAACCTTGGCCTCAAAAGTACTTCTTGTGAACCTGAGTGCATCTGATTGTCACACCGTACTAAAAACATATGTCTTGTTGGTTGACAATTCCAAAGAAAAGTAGCAAGCAGTGGCTCGACTTCCAAGCTTTGTAAATCCTGATTTTCCCTTGTTGATAAAAGTAATTCTTGTATAGTTACACCAAAAAGAAAAAAAATATATTTCATACTATATGACAAATTCTAATCTAATCAGCAAAAGTAATAATTCAATCAGATTAAGTTATGAATTAATACGGTCAATGTACAATCATTTCAAGGAAAAGAAATATCTACAGCGAAAAGAAATATCAATCGTTTACATTGGACCCACTTATTTAGCGTAAATATCGGATAATTTAAAGGAGTGGATCAAATGGTAGTAAAGACGAATTATAAATTTAGATGTCTTGAGTTTGAATATTGACAATTCATTGAAGTCAGATTATGAGAGATTTATCTCTCATGAATTTTCTAATTCTAACGTGGATGACCTGTTTTTAACAAGACCGGAAAAGAAATTAATCGAAGTGCGTGTAAGATGGTCTGGACACTCAAAATCGTTAAATAAAAAAAAATCGGATACTTGAGATTACACAGTATCTGAAAAACTAGGAAGTCACCACTAACGTATTACTTAACCCAATTAAATCATAATTATTTCTTGCATTAGGATGGACTTGACTATAGTATCAAAGAAAAAAGTTTGGTATCGTATTTTCAACTTTTTTCATAAAAATAATTTTTGTAGGTTATTTTATAACAAACAAATTTATCACTTTTGTGGGGGATTTATCACTTTTATGAATATTTTTCACCATATTTGTAGTAATTATTTTTATCACTTTTCTTTGAAACAAAAATATTTATTACATTTATGGGTTTTTTTATTATATTTTGTGGTTGTTTTTACCACTATTGTAGTAACTATTTTTACTATTTCTTAATATACCACGACAGTGGTAAAAGAACTCATAAATGTGATAAAAATAATTAAAAATATAATAAATAGAGAAATATTAACGAGAAAATTAATTTAGTACCGTAATCACATCCGCATGCAAAATATTTCCCACACAATAATAGCATATAGAAAATTGGTGCATTGAATAGTCAGCTTACTCTGGTGCCATCACATTAATGTGATGTAAAAGAAGTCCAACCAACTGAGAGGAACTTATAGAGCTTGTTCTAAGCAACCAAATCACTGATTTAGAATACACCAATGAACCCCTTTTTGGAGAAAAAGTTACTATGAAATGTCTCCTTGAGTATTCAATGCTCTTTCATTCTTCCATGATCTTTTTCATTCTCTCTCTTCCCATGCACTTTGGCTGGGAAGGGATAGGATATTGCTTCTGTGAAACTCTCACAACATGCACTAGGAAGAGGTTGAGAGACTTTAAACTCATATTTCTGTGAAATATTTGCTCCATTGGTGAAACAAACGATCTTTGAGATTCCTAACCAGTGCCCTCCATCAGCACTAAAGAAAAAGGAGAGAGGTGGAAGAAAGAATTTTAGACTATCCTTGGCTCAATTGAGAGAAAAGCATGACAAATATTTTCCTTTTTTGTTATTTTTGAACTTAGAAAAACTCAATTTAAACTCGATTATCCACCACAATAATTGATTTTGGTTGGTGATTAATGCTTTGATTTGGATAATTTTGTACAATTGGATGACTGTTATTAGTTGAAATTAATTTGTATGAATAGCCCCGATACTGCTTTTTGATTTATCTTGCAATGATTAATGAGATGTTTTACCATTTTTTTTGGAATTTTTTGTTTAGAATAACTTTGTTACTACTGTTTTGGAGATACTAGTTGAAGATAGGAAAGTGATGGAAACAAAACACAATGATATATATAATTTGGCACACTATGTCTAAATCTACGGACAAAAAGATACATTGATGTATTATTGTTGGCTTGATTGCATGGTATCCAACTCTATTTATAAGGTGAGGACATGATAAAATAAAATTAAAATTTATTACCTATGGTTATCTAACATAGTTTGGATATAATTGAATCTCTATTAGTTCTATCACATGTCTAATAAATCTATTCACTTATAATAGGACACTATGAAATTGCTTTGCCTTTGATGTGAGATTCTTACATGTTATATCTCAAAAAATTTCCCCTAATGTGTGAGCCATATTGAACTTAGTTTTCCCTGGATTCTAATCCACTCTCTTCAAGCACTACGTGCTAATTGCTCTTCTAAATCTCCCAATCATCTCTGTTTTTTAAGAGCCTTCATCTCGGCTCACATCATATCGTATGCATTAGCTCGCATGTTACGTACTCCTAGGGTGATTAAATAATTAACCACTTCACCATTACATCGAGGCAAAGCACAAAAGTGACTTGTAAATCTACGAGACTCCAATCTAACACTAGACGGATATTGACCCAATAGCTCTCAAATCATTGTCTATTGTGACTACAACTCCAAGAACCCAAATTCTTGAAGAAACATCTTTAATATTAGCACACTACATCCCTTGAAGAGTTTAACTTGGATCATCAACAACCATGGGCTCCGATAATAAGTTTTCTTATCCAAACATGATATCTGGGTATTTTTAAAGATTACGTTACGAAATCAATCTTGGCAGCACATCAAACACATGACTAGGGGATATACTACAACATGAACACAAACTAGAAGAATGTGCTCATCCTCACACAGGTTATCATAAACCTAAACAAAGGATTGAACCAATCAAATAAGAAGAAGCCAAAACAAAGGACAAAAGAAAGTGACTACAAAATCGAAACACAACACAAAAAGAGGATAATAAAATTGCATCAACCACCAAACCAACACAGTGAACATCATTTGATCAATTATTTGACTCTGGTAATCAGGTCCCAATCAAACTGCTCTGAAGAGTTAACCCAAGATCGTTAACAACATAACCTGATAGTTCACCTAAGATGGTAAACAGCCTACGTTCTGATACTTATTGCACAAGTAGTAATCATATATAATATCACTTGTTGGAACTTCTTTGTTACCAAATTTTGGGAGAGATTGAATTAAAGATAGAAAACTAAAAGAAACAAAGCCTAAATAATACATAAAATAACAACATATATCGAAATAGTAATCATGTCCATATTGCATCCAAGACAATTTATAGAGATAAAACGAACACAACAACACTCATGCTCATGCATCTTTGGCAATTATTTGTGGACAAACAAAGACTATGGACTCGATGGATACATGCATACCATCTTAAGGGAAGAAGCATTTGGGAGATCAAAGCATCTAAGACTAGCTCTTGGAATTGGTCGTCCATCCTAAAGCTCAGAGCCATCATCAAGCTCCTTATTGTCATGCTCCAATTTCCTAACTTGACATGAATTAACTATTAACTATTCAAACTATGAGAGCATTACTAAAATAACATTCAATAAAAATAAAACATTCATATTTAACATAATCTAAATAAAAATTCTCAAAGAGTAAAACCGTAATCCAAGTTTACATCCAAACCTTTCAAATAAGGAAACAATACCATAACTAGCTAAAAATAAATAAACAACCAGTTTCACCCTTAACAATCGTCAAAACAAACTAGTATAAATGTAAAATCTCCCATATTAAATCTCAAGTTCTTGATCCACTTTCTTCCCAAATTACCTGTTCACCTATGTTTGTATTGTCCTCAATAACAAAATTTAAAATTGTTATATGGAAGGAGTGAACAAGATTCATAAAACATAAAACAAGTCAGTCTCACTTTATAAAATAGTCATACATAGCTTTTGAAAAAAAAACTTGTGACAGCCACTAACAATCTCAAATGTCGATGTACAAATAGAAACATTCATAAAGGAGTGGAACCGATTCCCAAAATCACAAATAATCATAACAAGTATATCTCATGTACAGAAGTAGATTACCATGAATCCCTCCTCCCCTTCCCGCCCCCCAACACACACAAACAATATATCATTCAATTAGTTATCGTAAGGATACACCATTTTAGAAAAATGTATATTGACACAACGGCATTGATGAATCCTTCTAAAAAATAGTGTACTAGGCCCAACCCCAATCTTCAAGAGTAAATAATGCGAATTCTTGAAAATTTGCAACAAATCAAACAATTCAATTACGAGTGATTGGGAACCTTTAAACCCCTCAAGATAAAAAATACATCTATTTATTCTATGATATACGGTCAAGTATAACCCATGTTTATTACACCAACTCATATAAGGGATAATTTCAATAACATTCATGCATCTAATGATTCATATTTTCACAATTCTCAAAACTAGAAAAACTTCAAGAAAACATGCAAGAGACCGCAATAATACGTATTCAAGTTAATCATAATCAAGATCTAGAATTTTTCATCAAGAACATGTAATTTTCGAATGTAAGTCATGTAATTTTCTAAAAAAAAAATCATTTAATTGAAAATAATGGGAAATAATTGTAGATCTATCATACATATAAGGATAGGAATTAAAAACAAGAGTGGTGGCGCTGGTGCTGGTGAATAAGAAGGGTCTTGCAATAAAATGTCTCTTTCAATTCAATTTTGAATTAAGAAGATTATTCATAATTATAGGTAGGTAAAATAACTAGGTTGATAGTTGCCATCAAATCACGTGGATTAGTACTAATGAACTAGACAATAGTATTTTGGGAATATTTGTCTTAGAATGTGCTAATGTTATCAAATTTTGACAGTGTCTCAAACAATTCTAGACGCTAGAAATTTATGTGTTACATGTGTACAAAACTTTGGAGGTTTTAGTTAAATATGCCTGAGGGGGTCTGTGTATTTTAGTGACACAAAGTTCAAGGTTTCTGAATATAATATACACTTTTGTAGATTAGAACAACTGATTTGGGGCAATAAAAGCACATGTATTATTGACGCTCAAAAAGTGATTCCCACAAGAAGTTGTTGTTTAATCCTCTTCTTTTCCCCAACACGACGTTATTCCATTTGAAATAGACTTGAGAGCGACATATCTATTATTTCCAATCACCCCTTGTGGCACTTTGAAAATGTGATAAAGGATGTTTGGTTCTAGCCATGACTCTAGCTTTTAGGAACCATATTTGTCTTCAATCAAGGTTTTCCTTTCACCTCTAGCTACAGTGTTAGTAGTAGGCAACTATTCTTTTCTACGGGGTCATTGGTCCAAGATTTTCAGGTTAGACATAGACAAAATATAAACCCGATTTATACTTCGGACGGTGCTCAAATTGATATCTTGGGTTTTTTGGACTAAAACCAAATTAGCGAATTTTAATTCCATCTGTGTTTTAGTTCGAATTGTAAAACTCGAATTCGAAAATATAAGCATAGTAATAGTCATGTCGCTGTCGGGTACCGACTTGCAACCCCACTTTGGCAACCATATAAGAGAAATGTTTTTTGTAATCTGGAGATGTATTTTATTCTTTTTGGTAGTAAGGCCTAGTCCAATTGTATCTTTGATTAGTTGGCGACAGGTATTCTCTTCTTGAGACTGTGTCAAGGGTCCCAATGGCAATGTTCACTTCCCTAGATGGTATGCCATCCTTGCCCAAATCCTGTGGGATGATGTTGAGATATAATGGTAATGTCAAAGGCTTCTAGAGGACAATATTGAAATTATACAGAACAAGGTGACAAGGACTTAGCAAGAACATAGGATGATAACATTCTTCAACCACCCACCATGAACAAATTTAAAGTAGTGTGAAATGCCCACAAACAAACCAAAACCTTCACACTCTAATTATTTAAGTCAGAAAATTTCACAGACACTTGATGGGAATTCTTTGATTTGAATTTCCCTAAGCATCCTTGTCAATTCCAGGACTTTTCCACTCATTGTTCCCAATTTTGATGAAGAGCAATGCTATATATTCTAAATTTGTATCCTAAATATGCATCACAAATCAATGAGAACCATTAGATGAGTAGGTTTCATCAACTTTTTTCATTGAGATCCACTCACCCAATGGTTCCAATTGATTTGGAATGCACATTTGAGATACAAAGCATTACCCTTTTGATGAAATATAAACCACTTGCAACAAGTCATACTCTTTGTGTACTAAGTTTCCTGAACTGCAGTCAAATTCTATTAATTTTTTGGAAAAAACTTTATCAAAAAACAAATCGAAATCAGAAGCGCACAATTTCAAAATGAATCAAAGTTGAAAATAAAAGATTTATTTGGTACCGAATTGATGGAGCCAACTAAGTAGTAGGGTAGGGAAGGAAGAGCATGGATGAAGTTCACACTATTGGCCATTGAATAAGAGAGCAGACATGCATCGATTGCAGTGTCACAAAATAACATTGGGTGATATAAACAAAATGTTACATAAAAGAAAAAATTAAATATGACAAGAAGTTTAGATCATATTGAAATGTAGTTGAATGGTATTTGCCCACATCAACTCTATAGTCTCAGATTAACTCCGAGACATCTCGAATGTCTCAGGTTTGTGGTCTCTAAGCCAACGTTGTGCTTCCCTGGTTGTTTTTGTTCAGGTAGTTGGGTCTCCAAGTATTCTTGGTGTAACATTTGCGTCATTGCAATGCCAGCCTTGGATTAACATTCTTGCTGGTGTCAAAATCTACGAATGCTTGGTTTCTTTTGTAGCTCATTCATTCATTATGATATCTTTATTCTTGAGAATGGAGCCGCCTGATATACCCAATAATTTGTGGTACTTCAACAGGGATTTCAATAGGTCCATTCGGTACCTGGACATAATGTTGATCCAAAACGAATTTCTAGCATTACAAAGTTAGGTCTAGCACAATCTGAATGCCTTGTACATTTGTGCTTGTCTTTTCAATTGTCTCTACTATTATTATTGTTAAAAAGTTATAAGATTAAACTAAGTACATCTTAACCATTTGTTCAAAAAGTTACATGAACCTATCAAAAAACCATAGTACCAGATTCACTTCTACGGTTCCATTCATGGTTTCTGTAAAAGTAAAAGTTCATTGATTATAAACAGCACCTGAGGTGGAGGTCTCCTAGTACAAATAATTAAAGCCAAAAGGGCAACACAATTTTATCTCTTCCGTAAATTTACTTTGCTTTTTGATTCCATTAGATTTTTCTTTCATATCAATCAAATAAATTAGAAATTTATCCACTGCCAAACACGATCTAGAGCCGAGTCTCACCAAATGCATCAAAATGCTCTTCATGACCCCTTCTCCTGAGGATCAAGCCCAATGAACTTCTTTTGTTTGTCCATCCCTCCTCATCTTTACCTGCGGTATATATGAAGTTATTTGGTTTTAGAATGATATGATGAAATAAATAACCCACAAAAAGGAGAAAAAATTGTACTACCAGAAAGAGGGTAGATGAAAGTAAAGACAGTAAAAAAGGGGAACCAAAAGGATATAAAAGCAAGCAAAAAGGGAAGTTGAATGGTATCTGACAGTGGCTATTGTCAACTTCCACATGCCCCTTTTTGGTGAGGTTTGAACTTTACTGCAATAATTGTAGTAATGATGTTTTGAGAGTCAAAAAAGTAAGAAAATATTGTTGATACTATTTGAGATATGGGTCCGACTATTGTGTCTAAAATCAAATTTGCAATAATATATCTTTATTTTTCGTTTAATAAAAATATGACCTAATTTTTTTTTTGTTATTTTATATTATTTTATTATTTTTACAATCAAAGTTGCAAATTAATCTAACCAACTTCTACGATTATAGATCAATTTTGTATGACAATGAAAGTTATATATACATAGAAAGAGATGGTGGGGGGGGGGGTGTAGTGGGTGTTTTGAGTTGAAAGAAAGGAATGTGAGAGAGATATATATACAAGGTAATTGAGTAGCTTGCAAAAACAGCAAAATACAAAGGGGATGAGGTGATCTCAAGATACATAAAAGCTAGATTCCCGGAAGTCACGTGACAGAAAGATGTCCTCACATGACCCTTTATTTCTTGTAATCTCCTAAGCAATATATATAAAACATACATTACTATATACGTATGCATGCATGCACAGATTAGAACCTATTTATATATTTACTGAAAGAATATATTGGAGAATGAAAGTCTCCGATGATTCGGCCTTTTTTGACTCTCTCTCTCTGTGCAACATTCTGAATGGGGACCATGCCAGCAATTACGGTCTCACCAGCTGTTCCCCTCAATCTAGTCCCTCAATATATTAGCTTTAGGTTTTGACCCCACTTGTTTTCTGTTCTCTAATCCCACAGAGGAAATATATGCACTGTAATCTATAGATACAAACACAAACTATATCTATATATATATGACCATCTGTAGACTGTACATATATTGATGTTGTGAGAAAATCACCTTTTGCGATTCCCAAAATCCAAGAGGGACTTTTTTGGAAGGTCCGTGTTCCTCTTCCTTTGTTTGACATGTTATCTAATGCTTTCATTTTCATCAAAGGTGACCCACAATGCTTGGAAAAGCAAAGCTAATCACTTTCAGTAAAGTGATTTATGATTCCCATATTTATATACATGTAAGAAAAAATTATACTTTACCCCCCAATTGTCATGTTTCTTTTTTCTTCTCATGTTGCGTCTTCAACTATATTATTAATTGCTATACTGTCTCAATTACTAAAGCCCATCCCAAATTTAACCAAAAGATTATTTCACTTTACCTCTCAAACTATGTGTTTTGATTCAATTTGCCTTAAGACACACTGAGATTTGTCGTCCAAACGATAATGGATGTTTGGGTTTTGGGGCAATGTAAAATCAATTCAAGTAATTGAGGTGGAATGTGAAAAATGTAATATTATCGGGAAAAAAGTGAGATTGAGTCTACACTTAAAGAGGTGAAAATGTAATTTATCCTTTATATACATACATATTTCCTTTTGCCTTCTTTCTTGTTTTCTTTGAATCTTGCATGGAGGAATATTTTTCATCTGTCTTTTCTCGTGTAATGAAGCAATACAAAACATGTCCATCGTACTTTATTGTGGGAGATAGGACCCACCTAGTTGGGATGTAAAACAACAAACCTACTATTACCTTTCATGTGATAAAAAAAACTATTTCCTTTCATGATTTGAATTATTTTCCACATAAGTTCATGAATAACAGGGACATATAGCTTAGCATTTTGAGTTCTTCTCCACAGCCACAAGGGTGGTGGTTAGAAGTTAACATCGTATCAAAACTAGGTAGTACACCTCTACCCTTAAGTTGTCCCACGCATTTTTCAAAGAAAATACAACGTGTGACCACACAACACCAATAGCATAAAACCGCATGACTTGTGGATGTCCGAATGCCCCGTCTTTGTTGGTCATTAATCTCATGATACTGAAAATTACGAAATGTATGGGAGGATAAGGATGAAGTATTTGGGATAGAATAATGCTATTAATACCTAAAAAACTAATTCAATTTGGTAACATAATGATGAGACAATGATCTGGTCCAATTGTATTGTTAATAAGCATCCTAAAGACAACTACTAATCCAACGATTCACTCTGATTTAGGGTATATTCCCCCTCCCCCTCCCCAAAAAAAAAGGGTGTAAAACTGGAAAGAAGGTATTTTGGAATGCGCTTCATTACTGTTTTGAATAACTTATGGGGGTTTCTGCTTGGATTGGAGGTCTGCTCTTCATTATAATTGCAATGGCCACTGGTAGCTAGTGATCAGTTTAAGCCAATTAAGACGGACCAGATGCAACAAAAGTCTATGTATTCTTTATTTTCTTTTGTCTTTGTTTCACAGTTTATATTAGGATCCATTTCCATGTATTAGTACATTTATAAATCGGTGACGTGAAGCCATTAAGGCCTGAGAAAAAAGCAATAAAAAAACTGGTCAATCTATGTCCATTACAAGAAAAAATGGTTTTTACGGCAGTAAAA
>CM042190.1:23134985-23146624 GCA_023539305.1 Ilex asprella | reverse complement strand
TCTCGAGATAGCTGCTCGGAGTCATAGAGCTGCCAGCATAGTACGCTTGCTTATTTTGACCTCATCCCTGATGGACTTGGTCTTACTTGGCCTCGAGATATAACTTTGTTAGTAAAAAAATAATTTTTTGATATTATACCTAAATTTTAAACAAGTAAAAAATAACACGAATTACATTACTCTATGTTATTTTTTTCATCATTAGTAACAACAAATGAGATTTTTAAACACCAATAATTTATGGCCATAAATAACATTTTGATAGGGTGCCAAAAGTTTTATTTTTCATACTAAAAGGGCATAAACGATTGTGTATGATTGAGTCAGTTAATAAAGTCATGTGTTTTAACTCACAGGGCAAAGAGTTGGCACATGACAGACATGTGGGAAAGTACATAATATCTCCACCACAAACATCGAGCAAATGACTTGAGCGTTCAGATAAATGGATCGAGCTATTAGCATAATCGAGCTAAAGGCAAGACCGAGAAGAGTTCATAGGGAAGACCAAGAAGAGTCCATCGGCAGTTTGTAGGAAGAAGTCACAAGATAGCTATACTATCTCAAAAAATCAAGGGTAGAGCTAAACTGATAAGAACATCATAGAAATTACAGGTGAACATGATCATCATACCCTAAGAGATAGGCAAATGAGAAAAGAAATTGAGAGAGATTTCAGTATCAATTAATAGTAATTCGGTTAAAAATTAGGTGTGCTACCTAGTATAGCCAATAGCGAAAACCTTAGCAGAAACGACGCAGAACAACACTAAAATATAGGGGAATACTTCAGTTACATGTTTGCACTTGTTTCCCTATTAATGTCTTATTACTGAAGCCTTTACTAACTTAATTATCTGAGTGTCTTCGACTAATTCAACTCCGATCTTTGACAATTGGCTCGTTTTACAAGAAGAGAAGTGCAATCCTATTCGTATTTTTAGTTAACTCAAAACCCTAGTCATCAGAGTAAAGTAAGGTAAGCAATTTTTTCTACGTATACGTACCATACTCATATCCTTACTTCATTAATCATAACCAAAACCAAATCCTGGCACTCCTGACTGAATCCAAAATTTGACGTCCAATTCATAAATTCTGAGGGAACTTCTCTGATTCATCTAGCCCTAACTAATCTCATCTGATATGCTTATAATAGGTTTATTAAGATCCGATCCCGACCATGTACATAAAAGACTGAGTTATGTAGCTCCAAACGGTACTAATTAGCCATTGCTTCACCTTGGACCCAGCTAGTCAGGCTCGCATGGATGGCTTCAGTGAATCACATTAACGCACACTGTAAAGAAGAATGATTTAATATTGCACATAATTCTGAGGGCTTCACTGTCGCCTCTAGACCGTCAAAATGCTCTCTCTCTCTCTCTCTCTCTCTGCGTGTGTGTGTGTGGATTGACTGTTTGCCAGATAAATGGAAGGATATCAGGGCTATTCACAGTAAGGATGACAGGGATGTTTGTGTAACACTGACAATGCTGCTGTTTTCACGTGGGTTCTTTCTTCCTTTCTTTTTTCTTTTTCAATGGCCTACATGCAAAATAAAAGCATATCTTAGTTCCAAGGTCTTCAATAAAAAAAATTTAGTTTAAAAAAACAAATTAGAGAAATGGACTTAATGCAGAAACATATCATATCATTTGCAATTTCTATGTACACATATTTGAAGTTGTGGGGTAGAGAGGGTGGGCGGTGAGATTCGTCTTTCGTCTCGGACTCTGGCAACACATGATTTGTGAGGTTTGAACCTTAATAATTGTAGTTAGGAGGTATGGCCCAGACCATACCCAATAAACTGTGACAATGATATTTATAAGATATTTTGGATCTTATTCTTATATTTATATGTACAACACCGAAATACTCGTTAAAAAAAGGCACCATTGTGTCCTATTGAGAGTTAGAGAGTCTTAATCCCAAGGGTAGCTCAAGTGATAAACGTAACGAGATATAAATTTAAACGCTCTGAGTTCGAATTTTGGTAATCTATTAAGGTCAGGACACAATAAATTTATCCCTTATGAATACCTTAGTCTCTTGGCACAAATGACTTGTTTTTGTTTGGACTTGAGAGAAGATTAGTAGAGATGCGTGCAAGTCAGTTCAAATACCCGAACCCAAAAAAAAAGAGTTAGAGAGTCTAGGTTGTGCCTAGAAGTGAACATTTTGTTAAAAACTCGGGCATACCTTCTTTCTTTTTTCCTTTTTCCTAACATATAAACACTGAACATCAACTGGGGATTTTTGATGGATATTGGTGGAGTGATGTTAGAGGCTAGGGGGCTGGCGCCGATGAAAGAAAGAGTCAACATATAAACACCAAATAAAAACCTTTTTTGTGATGATCGAATCATCTCCAATAATTACATTAAACAGCGCATATGTTCTTATTATTATTATTATTCACCAACTTTGTGCGTCGCAACACATAAAACAATAACATGTGATTTATTATTTGGGGAAGAGAAAAAAAAGGTAAAAAATTGAAAAATTAAAAAACAAAAGAATTTGTCAAGCGTAGAATGAGTACTTCTAGGCTCTAGCTACGAAAATATTATTCACCATGATTTTTTTTAAAAAAAAAAAATCCCTATTCCCTATTTGAAAAGTAAATTGTTTTTAAATTTATCAGTAAAACCCAATATTAAAATCAAAATATTAATAGACAAATATCGAAATTATAGGAAAATAGCAAGGTAACACCTAACATCTCAAAAGTTATACAATCAATCCAAGTTCGGAATTGTTCATAATAAACAAACAAATGTTTGACAATCCTTGGTAGAAATGTCCAACCCAGGAAATGAACAAATAAGCGATCACAAAAGTTTTTCCCTCATATCTCAGTCACCTTTTGTTTGCAACTCATTGCTTTGGGTCTCTCATTTTTTATTTCAGTTGTCACTACTATAGTTGAATTTCAAAGAAAAGGGCTGGCTTTAATTTTTTTTATGAGATATAGGCAAGGGAATCACTGTGCTGGTGAGAATCCTAGGTTGTACCTAGGCGTAGACATCCAGTTAAAAACTCGGACAATCTTTATTTCCTTCACTTTTTTTTCACAAAACAATTGAGATAACACCTTCACACACCTCTCATTTTACAAAAATACTGATTTATTGGGGCCTACACTGACGTGTGAAAGTGTCAATTCATTTGAGATAAATTTTTTGGGATACAAGTTGGGTAACATGACATTATTCTATTTACAACTAAGTTATAATTTTATTACCATCGAGTGGGGAGGTTCAGTGGGGTATCGGTCGAACTTCTTATCCTAAGATTGAAAGTTCGAGTCTTAGAGTCCATATTGAGACTCGGTTGTTAACCGTTATGTTAGTGTAATTAGGTTTGTTCCCTAAAGTAATAAATAGCGTAGTCAGCGGCCTCATGATCTCACCAGTAAAAGTCTATCAAGGTAATTTTTAGACCATCTCCTTTGACCCCACCCCTTTTTTCCCAGCCAAAAAAAAAAAAAAGATTTGAGATTTTCATTTAGTGAAATTAGCCTCCCTATTGGGATGTCCGTGTACAATGCAATCCTTAATAACTTGGCAAAGTCTATGGTATCTTAAAAAAAATCTCAATATTCTACCAAAAATTACTACGTTTAATGGTAAAGTTACATATTTAAAAGTTAAATTACAGTTGTTCAAGACAAGTTCTTGATAGATCATTGGATCCCTTGAATAGTTGAATTTTTTTTTTATGAATTGTAATTTGACTTTTAAAAATTGTAACTTAATATTTGAAATTTGTAATTTTCATGATCGATCATAATATTTTAAAATCGATCATACTCTTTATAAATTGTAATTTATATCTTAAAAAATTATAACTTGACCTTATAAAATTATAATTTTTGATAAGATACCAGTGACAATAGCTTTGTCTTCCCCTAGTAACTTTAAATGCAAAAAGTCTCTTGTACATTAACCCAAAGGACAAGTTTACGGTACCAGAAAAAAAAAATTGGTACTTACGAAAGTAGGGTTACTAATTTTACCATTAACCTAAAGGACAAATTTTATTACTATTTTTTTGCTAAAGTGATACATCACCCATATAAGGTGTAAATTTTTTTGTTGTCGAATAATCTATAAAAATTATAAAAATATCAATTAAAATAATAAATTTTGAAAGTACAATACCGAATTTTTTTTAATACGGTAGTCAAATCCGATCCTAAAAGTGGATCCATTGTTGACACGACTTTAACTTTTGCAAAAAACAACAGTTGAACAGTGTTGTCACCAAATACAAAACAGCTTTATCTAGAAATTCACCATAGTCAAAATCATTTTAAAATTTTGGAAACTGCTTTAGGCTCCTAAAATCAATGCTACGGGCCTTTCTCTGGCCTATAACCTATTGTGCGTTCAATTAACAAAGCTACATGTGGTGGTTGGTTTTTCTTTGTTTTTCCATTTATTCTGTTCTACTTGTAATAATAAGTGGTTGTTGCATCAATTCACCACACACACATACAGAGAGGGAGAGGGAGAGGGGGAGAATGTAGGGCCATTGTGAGGAATTAAAAGAAAAGAGACAGGGGCTCAGTATTTCATCCCTTTTGACGAGCCAGTATGTAATGAAGGTGAAAGAACACCACCCACCAAAAAAGAATGTAATTGTACATGCCCACATGAATGAATCGACCTCTTCACTCCCCAACAAAAAGCACGCTCCTCTGCCTTGCTTGTCAATCACGTGCCTTACCATTTTCAGGCCGCCCCTTGGTTTGGCATTTCTAAATACTTGTGGCTAACTTAATACGAAATTGATAGAGTTAGTGAATTTATGTATAATTTTACTATACCCTCAAAAGTCATCAAATCAATTGATCTGAAAGAATCCATCTAACCACAACTTTGGAAAGAATCCATCAAACCACGACTTAGATTTGACATGATATAAATTTGATTATACATGATTGTATATAGATAAGATATGATAAATTAAAAACATGAAAAGTATTGAAGTCTCACATGTAGTGTTAGATCTAGAGGAGTAGTAATCCTATGACTTCTTGTGGTTATGGTCTTTCTGGTCTGCTTTAAGTACTCCTCTTTATTAACCTTTGTTTCTTCTTACCTAGCAAAAAAAATGCCAAACGTATACTTGGGTAATTGGTCATAACTTCGCCACTCCCTCTCTCTCGCCCAAAAAAATAAGAATTAAAAAAAATTGGTCATATCTCCCAACCGCCCATTTCCTATTCAATCTTTCTCTCCTCATTCCCCCTTTTTTCCACATCTAAAGTACTCATTTTTATAGTTATTTAATTGCTATATTTTGCACAAATGCATCACGTGTGTTGTAGGATCTCCAACTATGTATATACCAACGACAAATTACCATTTTGTATTATTTCTTACACGATTGAATAATTTTTGAAAATAACATACACTTTAATATTTATTTTTAATCGATCTAAGGTTAATCAATGTTTGGTCTCATTGTTTTAAATCATTATTGAGCAAGGTTGTGGAAGGTGTTTCCACCATCTACTAAGAGAGGATTATTCGCTTGAATTTTTTCATTCCCTGCATGGTAAAATAGTAATCAAAAAATGAACCAAATGGTAAAGCAAGTCATGCACATTATTATAAAACAAGCTGACACACATGGAACAAAGTTGTACCCATATGAAGTTGACACCCGAGATGGAGAAGAGAGAGAGTGTGTAGGGTAAGGAGTACAAAGGAGTGTCTAACCCTAGAGAGAGAGTAGAGAAACGAGTACAAAGGGGTGTCTAACCCTAGATGGCCCATTCCTCGAAAAGAGAGTAATAAATGCTGGGGAGGCAGAAGATACAGGACTTTTTTGGCAGAGCAGAAAAGATGGATGTGAGAGGAGAGTGAATCATTTTGTAATCGATTGCTTTATGATTGAAGGATGAGAGAGAAAAGTGGGTGACTGAGGAAAGTAAGAAAAAGACTTTTTAAAGCTTTTTCTTGGGTTGCTTTTTCTGAGGACAAAAGTGAAGGGTGTGCTATCACGAGGCTATGATGGCACTATGATGAGCATGTTGTAATAGAATAGAATTGTGCTTCCTTGCAGTTGTATTTATTGGAATCCACTGCCCTAGGTGATGCAGACGGCCAAGAGAGAGAAAGAGAGGGGGTGTGTGTGTCTGTGGTGAGAGAGATAGAGAGAAGACTGTGTAGGATATGTGAATGAGCTTTCACATCTTGCCCGGGTAAGGGGGGCCTGGGGGGAAGAGGCTGACATTGTCCTGCACCAAAGACGCTGACCATATTATCTGCCCCGCATTTAAAGCGGGCTATTGCATAGTAGTAATGGGAACCATGCCTTGTCAATATACCAACCATACATATAGTAACCATGCATGTGTGTAATATATACACACATATATACAGAAAAAACTTTAGTACCAAAGAGTTGGTGGAAGCTTACCAAATTTTTAGGGTAAAAGTAGTCATTCATAGATTTTTCAACAAAAGATTATAATTAATTTCTAAATGTTTTGATCCATTCAAAATTTTTAGGCTAAAATGTTTTTTTTAAGATTAAGTTGGAACAAACTTTTGTATGATTTTGACAAATAATTTTTTGGTATTGTAAACTTACCCTAATTCATTATTATTTTTGGATTGACTGTGAAACTTATTAAATATTAGAATTTGGTAATGATTCGATGATTTCACTGAAATAACATTATTAAATTAATAAATTATATCAAAATTTTTAGATTCAAATATCATTACTCGTCTTTCTTTATACGGTATGTTGGACTGTGTACCAAAATTCAAGTTGAGTAAGAGGATTGGCAGAAAGAGTGGGCGTGGGGTCTCTGTCACCTGTTGTATCATTTTTCTAGAGATGTTTGGAAAGATCAGGAATAGTGCAAGAGGATGTTGAGATTGTGTTTGAAGTGGTTGAAACTTTGTTTGGTCAGTATGTTGATAGGTTAATGCAGGTTTTGAGTTGGATCCAGCTCTTTTTGTCTGTTGGGTTAACTTTGAAGAGTAATACTGCATGAATTTAAAAATTAGACTTAAAAAATATACTTAATAATTTTAACCATCGAATAGGTAGTGGGTTCCAATAAATACTGGGATCTACAATGAAATCAATGACTATAATTATCACTTTTATTTGTCTACTAAAATTAGTGATGGTTATCAGGCCCATGAGGTTCAATGTGTCTTAGAATCAATTCTAAACACAATTCACGAACCTAACAAAAATTGATACGAAATTATTGGATTTGAATTTAACCTTAGTTGATTTGTTGATAAAGGGGTGAATTTATTAGACCCATCAAATAAATAGATCGACATGAATCGAGCTGAATATCAATCTTGCTTTTGGTGAAGGTTCTGAAATGGATTGTGTTTGGACTCGAAATTTTATCTACACACGGGTAACATGCATGTACGTGCATGATAGGCACCCTTATCTCCCTTCCAAACTCGAGTCCAACAAAATCAAATGCTGATTCATTTTTGTGTTGATAAATGAAAGTAGGGTTGGAAACCTATTAATTCCTTGACAGCCCACAACAATAGAGCACTCACAGATGGTATCCATTTGGCCCAAAAAACTGTTGGGCCGGACTCCAAAAACAATTGGACACATCTCGTTGACTGGTGATTTGATTAATTTGACCACACACCAAACTTTAGATATACTCAAAACAGTGAGATGAATAAAACATTGAAATTCACATTTTGGAGAGAAAAGTCGTAACAAGTATTGAATTAAACAAAGTAGAATATGAGATCAATCTCTAGGGCATCGGAAAGAGAAAAAAAAAACTAAAACAATGTTGATATCATGGGCTATGAAGGGCTTTCAACTCATCCCTGATGTCTAGACTTGAGCCAACGTTTCAAGTCGGCCCATTTCATCACCGTCTATCCATTTAGGGTTCACTATATATTATCTATATAATAAAGTAGATAGAAAAAATTATCTTGAACTTTTCACGGTTCAGATCGCTGACAATTATTGATTCAACGGTCCTCATACGAAATTTTTCTAAAACACATATCTCAGACTCTCTCTTACTAATACAACTCTCTCTCTCTCTCTCCTTAATTGAACTTTCATTCTTTTTACAACTCTAAGACTCACATCTCTCATATAACTCTCTCCATCTCATACTCTCTCTTCTATCTCTCACATTTTTTGAACACATAGTCTCTTATCTCTCATATAACTCGCTCTTGGACGGCTAGATTATATCTAATAATAACAAAATACATTTAACACCCATTAAAACCCTAACAAAAAGAATTATCTCTAAGAATTATAGGTTCAGTAACATATGTCATCATATATATATCTATCTATAACTATATTATCCTATTTGATTTTTTGTTCTTTTTACATCTCTCTCTTCGATCTCTCACACATTTTAAGCACAAACACTGTCATCTCTTATATAACTCTATCTATCTCATACTCACACACACTCTTTCTATCCTAAACGCATATAATAATAAAGTAATAAAAGTTGGAAAATTTGGCTTGGACGACTGTGTATATCTGATAATAACAAAATACATCTAATACTCATTAAAGCTATATTAAAAAGGATTCTCTAATAAACTATCTTAGAAAATAGTGATCAAATTGATTTGAACTATATAACTAAAAAAAATAATAAAAAATAAAATACTATTTGAAAATATTTACATTGCATGACCAGTGTTCGATTTGTTTTGAATTATGTAGTATCTTTAGACACTGGTTATTTGTAGTACACATATATAATTGTTCGACGCACACGACTGTCTCTCACTCTTTCTCACTACGGTCTGGTAAACCCTAATTGTTGTGATCATTGTTGTTTAATTTGTAAGAATATTTTTTGTAATTTCAGATATCTTCTTTCGTACGTGTTGATGCTTTCAGCATTACTTAAATAGGACTTGCTTCCTTCAATTGAAGTGCATGTTAGATGCTTTTGACGTAACCACTTTTCTTTTTTAACCAAAGATGATGTTTGGTTGATTAGAAAAACTGAGGGATGGCGATAATGATTGCTTCATTTTCCTGTACTTTCTTAGCAGCTAATCAGATGGTGATAAAATATATTCTATTTTTTTGTTTGTGCATATGTTATGTACACATTTTTAATATACTTTTGGGTAAGTGTAATACACACACCATCAAAATTTATGGAGTCTGCTAGATTTGCATTTTTTTTTCAAAGTTGAAGGGGTTTAAGTGCAACCCATAAAAGTAGAGGGGGTGCAGTGAGACCAAGGCTTAATTTTTTTTTGTTTTTTGCCCAAAAAATAAAATAATAATTCACAACTTTAATACAAATTGATGTTCATCCTATAATCCATGTCTGACACGTGCCCAATAACAGATAAGACTGGTTATGAAATTCCTCTACATATTACACCACTGTGGTCTTCCTTAAATCAATCACACATTGGCAGGCTATAAAAATGAATTTTTCAAACCCATGGTGACTAGCTTCAAATTAGACAGTAAAATGAACAATAAAGATAACATTAGAAATATAAAGGTCATCTATTATGTTCATAGCATAAGCAAATGTGTAACCATGGTTTACAAAATTAACCAAAACCAGAATAAATACAAATATAGCATAAAATTTCCATCTTTGCTTAAAAAATAGAAGTACAAAAAAGAGTGCAAAATTTTCAGACCAATATTTTTCCAAACAATTTTGTCCAATAGTGTCCTACTGTGTCTTTCAAGAAAAGAGAGAGGAGAAGAAAAAGAGAAAGGGAAAGAGACAGTAAACTCGTTCAAATAAATAGAGTGTAAAAATAATGGTAAAAATGTAATTGCCAAACGAAATTGGAAATATCTCGTAGAAACCAATTCATAGTCAAATGAATTTGGTAATGTATTCACTCCTGATGTACATATGGTTAGATGTCTTGGTGATACAGAAGAATTTCATGAAATTCACGTTAGCTCAACAATGTCAGAGATGAGCAAGAGGTTGAAAGCTCAGATAAACTCATGGCATCCCATCACGAATTGGATTGAAATCGAAAATGAAAATTCAAAATCCAATTGAAAATAAATTGGTAAACTGTACGAATTCTAAAATGAATCGTCTTTTTTTCGAAGTGATGTGAGTAAACAGACCAGCTGCTTGCTATTACTTTTGCAGTTTCAAAAAGCATGCTTCAAATCAGTGGATTATACAACAAAGGTCTTAGTATCCTTGGAGAGTCATCAGCCACCATCAACAAAAAAAAAAAGATAATTTATTAGCATATATAAAGGCCACATAAAAATATATTTTTATACAAATTATAACTTGTTACAACTACTTGTTATCTCTCGAGTCCGAACCTCATTTAAACCAGTAAACCAGTAAAGTTGAGACAAAACTTATAGGCCTACACTATACCTGAAACAAGAGGAAGCACAATAATGTATTTAATGCATCCAGTATACCAATTCCAAAGTGAATTACCTTTCACATTTGAGCAATGTTACATAAACTTAAAAAATAGACTTAAAAATTAGACTTGATAATTACAACAATTGATTTCACTGTGAGTCCCAACATTTATTGGGACCCACTACCTATTCAATGGTTGAGATTATCAAGTCTAATTTTTAAGTCCATGTAGCATTACTCTTCACATTTTGCAAATTCTGCTTGTACCACTAATTTTCCAGATTGATTCCTCATGCATTAGAATTCACTGCACGGTTGTACCAGCGAAGTCGTGCGACGCTTGTTAGAACCTATCCCAATAAATATCCGACCATTTGACCGACAACAAGCAAGTAGTTGTCAATTTACTTATCTGCATCAACCTTTGCCCTATCTTTCCTTGAAGCCGTTACACCTGACCACTCACTTTTCCCTTGATCCGTTTTACATTCTGGGTAAATAGGTTCATGGAAACTGAGATTTAAGAAGTAAGACAAATGGGCTGTGAAACTTTAATCTTATTATTGATTGTATAAAGAAAATGACTTTTTTCAATTGTTGAAGGATAAAAAGGGAAATTATTTTTTTTTTTTTAGTTTAGTGTACTTTTAGAAATAGTATAGATGGATAAGGGCCAAATTGGTAATGTTTTTGTTTTGATTTTTAGAAAAAACAAGGAAAAAAACTCATTTAGTAATTTATTTATTTTTGTGAAAATTGGCCATAACTCCATGTGAATGCTCTTCTTTTTTTTTTTAGTCTCGACATTGTATTTTTATGGCACTAAGTTTGATGAGCCCAAAATCAACTGGATCAGGCCCAATGAATCAAGACTGCCCAAGTTAACTAAAACACGACCCACACCCACTTTGCAGGTTTGACCCAATTTAGGATCCAAGAAGCCCGGAGAGATAGGAGCACGTGGGAGAAACTATCGGGATGCACACTCATGAAAATCCAATACAACATTAATTGTACTTACCAAAAGAGTAGAGCTTTCTCCCTCACGTCACCGCTTCATTATACCTATATAATATAAGTCATTTCCACATAGAGGGCATGACCATCACATTGAGACCTCAAAACACCTCTACTCCAATCTACACCTCTCTACACTTCAAGTTTCTCTCTCTCAAAACATTGTAATTCTCCTGCAGTGTACTCTTCGGTGACTTTTATTCATCAATAAAAATCTCTGGCCATCGCTGCAGTT
>CM042190.1:23107328-23121893 GCA_023539305.1 Ilex asprella | reverse complement strand
AAAAAAAGGGGGAAGCAAGGCTGGGCGGCGCCCAAGTGAAGACCAAAGAAGGAACAAGAAAAAAAAAAAAAAAGAGCTAGACAAGGTGCAAACTAAAAGAAAAACAAACAAAAAAGGAAAAAGTCAAAGGTGGTGTGCTACCTAGGAAGTCCAGAATGTTTACAAAAAAAGAAAAGAAAAAAAAAAGAAAAGCAAAAGCAGGAGGCGACGCCCACATTTTCTCTTTTTTTGTTACATGACGAGATATTTTTATGGATTTTTGTTGTGACCCACACTCAGCAAAATCTCAAAAAGGGCCACCCAACAATGCATATATTATTATAATATTTGCATGCCCTTCTTTTTACTTACATTTATGTAAATTTTATTTTTTCTCTCCACCAAGACCTCAGTACACATATAAATATATGTGGAATTATAAGCTGCCCAAGCTAGTTGGCAGTCTCAAGACGTCACACATGCTTTCAGCCTCCTCAAAGGTGTTGTCCAAGATGCAACTCAGTCTCCAAAGAGTAGAAAACAAGCTACCATACAGAGCAAGAAAATTTTAACTCACTCTGATGAAGATGAAGCACATGCCCTCAACCCCTTACTCTCACCAAAAAGTTAGAGGCTTGGGACATGGGGGGCAAATGATGAGCCTGAATTTTACCGGATTAAGCCCAGTCTAAATGAACCGAGAAGGCCCAAGAAAAGTTTGACCAGAGCTGGGACAACACATTAGAAGGAGACCCAAATCATCAGTACCTAGAAGAGTCCGAGCCCAAAGCACAGGAGGAGTTCACTTGATCAACGCCTAAGGGGATCACCAAGCAAGTCTCACCCAAGAAGGACCTCACCTAAAGGCGTCGCCCAAGTATCAAAGGGCGTCGCCCAAGGGACCTCACCCAAGAGGGCGCCGCCAGCTGGCCACCCAAGAGGGTGCCGCCTAGGGCCAGTCCGTCCTCCTTCGGCCTCTTCACTCAAATCCAAGACGACCAAGTCCACTCCAACTCCAAGCTTAGGCTCAAATCCAGCTCAAGGCCTTCCTCCGATTGAATAGGAGCACGTGGGAGAGAATGACGGGATAGAGATCTATTCCTACTAAAAGTGTGCTTACCAAAGAAGTCTATACTCCTACCGAAAGTGTGCTCACCGCCTCACCGTCTTACCTCACCTATATAATGTAAACCCTCTCAACATTGAGGGCACACCTCCGAATCTCATACACTCACTACTCTTTCTCTCCCTCTCTCTAAGCACTGTAAACTCTCCGGAGTATCTTGATACATTAATAAAGATCGTCGGCCACTGCTGCCATTCAAGAAAGTGGATGTAGGTCACCCAGACCGAACCACTATAAATCTTAGTGTCGACTCTATATTTACCATATTACCATTGATTTTCATTGATTGCCTATTTACTGCTATTTAATTATACATTATCATTCTTTTGATTGTTGATCTTGTACGAAGACGATTTTGTGCATCAACACTAGTCAAAAAAGATTATTGTACTATTTACCCCACGAAATTTGCATCTATTTGCATGTTAATGTAATAAAAAAATTATGGACCAAAGTGCAAGTAAATGTAGCTATCAATAGTGACTATCAATGTCTTAGGAATCTATCTCACATATTTTGTAAACTTCTCATGTTTCCAAGTGTAGCTTCGGAAAGCTTGATGTGGATTTTTTCTCATGATTATATATGTGAAGTGCACGATATTACTTAGAGGAAAGTGAATATATTTTTTGATTTTACTCCCAATCAATTACAAATTAAAATTTAATTTTACTTCAATTACCTTTTCACACAAATATATAGTAATTTAGTGTTAGAATGTCTTTTAATCACCACGACTCAACAAACCCATGAAGACAAATGTTAATTAATTGTTTAATTAATTTGCTTAAACACTCAATCATGTCGAACTCAAATACAACTATAGATGAAAAGATGTCAACCAATCACAAATGTGTATACATAAATAATAAATAACACGAGTGATATGTTCTCGCGAGAAACCCTTATTGGGAAAAATTTTGGGGAACCACTAAAGGTTTACCAAAATCTATTCCACGACTCTCAAAATTAATCTACAAGTACTAGAGTCCCTCTTCAATGGTAAAATGGTGATTTCCTTCATAAATCTCTCTGCCAAAAAGTCTCTCTTCAATGACGGTGTAACTTCACTTGAATTCACATCTGCGAGGATTCTGTAAGCCTCGAGCAATCATGGGGTGATTAACTATCAAAAGTGTTATTTATTATTTTTAATAATTGAGTAATTGTATATTATTTGTGATTATATATGTTAGATTCCTTGATTCTTTTTTTAATTTGATTGATTTAAAGTAATAATGGTCAAAACAAGTGAAACAAACAGTAGAGAACTAATCACATTTGAAGTTTTTTCCCTTTCCTTGTAAAGTCTATCTTTTCTATCAATAAAAATTCAAGTTTTATTTTGATTTGTGTCTCATGTGTTGATGGATGTGTTGAGAACTCAAATTTTGTTGTGTTTATACCAGGAAATTGATATAAAGCAAAATATATGGCATAAATTAAAATAGTTATTTAATATATTTTGTGTTTTAGTTTTCAAATTTTCTAAGACAAAAACTACAACCAAATACATTTTATGTTTCAACTTCTTACTACAGAAAAAAAAAAATTATTTTATTTTTTTAATACATAAAAACAAAAACATTATCAAATGCACCCTAAATAAAAATTCAAACATAACAGAAAAAGGTTTGCTTAGGGTTGCTATAGTTTTTTTTTAGGAAAAGAGTAGGAGAGAGAAAAAGATGATAGTGTGATTTAAAAAAAAAGTAATGCTAGGGCTCTCAAATTTGAGATTCCAAATGATATTTCAAATAAATAGAGATTATTAGATCATTGAATCTCATTGAAAAAACTTGAAGTGACTCATTCATCCAATAATTCTTGCTCATTTGAAATACAATTTGGGATTTCAAATTTGAAAGGGTAATGCCTTGCTTACCAAGTATTTTTACCAAATCTTTATCTCAAATGATTTGGCGTAGTTTTTCACCATTACATAATTAGGTTATATTAATATTCATTAGCGGAGATTGTGCCACATCATTTTATATGAAAGATTTGACAAATTTTTGGTAAGTATTGCATTTTTCAATTTGAAATACCAAAGTACAAAATACTGGAATTTCAACTTTCTTATGCAGGTAAACAAGCATGCTTTTAAACGTTGTCCCTACCTAACGACTTTAAGAAGATTTGCGTGTCATGCCCGTATTTTTCTATCTTGCATATGTTTTACAAGTGTATATAAAATAAAGGCAAATATGTACTTTTGGGAAGGTTTGTCCTTTGGGGGAACTTAAAGATTTAAAAATTATAAGGCCTGGATTTATGCTCTTTTTTTCTAAATTAAACAGCCATAATGCACAAGTGCTTATATAAGCCTTGCAAAATAAATGCTTAACTTTATTAACTAATAGTTCCATTGTTTGGCAGACTGAAATATCTAAATGAACCTAAGAGACGGCTGTAAATGTCGGTCCAACTAATAATCAAAATAAACATGAATTAAATACCATACATGAAACTTGATCCATGAAATTTTCACAATGGGGGGTCTGCCAAAATGTGGAAAATGCATTATTGTTCTACTCATCAATACTAAGAAGATAGTTTATGATAGACAAAACCCTCATTTTAACTTCAACATGCGGTTGAGTGGAACCAACAACTTTACTTTGTTCAAAAATTTAAGTGATGACCCTATACAAATGAGGGCATGATTGGTTCCAGTACAATAAATGATGATATTGAGTAATTGATTCTCATTCAATCTATATAAATGGTGTTAATAACAATTAAGTTTGCATCAATATTGAGATAATGTAAAAAATGTATAATTATAATATCAAATTTATATTTGGATTAGATAATAGTGTATGGTATTAAATTGAAAATGACAAATTAAATATTAAGGGCAATAATTTGTATAATATATAATTTTTATATGAAAATGTAACTTGTTAAAAATAATACCACCTATCCCATGGTATTCATTAGTATCTAATATTATATGTTAAATGACAATAGTAAATCGGGTTGTGATTAATGAGAAATTAATACTGAATCGCTATAATTCAATTCATACTTGATATTATACATCAACACCAAATTAAATGAATCTAACCCAATCTCTTAATACCAAAACCAAATATACCCCAAGTGTATTTGGTAACGTTGACTAATATATCATTTGCAATCACTAAGTTGGATCCAAGCGTTAATAAAATCCCCGTCTCAATTTGATATGGGACTTGGATGGAAAGGATGATTGGAATGGTGGATGGAAAAATGGACAATAAAAGTCTTAGTCAAAAAAGAGTATTATACTTTTTGCCCCATGAAGTTTGCATCTATTCGCATGTTAATGCAATAAAAAAAATAGGGACCAAAGTGAAAATAAATGTAGCCGTCAATGGTGACTATCAATGTCTTAGGAAGCCATCTTGCACATTTGGTAAACTTCTCATGTTTCTAAGTGTTGCTTCAGACAACTTGATGTAGATCTTTTTTCATGATTATATACGTGAAGTGTATAATATTACTTACAAGAGAGTGAATAGATTTTTTGATTTTACCCCCAATCAATTACAAATTAAAATTTAATTCTACTTCAATTACCTTTTCACACAAATATATAGTAATTTAGTGTGAGAATGTCTTTTAATCACCACGATTCAATAAACTCATGAAGATTGATGTTATTAATTTGCTTAAACACTCTATCAGGGCGACCCAAAAATTGAAAATTGAAAACTTAAATGCAACTATAGATGAAAAGATGTCAACCAATCATTCAAACAAACATATAGTACGCGTGTGTGCAAAAAATCACAAATATATAAACATAAAAAATAAATAACACAAGTAATTTATTCTCTTAGGAAACCCTTATTGGGAAAAGTTGGGCAAGACTGCTAGGGGGTTACCAAAATCTAATCCACTACTCTCAAAATTAATCTACAAATACTCGAGTCTTATACCTCAAACAATATCATCGTTAAATGCTCATTTCCTTCATAGATATCTCTCGCAAAAGTCCCTTTTGGATGACTTGTATAACTTCACTTGAATTCCCATCTGCTAGAATTCTCTAAGCCTCAAGCAATCATGGGGCGATTAACCATCAGAAGTGTTATTTTATTATACTTAATAATTGATTACTTTCATATTATTTGAGATTAAATGTGTTAGATTTCTTGATTTTTTTTAATTTGATACTTTTTGTAGTTGTTTGATTTATTTTGTAGCTAATTTGATTGATTTAAAGTAATAATGGACAAGACAAGTGAAACAAACACCAGAGAAATAATCAAAGTAGAAATTTTTTCTCTTTCCTTGTAAAGTCTATCTTTTCTTTCAATAAAAATTCAACTTTTATTTTGATTTGTGTCTTGTTTCATGTGTTGATGGATGTGTTGAGAACTGAAATTTTGATGTGGTTATACTAGAAATTGATATAAAGATAAAATATATGACATAAATTAAAATGGTTACTAAATATATTTTGTATTTTAGTTTTCAAATTTTCTAAAACAAAAACGGCAACCAAACATGTTTTATTTTTCAACTTTTTACCACAGAAAAAAAAAATTATTTTTATTTTTTTTGAAAACATAAAAACGAAAATGTTACCAAATGCACCTTAAATAAAATGGCAATGCTATTGAGACATAACTTACTGACCTAATTTATTGACGTAATTCACTATGACCTTTAGAATGATGTGGGTTCCGTCAAACATTGGAACTTTGTATTGATCCAATGGTTCTGCTGAAGCCACATCATTATATCAACAAATTAGATCAAATTTTTAGGTCCAAATAAAATTGCTCTAAATAAAAATTCAAACACAACAGAAAAAGGATGGTTCAGGGTTGCTACAGCTTTTTTAAGGAAAAGAAAGGAAATGAGAAGAAGAGAGAAAAAGATGATAGCTTGATTAAATAAAAAAGGTAATGCTAGGGATTTTAAATTTGAGATTTCAAATGATATTTCAAATCAATAGAGATCATTGAATTAATGGATTCCATTAAAAAAACTTGAAGTGACTCATTCATCCAGTAATACTTGTTCATTTGAAATACTATTTGGGATTTCAAATTTGAAAGGGTAATTCTATTCTTATCAAAAAAATTTACCAAATTTTTATCTCAAATGATGTGACACAATTTTTCACTATCAAATAAATAGGTTACATTAATATTTAATACCGGAGATTGTGCCACATCATTTTGTTCGAAAGATTTCATAAATTTTTTTAGTAAATATAACATTTTCCAATTTAAAATCCAAAAGTATAAAATAGTGCAATTTCAACTTTCTTGTGCAGGTAAAGAAGCATGCCTTTAAATATTGTGCCTACCTAACGACTTTAAGAAGATTTGCGTGCCATGCCCTTATTTTTCTATCTTGTCATCTTTTACAAGAGCATATAAAATAAGGGCAAATATGTTCTTTTGGTGAGGTTTGTCCTTCTGGTCTCGAGAAGTCTTTCTTTGAACTTGATGGTTTAAAAATGAGTAATGTTATTGAGACCTAAAAATTTGACCTAATTTATTGACTTAATTCACTGTGACCATTGGATTGGATGTGGGCTCCATAAAACATTGGAACTTGGTGCTAATCCAATGATTTCAATGAAGCCACATAATTAGGTCAGCAAATTATGTCTGATTTTTAGGTCCAAATAGTATTACTCTTTAAAAATTATAAGGCCTGAATTTATGGTCTTTTTGTTTCTAAATTAAACAACAATAATGCGCAAATACTTAAATAAGCCTTACAAAATAAGTGTTTAACTTTATTAACTACTACTTCCATTATTTGACAGACTGAAATATTAAAATAAACCTAAGAGACGGCAGCAAATGCCCTTTCAACCAATAATCAAAATAAACACCAACTAAATACCATACATGAAACCTGATCCATGAAATTTCTCCCTTGTAACGGCATCTAAGCGCTCAATCATCTCAGATTTCAAGTGATTTTTATGATCACCAACCTCACCTTGTCTAAAGAAGGAATTATAAGGCATTCCGATCCAACTGGGCGAGTCATTGGATTTGTTCACCTCATGATTCTTTAAAGTTTCAATGGAACAACTCTTCACAACCATCTCCACCTCCACCTCCACCTCCACCTCCAATTCTTTATCATCACCCTCAAAGGGGCACCCCAGGAACTCAGCCAGCTTCTTAACCTGGGTTTTGGGGTCATTTTTTAATTCCTCATAAGTTACAAAGAACACTTTTTGAGGTCTCTCCAAGCTCTCTTTCCAATATTCCAACACATGATCATAGTAAGGTCCAAAAGGGACAACACCTCTGCAAAACTTTTCTACAGCCACATCTAATGTCCATGGCTTATTCTGCAGGCTCTTTGACTTCCCCAGGAAATGCCACATGGAAGTGAGGGTGTCCTTGGGATTCCTGGTAACATAAACAACCTTACAAGCTGATGAATTGACGTTATCAGCCAAAAACTGATAAGGTAGATGTGTACTGAAGATCCTAGACCCGCCCGGGGGAAAATTGGCTGCCGGAATATCAGACGACGGCAGGTGATGTGGATAAACTTGAATCTCTAACGAGGGAACAAGTTCATGAGGATGATTTAGAATCAAGGACTCTTTTGACGAGCGATTAATGATGGAGTAAAGGAGGGATTTGAGCCATGTCGTGCCCGTTTTCGGAAAAGAAGCTAAGATTACATCAGTTGGAAGGGGTCTGAAGTTGTTTTTGATCTGTTGGGCTGCTTGAAGGGATGGAAGCCAAAACCAGTAGCCATGGAATTGGTGAAGCTCCAGATTTCCCCTCCATTTTTCTTTTGGTAGGGATGAACCATAATCATCGTTGAGATGGGAGCTCTCCATCAGATGAAAGAAGCAATATCATCTGAATTTATCGTCTATGAATGACAGGTATATATATAGAGCCAAGGGCAAAAATATAACATAAAACAAAGTCAACTTTTTATTTTAAGAAACAACGATAGACATTGACATGTTATTCAAAACATTACGTTCAATGATTTCTAGAGGGTCTCCTGTTTCCCTCCAATAATTGCTGTGAGATGTTCACATGAATCGCATCCCACGTTATAAAACCTCATGCACCATATCGGCTGTTAGAGCACCATATCCACTTGTTAGAGGTATTCACATGATTCAAATTTTTATTTAAATTTAAATTAATATTTGAATAAAATGTTTGATTTGATAAACTCAAATTTAAATTAGGATAAACTCAAATTTTAAAGAGAGTAAAATATAACCATTGAATTTTTAAAGAATGGTTGTAAAGATTTGAGTCTCCCTTGATTCGATTAAAAAAATGAGTTTTCCTTGATTTGATATGAGTTTAATTATAGGGTTGAAGAATGTTTTTAATAGTTTTTTACTCAAATTTAATTTGGGTCTAAAAAATGGTAAGGATTGAAGACGCTCTTAATGGATGCCATTAGGAGGAGATTACAACCTATATTTGTTTAGAAAAGTGTTAATTGGACTTAAAAAATTGACTTGTTCATTCTAACCATTGAAAAGGTAGTGAGTCCCAAAAAATATTGAGACCCATAGTTAAATTAATGACAATGATTGATCAAGTTAACAAATCAATTCAACATTTTAAGTTCATCTAATATTGCTCATTCTTTTATCATTGTGCTTTGTTATGTGATCACTAACAAAATTTGTAATACAAAGAGAGATATTGTTAAAGGGTAATGTTATTTAGATCTAATTTATTGACCAATTAATATGCATGATTTTATTGGAATCATTGGATCAACATTAAGTTCTAATATTTGATAGGATCCAAATTATATTTTTATCATTAAATAATAAATAATTCCATTAAATGCTTAATAGTTGATATAGTATTAATATAAAATATTTATTAGATTTAATGTTAATCCCCATAATTGAAAGTAAACAATATGTGATTAATAGAATACATGTGCAATGTCAGACACTTTTTTTTTTAAAGGAAAAATGCATGCTTGATAAAAAATAATAATGAAATAAAGTGAGCCTAGGCAGATTGCTTAAAATAAATGGAAGTTGCTGAAAGAGCATTTAAGCAAGCATGGCAGCTAAGAGAGGAAGCTGAGAGTTAGGCAGCTGAGCGAACGAGCTGAAAGTATTTCCAGGCTGCAAGCATGAGCTTCGAGCAAGGTAAGGTAAGAAGGATGAGCTGAAAGCATTCCAGCTAAGGACTGATTAAAGGATTAATAAGGCAGATCTGATCTGGGAAGACATTCAGTCTGATAAGGTAACTGAAACGTCTCCTGATACGCGACTGAGAGGGCAACTGATAAGGAAAGATTGATAGTCTCAGACGAAACATAGGAGATCTATGAAAAAAAAAACAAAATGCTCCCAAGAGAATCCTGTACAGAGAGAGAACTTCGTGAGAATCCTTTGAGTGCAAATCCAGAATAAACCCGAGAAAGTCTGCATATAATTTCGATGGAAGAAGAAGTCCTCCTCCTTCGAGAAATGCAAAAAGATGAATATCCAGCAAAGCTTCCAAGAAGTCTGACCAAATAAGAAGACCGATCTTAAGAAATGCATGAGGCAATGGAGAAGACGAATATCCAGCAAGACTGTAAAAACGGAGGTATTTAATCCCCAATCTTGTGTTTGAATATCTGATATCTTGAGCATTGAAACTGAGCATGTTGTTGAGTATATGAGCATGAACTGAGCTTAGAAACTGTGCATGTTGTTGAATATATGAGGCCTTCAATGTGTTGTTGCTTCCACCAAGAGATATATCCAGTAGCCTTGGCATATATAATATGTATTGCCCATAATGTTGACCTTATAAAGCGCTTCCTTAAATTGCGTATATTTCTGGAGTCCTGTTGCATCAGCATTCTAGTATAAACTGATAGATCTTTAGTGGAATCTGGCGGGGCATTTCTATCAAGAGGACCCACTAGCCCACTCCCAAGGAAAGAATATAAATGACTTAACAAATATCACAAGTGGGACCAACTACAATAAATATGTGACAGGTAATGAGTATTTTTAGTAGGCTAGCCGTGCCTATCTCCTTATAGGAACGGCTGGACAGTAAGGTAAGTGACTCTAATTCTCTCTCTATATATAAGGGTGAAGACCCAAATAAGAGGGGGGCCTCGAGTAGGAGCACTTCGGCTCTTGACTTCATACACACACTCGGATACTGTTTTTGGGGGCATATACACTGGCCTATTCAGTTATGGATCGCGATACTGACTTAGGCATCGGAGGGGCCTCCCCTGGCTCAACGCCGGGGGTCCTTCTAACCTCTTTTCGTTTTGCAGTTCACGGATTGGATGATGCACGAAAACTAGGGGCTATCCCCAAAATATTTCAACTATTGGCGGATTTTTACCCGTGCAGAATCATAGATAAATGACCACCTATCAATTACCCCTTTATTTGCCAACAAATCAGCAACCATATTCCCTTCGGGATAAGTATCTAGAATGTCTAATGTAAGGCCCTGTAAAATAGAATGAATTTGGTCAAAGAGAATCCAGAATTTCCAAATACTTTGACCCTTTGTTTGACCATATCCACCAGAAGCTTCGAGTCCGTCTCAATAACAAACAAATAATCTTGAATGCCATACTCCTTTATCAGATTAAGACCATTCAGTAAAGCCCTGATCTCTGCCTCCATATTAGTGCATATACTGCCCCTCCTCCAGAAAGTCCAGGGTTCCTTTTGGATGCTCCATCAATATTCAGTTTTAGAATGCCTACTTCTGGATGAGTCCAAGCTATCCACCATGTCTGTATCTTAAAAGAACCAGACTTCGATCCACTGCCATCCCTATTAATCACTCGCCATTCACCGCACAAATGTTAAATATCAAAATGCAAAGAAACAAAAATCATGACATTGCGTTGTTGACGTCATTCTTTAGTCATCTTTCCAGCATTTCATTATTTTGTGTCAGTAGATTCGTTCGGTGGCCTCGTATACTTACTCTCATATTAGATCACTAATAATTGTTTGTGCTAGACGATATTAAATAAAGGAGGACTAACAACATTGTGAAATACATTTTGACACATTAGCACCCATAGTTTCAGTATGCAATCACATGTTCTACAATATTAGTATTATCCACATATTACATATAGTTAAAACTAGTTTGTCCCCACTAAAGTTTTTACATTTTCTGCTCATATTTCATTCCACTCGAGTATTATTTATATCCACGGCACAAGAAAATTTCCATTAGAAGACCAAAAAATAGGCAGTCTTTGAGAGATGTTTTTGAAGAAGTATTTAAAATCCCACCAAATTCTCCATAATTCTCTCAAATTAATTCATGACATATACTTCAAAGTAATCAAAATAATTTCATTAAATATCTACAGACCTACCTGAGAATCAAGTATATTAGTGCATGAAAAAAAATTCGGAACTGCCCACATTCAAAAAAGCATGAAAAGATAATCAATGTAGTATGAAAAATACCTCTAGTCATTCCCTTAAATATCAAGAATTTTTTTACAAATCGATATCTGTCCACGAAATTCCTACAAAACAATAAAACAGTTTACTAAAAGTGCATGATATTTATTACTACCTAATATTAGATGTTAAATGGCAAAAGTGAACTGAGTTGAGATTAATAAAAAATTAATAGCAGGTCGCTACAACTCAATCCAAACTTGATATTATATTATCACCCGATTAAATTAATCTAATTCAATCTCCTAATACCTAAACCAAACATATCCCAATTATATTTGGTAACATTGACTAATATAACATTTTCAATCACTAAGTTGGACCCGTGCCTGAATGAAATCCCTGCCTCAATTTGATATGGGACTTAGATGGAATGGATGATCGGAATGGTGGATCGAAATAAGGAAAATAAAAGTCCTAGTTAAAAAAAGTGTTGTACTTTTTACCCCCTAAGTTTGCATCAATTCGCATGTTAATGTAATAAAAAAAATTAGGGATCAAAGTGCAAATAAATGTAGCCGTCAATGGTGACTATCAATGTCTTAGCAAGCCATCTCACATAAACTTCTCATGTTTCTAAGTGTTGCTTCGGACAACTTGTCGTTGATTTTTTCTCATGATTATATACGTGAAGTGCACGATATTTACTTAGAGGAGAGTGAATAGATTTTTTTTTAATTTTACACTCAATCAATTATAAATTAAAATTTAATTCTACTTCAATTACCTTTTTCACATAAAGATATAGTAATTTACTGTGCGAATGTCTTTTAATCCAATAAATCCATAAAGATTGATATTAATTAATTATTCAATTAATTAATTAAACACTCAATCACGGCAACTAAAAATTTGAAAGTCAAAAACTCAAATGCAACTATAGATGAAAAGATGTCAACCAGTCATTCATACAAACATATAATGCACGTGTGTGCAAACAATCACAAAATGTATAAACATAAATTATAAATAACACAAGTGATTTGGTCTTGCAGGAAACTCATATTGGGAAAAACTGTAGGGGACCATTAGGGGTTTATCAAAATTTAATCCACTACTCTCAAAATTAATCTACAAGTATTCGAGTCTTATACCTCAAACAATACCATGGTTAAATCCTACTTTCCTTCATAGATCTCTCTGCCAAAAATCCCTCTTTGATGTCTTGTGTAACTTCACTTGAATTCACATCTGCGAGGATCCTCTAAGTCTCGAGCAATTATTAGATGATTATTCATCAAAAGTGTTATTATAATTATATTTAATAATTGATTAATTGCATATTATTTGTGATTACATGTATTACATTTCTTGATTTTTTTAGTTGGATACTTTTTTTACTTGTTTGATTTATTTTATAGATAATTTGATTGATTTAAAATAATAATAGATAAGACAAGTGAAACAAATACTGGAAGAATAATCACAGTTGAAGATTTTTCTCTTTCCTTGTAAAGCTCTATTTTTTCTATCAATAAAAATTCCAGTTTTATTTTGATCTGTGCCTTATTTCATGTGTTGATGGGTGTGGTCAGAACTGGGATTTTGATGTCTTATGACATAAATTAAAATGGTTACTAAATATGTTTTGCGTTTTAGTTTTCACCTTTTTTAAAACAAAAATTACAACCAAACATTTTTTGTTTCAACTTTTTATCATAGAAAAAAAATAAAAAATCGATTCTATTATTATTATTATTTTTAAAAATATAAAAATAAAAACGTTATCAAATACAATCTGAATAAAAATTCAAACACAACAAAATGAAATGAAAGGATTAGGAGTGAGAACAATATGATAGCTTGATTAAAAAAACATAATGGTAGGGACTGTAAATTTGAGATCTCAAAGGATATTTCAAATTAATAGGGATCATTAAATCAATAAATACCACTGAAAAAATTTGATAGAATTTATTCGTTCAATAATTCTTGCTCAAATTTGAAATCTAAAAGTACAAAATACTGCAATTTCGTGCACGTAATCAAGCATGCCTTTATTGATTGTGCTTACCTAACAACTTTAAGAAGACTTGCGTGCCATGCCTTTATTAATAGAGATCATTAGATCAATAAATACCACTGAAAAAAATTGATAGAATTTACTCGTTCAATAATTCTTGCTCAAATTTGAAATCCAAAAGTACAAAATGCTGCAATTTCGTGCACGTAATCAAGCATGCCTTTATTGATTGTCTTTACCTAACAACTTTAAGAAGACTTGCGTGCCATGCCCCGTATTTTTCTATCTTGCACATGTTTTACAAGAGCATACAAAATAAGGGCAAATATGCCCTTTTGTGCAGGTTTGTCCTTCTGGTCCGAGAAGACTTTCTTTGGATTTAGTGATTTAAAAGTTAAAAGGCTTGGATTTATGCTCTTTTTTTTTCTAAATTAAACAGTCATAATGTGTAAGTGATTACATAAGCCTTAAAAAATAAATGCTTAAATTTATTAACTAACTAGTTATTGTCTGTGCTGTCTGAAGGCACAATTTAATAAAAAAAATGGTAAACAATAAACATATTTGTATTCACATCTGAAATCAAATCACAAACATAAAAAAGAGATAAAGAAATTTAAACATTGGTTTGTAGTGGAGATAAGAGATGGTGTGCGGCAGTGGTGGTGGTAGAAGACGGTGATAGTTGTGATGGGTGACAATAACCGTGGTAGTGGCAGCAGCGATGGCAGTGACGGTGGTGGCGATGGTGGTGGCGGGTGGGGTTGTGGCGACGATAATAGTGGTGGTGGTGGCGACGGCGACGACGGTGGTGGTGGTGGTAAAAGTAGTGGTACAACGATTTCAAATACTATTATTTTTTTAAGATACTTATGAGAAATAATTTTTAGAAGTAATTTTAAAAAATCACTTCAAATACACCCTTAGGTGTCTATTTTTCCTATTAAATTTAGGGTGTTAATATTAGCCGTTAGATTAACTTTAAAGTAAAATTTAAAACGATCTCAACCGCGAATAGCAAAAATTATTTTATTTATCTTTTGAAATTTAAATTGTAAGCTACTTTATTATATA
>CM042190.1:23073195-23097328 GCA_023539305.1 Ilex asprella | reverse complement strand
AGATATAGTCCATATCTCTATCTCTCTATTATGTGTTCTTGATCTTTGTGTGTGTGTGAGTTTAGATGGTGGGGGCGTTGGGACAGAGGGTGAATGGTGTAATTGGTGACGACTTGGGACGGTGTAAAAGGTATAAGGTTAGAGAGAGAGATAGACAGAGAAAAACAAAGGTTTTTTGGTTTATTTGAACCGATTACTTTTTTTTTGATCAGCTGAATCGATTACTGTGTGTGGGTGTGAGAGAGAAAGAGAGAGATAAAAACTCCTCCTGGGGATTATTCTATGTAATGGGTTTCGGCTGTTGATGGATAGAGACCAGAGGGTCATCACTTTCGAGAGTTTGAAGAAGAACTCTGCTCTTCTGGAGTTGCAGGATTTAAGAGACGATGAACTTTTGAGTATGGTGATAGAAGGTGATATTAATGGTGATGGGGCTCTTGATCAAATGGAGTTTTGTGTATTGATGTCCAGATTGAGTCCTGAGTTGATGCAGGAGTCTGCGGCTTGGCTTGAACACGCTTTGCAACAAGAAATCAAGACTTCTTGGTTTGATAGGAACTAAGGTCAAGTTGATGATTTAATAATTAGTTGTTCAATGCATAGGAGGCGGATTCTTGTTGAATTTGGAAATAATATTGATTGACAATTTTTTTTAGATTTTATTTTCATTATATTTGGGAATTAACATGTTTGATCATGTTGAAAATTAGAAAGTGAGTGTAATCAATTTTGAAACTTGCATTGGGTATTTGATTTGGTTACCCAAATTTAAAGATGAGATTAGTTCTTTCTGCTCATATATGTTTTCAAGTTTCATTAGTGGGATCAAGATGCATTTGTAATATGTTGCGAGTATGGTTGTCTTCGTTTTGTATGTATTTTTGAAGGTAACATGTGATATGATCATATTGGTATGTGTACTAACGTAATGTAAAATATGTTTATGTAACATCGAATTGTTTATTTCGTTGTTTTTAATTTTTTTTTTTCAAAACAATGTGGAACAATGTTATGAGGAAATTAATGTGCTCGCACTTGTGAACTTTTGGGAAAATAAAAATCGAATTATTTTCAGTATTTCCCTGGTGACACAGCTGCTATATTTTTATGAAATATAAAGGTGGATAACATGAATAAAATTCCATAGCCAACATTGACTTTAGCTTGGATAGGATTAAATGGTAAAATTGTAAATTTATGTGAAAGTAAAGAAATTTGACCCAAAAAAATAATGGTTTATCCGTGGGTCCTATGATATAAGAAATTACTTTCCAAATAAGGGATGAGATTACACTACTTTATTGGTATCTTAGGTCTCGTTTGATATCGTTTATATTTTTTGTTTTTCGTTTTTCATTTTTATTTTCATATTTGGAGAAAATAAAAAAAAAATTTTTTTTTTCTTGTCACCGTTTTCAAAATGATGAACGATTTTTAAAAACGAAAAAAAGTTCGTTTTTGAAAAAATCATAAACGTTATTAATGAGGTCAAGTGATCGAACTTTGTTAGGATAAAAAAACACACTTATTGACCACCCCTTTAAATAGCATTCATCAAGCTAAACCCTAACCCTCTAACCTCTCCAAGCAGCCACCAGACCCCCTGTCTCTCTCTCTCGCGCGCTGAAGTTGAACGGCGAAGGTGAAGGTGTTCTAATCTCCGTCGAAGCTCTCTATCATCAAGGTAAAAAATCTTCGTCTTTGATATTCGTCACTGTACAAAGCCCAGATCAAATCAAGAACAAAAAACCCAAAATCAAGAACAAAAAACCCAAATCGTTCCCCGTGAAAAACCCAAATGATCAAAATCAGTCTATAGCTTGCCTTCGAATCCCTCTTGTAGTTTTCAGTGTCGAGTGCCATTTTTAAACTTTTTTTTCCCTGATGTGATTGTGGTTGTCCATCTGTTTATTGAAAAGGAGCTGAGTTATGCTATTTTTCTGAAGCTTTTAATGGCAATCCAGAGTGAGCTGCAGCTTCTTGATGCACCAAAAATGGAGATAAACAAAGAAAACATATCAACACGAGATTAATTCACAGTGAAAACTTTTGGAAATCAAATTATTGATTTTGACCACATTAGACAACCTGATGAAAACACAAAAATTACTTGCCCACACAACTCATGGAACCCTGATCCATTGTTACACTGCAACCTGTTGCTTTCGAGCAGCCCACCTTACTCGCCAAGTTCACCGATGTGTCATGGCCTTTACTATATATCTTCAGCTTTTGTGCTTCACCATAAGTCAATACCTATGATGAAAGGTGAATTTATTGTGAGTTTTCTGTTTTTATTTTTAATTTTTTTTACAACTATAAAAACAATTAAACAAGTTTTTTGTTTTTATTTTTTATTAATGAAAATTTAAAACAAATTTTATTTTTTATTTTTTTAAAAAAATCAAAATTATAAATGTTTTCAGACGACCCTTAGTTATTAGATTTTCGTTGGATTGATTTAGAGTAAAAATTCAAACTAACCTTATCACCAAAGTTTTGCCAAATACACCCCAAAAGTGACACACTTATTGGGCAGCCCATATAAATATCAAAGATCTCCCAAACCCTAACCTCTTGCTTCTTCGTCGACCCCCTCTCTCTGTCTCTCCAGTCACAGCCCAAAGACGCCACAAGCAGCAGCTCCAGTCTTGCTCGTTGAAGGTCTCTCCATCAAGGTAAACTAATCAATCTTCGTCTTCGTGTGCTTTTTTTTTCCACTCGCTCAGTTCTATGGTTATAGATCCGACTAGATGTAGTTTTTCTAATCTATGGTGTGGGATCTGATATGTTTGATTGTTTTGTTTTTTTCGCTAGTCGATCATTTTGTTCTGATCCTATTAGAATATGTGTTGTATTGCCCACCGGCTTGCAAGGTGCGGTGCCCGGAATCGTAATAGCATATATGTGTTCTTCTGTGTTCACTTTTGTATGTAAAATTGTTTTAAGAATTTCAATTGGCGGTTTCTAATGAATAAAACAATCATTTTTAAAATTGTTGAATTGAAGTATTTGATGGTCAATTGTTTTTGTGTTGTTTATAGTCTTATATGTAACGTAAATGAAGGTGTATATGTCCGAAGGTGAAGTCCTTATCTTTATCCGTTGTAAAACCATTTGATGATTTCTTGTGTGGCCAATTTTTTCTTTGAATCTTGTGAATATTATCAGATGGGGATATATATTGATATTTGGTGAAAATGGACAGAGTGTGAGGGAGAAGTCTCTTTTTTATCCCCCTTTGTATGCCGTATGCGGTGCAAAACTAGGACTTTGGTCCATTATCTGAACTTGGGGCCTTCCAAGGACGCCCACCTTGACACGGTCTGTTGTGGAGCTCCTTGTTGTTGAATGAAAATAACAATGGAACTGTATATTTTCTGTTTGTGTATACATATGTGTGAGACCCTGACAATTTTGTCCTGTCCTTGAATAATGTGTATGCCAAAGTCCCAATTGCTGAGATTTTGTTAGTTTTGCTGAAAATGTATTTTGCTAGTTTTGCTGAAGATATACAAGTCCTTTATTGTTCTTCCTTTAACTTTTACAAATTGACACCTCAGATATTGAGTGACAAGGGTAGAACTGTTCTTGGGTCGAGAAAGTCATTTTTGCTCATTTTCAGTTAAAAAGTTAAACTTTACCAATTGTTTTTTTTTTTACAAATATTATGATTTGTTTTAGATGGTCTTAGTCTTTTTTCCGGTAAGCAGGTAAACAGCTATGGCTCAAGAAGCAGGTATGTTCACGATTCAGCAAACCACTGGCAGTGTTTTGTGCTGCAAATGTGGTGTTCCGATGGCACCAAATGCTGCCAACATGTGTGTGAAATGTCTGCGTTCTGAAATTGATATCACAGAAGGTTTGCAGAAGCATGTTATCATCATTCACTGCCCTGAATGTGATACCTATTTGCAGCCACCAAGAACTTGGATCAAAGCCCAACTAGAATCAAAGGAGCTGTTGACATTTTGTGTGAAGAGATTGAAGAATTTGAATAAAATCCATTTAGTACATGCGGAATTTATATGGACCGAACCTCACTCAAAGAGGATCAAAGTTAGACTGAGAGTTCAAAAGGAGGTACTTAATGGGGCAATACTAGAACAAGCTTATACTGCTGAGTATGTAGTGCAAGACCAAATGTGCGAATCTTGTACTAGGGTTCAGGCCAACCCTGACCAATGGGTGGCTGCAGTGCAACTACGTCAGCATGTTTCTCACCGGCGAACTTTCTTCTATTTAGAACAACTTATTCTTAAGCATGATGCCGCTGTCCGTGCCATAAGAATCAAGCAGATGGATCAGGGAGTTGATTTCTTTTTTGCTAATCGGAGTCATGCTGTGAAGTTTGTTGAGTTCCTGGGTAAAGTTGTTCCAATTAAGAGTCGTCATGACAAACAACTTGTATCGCATGATACCAAGAGCAATAATTACAATTATAAGTACACCTTTTCTGTTGAAATCTGCCCAATTTGTCGTGAGGATCTGATTTGTCTACCTCCAAAGGTTGCAGTTAGTTTGGGAAATCTTGGTCCACTTGTGATCTGCACGAAGGTGAGTAACACCATTGCTTTACTGGACCCTTTTACTCTAAGGCACTGTTTCATGGATGCTGACCAATATTGGAGGACAGCTTTTAAGTCCCTGCTTTCGAGTAGGCAGATTATGGAATATATCGTGTTAGATGTGGAGCCTGTTTCTTCTGAAATAAATGTTGGTGGTTCAAAGTATGTTTTAGCCGATGCCCAAGTAGCTCGTGTAGCAGATTTTGGGAAGAATGATACACTGTTTACCGTAAGAACACATTTAGGTCATATTTTAAATCCTGGGGATTATGCTATTGGTTATGACTTATATAGGGCTAACAGCAATGATATTGAATTGGACAAGTACAAAGGTCTTGTCATTCCAGATGTGATTCTAATAAAGAAGAGCTATGAAGAGAAGCGCCAGAAGAAGAGGGGGAAACCGCGTGCATGGAAGCTTAAATCTCTTAACATGGAAGTTGAGGACTCTGCTAAAGCTACTGATGAAGAGAAGAGGAGCTCAGAATATGAACAGTTCTTGAGAGACTTGGAGGAGAACCCTGACATGAGGTTCAATATATCTTTGTACCAGAATAAAGAATACCAACCATCAGAAATGGCCTCCATGACTGACGGGGAGGATGTTCCTTCGATACCTTTAGAGGAGTTGCTTGCGGATCTTGATCTAACTGACGAGGAAGCTCAGAATGATAGCATGAACGAGTAAATTGATGTGGTATATTTTTTTCTGTTCATTGTGGGGGAATTATTGTCTACCCCCCCCCCCCTCCTCTCCTTGCTCTATCTCTCTTTGCTTATTTCTCTTGTTTTTTTTGTGAGAGTTTATCCTCTTTTTGTTGTTTTATCGTTTGTGTTAGGAGGATTACCAGCCTCATTAGATATATTGGGTATGCTCTCTGCTTGGGGTTATTTAGTAATGGATTTTTGCAAGTCGCCTCTGACTAGAGAGAAGCATTGTGGTAGAAGGATTGCACAGTCGTCGAAGGTTATATATTTGTCCATCGCTTCTTTTCCCTTATGTCTCTTTCTCTCTCCCATTGGTGATCTCGTATTTTTGTACAATGAGAATAATGTTGTCAAACAAACATTGATTTTTGAAAAAAAATTGTTTTTTATTTTTTTGCCACGGAGTGTTCAGGCCTACGAGTATTCCCTCGAGTTCGGATATTGATTACCGTAGTTTATTTTTTTAAGTTTGAATATTGATCATCGTAACTTGAGCGGTTTAAAATAGGTCTCCTGAGAGATAAGAGTGATCGATCTTTAGAGAGAGTATGTAAAGTATTGAACCTTGAAACCTCTAAGATATTAGAGGCAAAGGCAAGGTGAGACACTCAGCAACTAAACCACCCTAAGGGTTTGAGATCAGTTTTATTGTATTTGCTAAACTTCAAATTTTAACTCATTTACGCTAACTTCATTTGTTCTCACGGTCGAGGGTGCAACCACTGCTTGAATTTTTGGTATTTCAGATGAATTCACCGTAGAAAGTTATGCCAGCTCAGTCATACCGAATGCATTAGCTGTTTGCTTTTCATGTTGAGAACTTTGTTTGGATGGTTCAATTGGAGAAAAAGAGTGGCGTGTCACATAATCGGAGTCAGAAAATATTTTTTAATTGCTCGCTGACTATTCAACGCTAAAATAAAGTCTAGTTGAATGATATTAATAGGACTGATAATCAAATTGAATTACTCAAATTTGACTTGAGTTTGGTTCATTCAGATGCGATTAATTTTTTGAACGAGCCTGAATTTTATCGAGTTTTTAAGCTTGTTTAGTAAATAAGTCCTACAAGCTTGGTTCAAACTCGAATGACTCAACTTGTTTTTCATTCGTTCAAGTTCGGCTCGTTTAAGAAACGAGCCAAACTTGAATAATTTTTTAAACTTGAAAAAAACAAACATTTCAGACTTGACTTAAACTCGACTTTGATTCGTTGGATTAACGCCCTAGTTGCCAGAGAGATCATTGTGGTAGGAGGATTGCACAGCCATTGAAAGTTTTGCAGACGTCCATTGCTTCTTCTCTAATCTCTCTGCATCTATTTATTCTTTTGGGGAAAATATTATGCTTACTAAATTTTTTTTACTAAAATTTTCATGTCAAAAGATGCGACACAATTTCTATCTTTGAATTTGAGCATTAATAGGACTCACTCATCAGATAGTAAAAAATTGTGTCATTATTTAGGATGGAGATTTAATAAAAAAATTTGATAAGTATAACATTATCTTTTTTTGTCTAATAACAATAATCTCATCAGACAAACTTGTAAACTTAGAACTTGTTAGGTGCTGTATTATAAGAATAGATTGTATTAGGTAATACATGTTAATTTCGTATAAATGGACAAAATATAAAATTAAATATGAGACAAAAATATTACACATTATAATCTAATGTTTGATAAGACACGAGATTAAAAATAAGATAATAGAGTAATAATTACATATCGACTAAAAAAAACCCACACGTCCCTCAAATTTTTTATATACTTGCAGAATGAGATTGTATCAAAGTAGACAATGATCCTAATTTGTATACAATGATTGAATGGATCCATACTAATTGATATAATAAAAAAATAAAGAGGATGAAAATAGCTAATTATGTTTATAAATAATATTGGAAAAAAAACCCAGTTTTGATATTTCCACTGTTTAGTGACTGTTTTCTTTTTTCTTTTTTTGTAAAAAAATTTGAAAAGGTCCTAGATATTTTTTTTTTCTTTTATTTTTGGATCTAATTCTCTTGGTAAATGTTTCCCGTTGTGCCGACTAGTTAGACCGTGAGTATATTTTTTCTTTGTTTTAATGTTGTGGTGATATAAATTTTGAAAACACAATATTACTCATAAATTATTATATCCAGTAATTGAGTTTAAAAAAAGTGTGTTTTTATAATTTTTGTGTCACAAAATTTGTTTGGTTATATGATTCTAAAAACAGTACTATATAATAGAAAACAACAAAACTTATTTGAAAAGTTACTCATAAAACAAAAAAAAAAAAAGTGAGGTGGTGGTGGTGGTGATATTTTTTAAATTATGAATTTTTTTTTTCAAAAAATACACAGAATAGTCTTAACTTGTCCACTTTTGTTCTTAATTTTTAAAAAAATAAAAAAAGTTTATCAAACATTTTTTTCTCCCAAAAAATATTTTTAAAAATAAAAAAAAGTAGAGATACAAGCCAAACAAAACCTGTGTAGAGATTCAAAATGGCTTGTCCTAACTAGTGTTGTTAATCAAATTAAGTTACTTAAACTTCACTTGAGTTCGACATGAGTTTAGCTCGTTCAGGCTCAATTCACTTTCTAAATGAGTCTGAACTTAATTTTTTTTCTAAATTCGTTTAAAAAATAAATCGTACAAGCTCGATTTAAACTCGACTCGTTTATGGACAAATACTCAAGCTCAGCTTGGGCTCGACTTATTTTTTACTCGTTCAAACTGGACTTATTTCTTAAACAAGTTAAAATTTAAATAATTTTTTTAAACTTCATCAAAAGACAAATTTCTTAAATTCGATTCGTATTCATTCGAGTAAGAGCCCTAGTCGTCATGATATGAAATTGTACAAGTAAGAACCTTTGAATAATAGCCAACACTTATCTACAAAATCAGAGGCTCAAATTTCCCCACATATCATACTAATTGTGTCCCATGATTTCCAACACTCACACTTCACAGCATTTCATCAACCTCTTCTCCGAGTTATACACAGTCACCCACTTCACCAAAGCAAGAAACACAGAAAAACAATGGCTGATAACAACCCAATACGTTTTGGTATCATGGGATGTGCTGAAATCGCTAGGAAAGTGTCCAGAGCCATCCATCTAGCTCCCGATTCAACCCTTTACGCCATCGCCAGCCGTTCGATCCAAAAAGCGAAACAATTCGCCGTGAAAAATGGTTTGTCGGAGACAATCAAAGTCTACGGAAGCTACGATGAATTGCTAGATGACCGATGTGTTGATGCGGTGTATATGCCTTTACCAACTAGTCTTCATGTTCAGTGGGCAGTAATGGCGGCGGAGAAGAAGAAGCATTTGATGCTGGAGAAACCAACGGCTCTTGATGTGGGTCAGCTTGATCGGATATTGGAAGCTTGTTCTGTGAATGGTGTGCAATTTATGGATGCAAGTATGTGGTATCATCACCCTAGGACTGCCAAGATGAAGGAGCTTCTTTCTGATTCCAAGACTTTTGGGCAAATTAGAGTGGTATAAGTAGAGCTCAACACTACACTAGCACTCAATTCGATTAAAAGATAAGGGTTAATTACATTTTTCCCGCTCAAATTATGGGATTTCGCTTTTCCCTCCTCAACTATTATATTTTTCATATTGCACTGTTTTCATTTATGATTATTAGTTTGACATTGCCTTAGTTATTACCATCGGTTAATAATTAAACAAGGGAAAGTTGTTTTACTTTGCTCTCGAATTATGTGATTTTATTTCGTTTTGATTCGACACATTGATTTTTTCAATCCCGAAGATAATGGTTGTTTATGTTTGACACAAAGGAAAATCAATTCAAATAGCTGAAGGGACAATGAGAGAAATTCAGTAGTTTAACGAGCAAAGTGAGATGAATGTCATAATTTGGTGATCAAAGTGTACTTAGCCAAAAGGTAATGTTCCATATTTGGGTAGGATTAAAAGACAAATCAATAGTTTAGATGTTTCATGTATTGTACTTCCCAGTTTCAATATGATTACTAGTTCCCTGTTTTCTCTGTTACAGAAATTTGATAGAAATTGGATGGAAAGTTGTGTTATTCTAGCCCCTTGAACTATAAGATTGTCTTTCCATTTGTCTCAAAATCTAGCAGCGCGTGGATATTTTGCATTAAAATTGTAACAAGCATTTGGTTCTGGTACAATGTGGGGAACTCAATAGTGGAGGGGTGGTGTGAGATCGGGGTCGTAGTTTAAGGATGTAGGATTGTTCTGTTTGTCCGCCTCACTGATCTAAGCACTTTTTCTCTTTTTATTCTGATTCATTAAAAAGGTGCTGCATGGCATATGGTAATGGTGTTTGGTGAGGCAGGATAGTTTTTAGTGTATGTCATGGCAGCTGTGTCAGCTCAGGATGTGGTCTCATGGTTTCATTATGGAGATTGCTTAGGTTAATTGTCAGCATACTTTTGATGTTTTCATTTTGTCCATTTTGCCAAGATGAGGGAGCCAAAACTACTTGGAATTGTTGAATCATACTTCATTTTGGAATTCAAATGATTGAAAACAAAAAAGCTTACAATGGCCCAACTCCAATCTGCATTTCTTATTTGCTATTCCAAGTTCTGTAATGGAACAAGTAGATATTCCCCTGGAATGTACAGAGCTAACACTATTTATTCTGAATTGAAAGGAATCAAAAGACCACGTATGGCCATTCCATTGAAATTCAATGCTCCACCGTGTGGCATATAGCAGCTAGCGATCAAAATGCTATGCCTGTTAATTGTCTCTCATGGAACCATTCAATTAATTAACATCCATCCCATAGAATGGACAGGAAAATCGAATCAACGTTATTGACCATTACTGTGGTGCTGTCTTGCATTTTCTTCTTGTGGCCTGAATCTTTACCTTCACAAGCTCTGTTTAGACAATAGTTAGTCATATTCCATGGAATCAGCAGAATTCCCATGAAGACCTAGAGGTCCTAGACAGGGAGAGTAATTTTACAAGACAAGAAGCCAATATCTATTGATCTTAGTAGACCTGGTGGATGAGGGAGAAATTTACCTGTAACATTCTGTATATATACTTGACGCTTCTATTTAGTTATTGTTATCGATAATTTAAAGATAAAATAGTAATAGATTCTCAATTGTTCCCGTGGTTTTCAGATCCACAGCTCATCATCATTTTTAGGAAGCCCGGAATTCCTTGAGAACGATATACGAGTAAAATCAGACTTGGATGCCCTTGGTGCACTAGGAGACACAGGCTGGTACTGCATTGGAGCGATCATGTGGGCAATGAACTACCAATTACCAACAACCGTAACTGCTCTACCTTCCATAGCCCGAAACACAGCTGGAGTCATCTTATCCTGCAGTGCCTCGTTACACTGGGACAAAGAACAAACAACTTCAACCTTCTACTGCTCCTTCCTTTCAAACGAATCCATGGAATTGGCAATCTCAGGCTCTAATGGATCGCTTCATCTGGAGGACTTCATAATTCCTTTCAAAGAGACTTCTGCTTCATTCGAGTTCACCTCTGGTGCCAAGTTTTTGGATCTCCACATTGGTTGGAATGTAAAACCCAAGACAGTTCAAGTAACTTCTGAGCTTCCACAAGAGGCTATGATGGTTCAGGGCTTTGTGGAACTGGTGAAGAGCATTAAACATTCAGGTTGCAAACCAGATGGCAAATGGCCTGAGATTAGCAGAGTGACTCAATTGGTAATGGATGCTGTAAATAATTCTATAGATCTTGGTTTTAAACCTGTTAGTATGTAATTGTCTGGTCATTATTGGCTTTCAGTAATCATAAAGAAAATTTACGACACGATTGAGATATTGTTCGAGGGACATCAAAATACATCATCATCTTTAGTTTATATATTTTGTCACGGTGAGAAATTTACGAATAGTGGGCATTAACAACATATTTCAACGAGTGTAATTATCCGTTTGATTCTCTCTCTCTCTCTCTATACCTAGTATCACTGGGGGAAGAACCCATATGGTTTTGGTGTACTTATTAGCTGCAGTTATATTGGCTCGTTGTTAAGCAGTGATCACTATGGACCCGGAAAGAAGCCTTTTCTCGGATAAGTTTTCTTGTTAAAGAAATGCATAGAGAAGGAAATGAAGCCTGTGAATGGCATGAAATGATAAATCAACGTTGGTGGTTGATAATAGTTATTAGTTTCTTGTTGGTACATTTGACACATTGCAAGTGATTACTGATAGGAGAAGGCCAGAGTCTTTACCCAGTTTCTGTTCTTAGCTCCTCAAAACCCCTTCCATTCCAAATCCTTAGAATACGGCCAGAGACTCTCCCTCCAACTCCTCTAATCAAGAGATAAAGCTCACCCCAAACTCCTAAGCAATGCTATTCGAATTTAGAGGATCTATTTTTTTTAAAAAAATATTGGATTAATAGCGGGGTTTGACATTTATAAGTCCATTATTTATTTCATTGGCACTCAGGTCTGAAACTTGGTGCAAGTGCGTTGTTGTCAACTACCAAACATTGGGATCCAAGCTCATGACTGATAGAATCCGAGGATACATTCTACTCCATTTGTGACTAAGCCAATGAGGCTCTTTGTGTGATTTGAAGATAGACTTGCGGCGATTCAGTGTGGGTGACAACGGGAATTGGGTATTCAAGAATTGCAGTTTCAAAAGAAGCTTTTGCTTATGTACTGCGGCATGCTGTCCCGTTAAGTTACAACCAGGCGATCCGTTTGTTTGGGTATTTGGGAGATGTATTTATGATGTTTGAAAATATGCCAGAAAGAGATGTTTGTTTATTGGAACTCAATGATTGCCAGGTTTGTTCGAAAAGATAAGTCTTCGAGGCTTTTAAAACTTTTACGAGGATGCAAAAAGTGGTATGGGGTTTAGCTGGGTGGCCAGATTATGAAATGGATTGCAAAACGTGTGTTCTACTGCATTGGTGGTAGAATGGGAGTTGCTTTCTGGTTGAATGCTACTTGAGATCACCATGCTTGTCTGTTGGATGTATAAGGTAGAGTTGGGAGAATTGGGAAAGCACTACAGTTATTGAAAAGCTGATGGGGTTTATTACTCTTCGTGCTAACTTTGCTGCAATGTTTCTCTTGCAGAGGCCATGGCAAATGGTTGTTTGAGCTCGAACCTAGCAATCCAAGTAATTATGTGATGGGAGACATTTTTGTAATTGCAGCGATATGGAAGGATCTAAAGATGGTGAGAAGATAAAAGGGGAAGGAGGGCCCGACAAATAACTTGCTATATTGTCCAATAAGTATCACAAATAATCTCCATGTTTGTGTAGATTGCCACCATTGGAAGAAGTTTGTACCTGAAGTTAAGGACATGTCCTGGGAGACCAAAAACATCTACACCATTAGAGTAAGTTCTTCCTATTTCAAAGCGCTGTCGACACACTAGCCTGAATGTGCTATGTGGTTTCATGGTCAATGTCACAAGTCTAATTAAGATTGAAGGTTTATATCTAAATCGCCCTTGAGACGAAGTCATCAACTCCAGGTTTTAGATCAGTCAGGGGAGCCAAATGTCTTGGATCAAGGTGAGCAACCATTATGGTGCTGAGGTATGGCGAAAATCTCTCTAAGCTTCAAAATGTATATGATGTGCTTGCCCTTTTTCAACTAACAAGATGCATTTATACTATAGCGAACATTCTCTTAATCTTCAAAATGTACATAATGTGCTTGACTTTTTTCAATGAACAACATGCATGTGCTTCGTTTTGGGGAGAATAAAACTCTCTAGTGAAGTAATACTGTAAAATTGCATATCACATTAAATCTTTATATAGAAAAAAAAGATATACTTATGTAGTCATTCATCGTTTGAATTATTACTAGAAAGAATGTTACATAAGTTCAGTTGGTAAGTATTCTAGATTTTGAACTCAGTTAAAAATCAATCAGAAAATTAGACACGATGAGATCGATTCCGAAGGTTGTATTTTCTTGTAATTGTGGAGGTTGCAACCGAATTCTCTCCTACTTCCTCTGGAAGCATAAAGTCTGGGTCTTGTAATTTGTCTACATCTTCTGGTAGCTCAGTGTCAACCCACGAAGACCAGTTCACCTCACTGTCCATGTCCCACGATGACTCTTTGTTTCTTTGCATGCCATTGACTTTCTCAATCAGTGTAGCTAGCATCTGGTGGTTCAACATTTCATAGTCTCTGCACAATCATCAATATACACACTTGAATATATTACTTATATGTACACAGATTTCAACACCAAGATTACTCAAGTTTGTATTTTCACCTGTATGTACAAATGGCATATAGAAGTTGGATTGAGGCAAGAAGCACAAAGAATGATCTAACGATACTTATTATCCATGCTTGTTGTTCGATATCATTTGTGCTGTGCCGCAGTATAGTGAATTCAATCAAGAATGCAACACATAACCCTGCAAATGAAAATCAAATGTAAAGCAACAATCTTGAGTCTAAAACCTACTCTATGTTTCATATTTCAGAAGATAAAAGCTGATTGATTGATCAATTACCTATATAAAGCCTTGGTCTCACAACGTGTGTTTGTTTTGTACTGGTAAACATGTAGAGCACAAAGATAAATATTGAGTAAACAAAGAAAGTTTTAATTAGTCGTGATTCAAGGAGCATAGCATTGTGCAAGGCAAAAAGCTTGTCTATGGCAATGAACATGCTTGCTTGCTTTGATTCAAAAGCTTCCTGTAAAACAGAGAGGTTGCAATTGATCTAACAATTGTGTGAAGTAAAATAAGCAATTGTTTAAATGTAAGAATGTATGACTTAAAAGTAAAAACTAACCTGAGCTTCCAATATTGTCTTTGAATTTTCAACCAGATGATCATGAGCTTGTTTAAGTTGTTCTTGCCGTCGAAGAAGTTCTTCTTGTTGTTTATGCCCAAATTCAGCCAACTGTTGTAGAGTACCCCTGTATATTTAAAAACTAAATGACTAATTCATATGCACTTATATAAATCGTCTTGGATTTAAATTTGATAACAAAAGTTTCTTGTCTATTTTACCTGCTCTCTTCAAGTGCTTGGGACTGGAATTTAGTTAAATAGTGAAGACTCTCTAGAGCTACAGACTGCCCATCGAGGAGTTGTTTTTGCTTGTCTAAGGATATTCCTGCCATATTCCCGATATCATCAGCTTTGGTTTGCAGACTTTCCATCTTCGAAGACATTGCATCTCCAACTTTATTGATCTCATTCTCTATCTCTACTGCTTCATTCTTTAAGTTAGTAATTTCTTGTCCCAAATTATCATATGAATCATGAAGCATTGCCATCCCTTCCTGCAACTTTTCCCTCATTTTTTCTTGTCCTTCCCGCAATTCTGACTGAGAAACTGCAATTCCTTTGGATTGAGTATATATTTCTTCCGAGTGCTTTAACACAACATTAACATGATCTTCTACATTCTTTGTAGTTTGAGCCACTTTTTGTGTTTGGAGGTCAATTGAAGCTAAAGAATCATGAATTTGATTTGAATTCTGCAATAGATGCACTGCTTGCTCTTCTATGTTCTCTAATTTCTCTCCTGCATATTCAGCAGACTTCTTCAGCTCATTCACTAATCTCTCTGTTTGACGTTTGAATGCATCAGTCCTACGATACAAGTCCAAAATTCAGTATCCATGATAAAAAGGGTTCAACAAAAGACCAAAACACACACACTTTTAATATAGACAAACACGCGCGCACACCCCTATGCATATATACATCCACACAAACATGTATATGGACAGAGAGAGAGAGAGAGATTTAACTGTAACTGATGACAGATGGAGTTGGTCTCAAGGTAGAACTCGAGATAAATCTTATGAGCATCGACATCCAAGTTTTTGAGACAATTCACCATGGTAGATTTCAGGTTGCAATAAGGGAAAGCAGGCCTCCCAGATTCCTTTTGAAAGCAATCACTAAGATGCCAAGCAAGCCTCGACCGCTTCTCTTCGTCTGCAAGAATCTCTGAACAACCTGCAAAGAGATTCCGATAAGCATTCTGCTGACAGGTAGAACTCGACGTAACCAACTTCCTTCGGGCCATTTCAACCAGCTTCATTCCCTTCTGGTTGCTTAGAGGTTCCATAGAGAATTCAGCAACTACATCACCAGAAATTGCCATGTTCTCTGAAGGGTAATCGGTCAAAGGAGCCTCTTTGGAAGAAAAAGACCAACCCCATGACTGGCAGTTTTGTGGAAGCAAGATACAAACCAACAGGAACCAGAGGTGATGATTATGATGACCCATCTGAGTTGTTATGTTCCACCTGAGTTACACATTCCAAATTCAATATCTTTAGATGGATACATATATATATGTATATGTGTATGTATATATATGCCTTTTAATATACACAGAGGTCTAACTATCTAAGAAAGAGGATTAAAACTTGGTGGGCAAGAAAAGGAAGGCAGAGAGATTATAACCTGATAAGGACAGACATGGAAAGAGACATACCAAATAAAAAATAACACCAGATATGTACAAACTGCATAAATTTTGATCAGTTTTCGTTGCTTCTGTTGATTTGTTTTAGGTGGCATTCACATGGAGATCATTAACATAATATGGGAAAAAATTGAAAAAAATGCCATATTTTTTAACAATAATGCTATTTGATCTTAATCTTCCGGCATAATTTGTTGACCTATTAAAAAGATTTATGACAATTATTTTTTTTTTATAATCAAGTAGGACAATGTTCTTACAAAATTCCAAATGGATCTCTTTTGGGCCCTTTTTTAAAAATTCTACGATGTTAAATCATCTATCATAAATTTAATTGAAATAATTTTGGTTCATATAAAAGTGTACGATGTATGACTGACCAGAATCTAAATTCTAGTATTTGCATAATTCAAATCCACAAAACATAATTAAAAAAAAAAGGAAAAGCAAAATACAGAAAACTGCTGCAATATTACAGAAAAATAAACAGTCTTAAACGTAACAAAGGGAGATGGGAGAGAAGGATCATTCATAGGTGATCACCGACGACTAAAAACTCTCAACAAACACGATATAAAGTTGTTTTTACTCTTGAAAACAATCTGTCTTTTTTTTTTTCGATTAACAAATACAAATTCATTACACAAATATAACTACTTACCCATTTTTTTTTCTGTTTTTTTCGACAACCTCCATTGTTCCTTTTTTTTTTTCCCGTGTTCAACAAACTTTCACAGTTGATGTTCCTTTTCAACAGTGATTCTAGTATTCTACACAAACAAAGAGAGAGAGAGAGATACCCGGTGACGTATACTCTCTAAAACTGGTTGATTGTGATTTGGTTTGTTGTAGAAGACGGTCTCGGTAAGACTGTGTTGGCGTGCGAGGGAAGATATATAGAGACTTTATTACGTTGAAAGACACAAATGGAAAATTATAAAGAAAGAGTGGTGACTCTTGGACAAGAAAATTATTATAAAAGGATGCCTTCTTTTCAACAGGTACGTGACCCTTGAAATTCACTCACGTACCATATCCTTATTTTAACTCATGGAAATTTTATTTTTAATGTTAATTTCCCCGAATAGTAATGGTAGTTATAGTTGATTTACTATTCAGGGTTTCTTTCTTTCTTTTATGTTTTACAAATAAAAATTTCCAATTTCGTTTTTGCTATTGATTCACTTTAATTAATTCCAGGATGATGCTTATGCTTTTTTCAGTTTTTACCATGTAGGTATGTCGCATACCAAATTTGTAACACGTGTTCTAGAATGATTATAAGTGAGTCCTGTACTCATTCATAGTTGATGGTTTTTCAAGAAAATAATAGAAGGATTTTAATTATCAAGGTAGAATAGCAAGTATAGATGGAATTTGAATCCGGCTTGGGAAGTAAAAAAATGCTAGGATTTCATTCCATGTTTATCTAGAGTGTTGATGTTACGATTCCACATCGATTAAAAAATAAGACTAAATGTGTGTATATAAACTCTTCGACACCCTTTCCTTTCAAACTAGTTTTTAAGGGCAAGTTCTACCCATTTATAAAATAAGATTAGATGTGTGTATATAAATTCTTGGACATCTTTCCCTTTCAAACTAGTTTTTAGGGTTAAGTTCTACCCATCTCTAGTATATTCATATAAAAGGCCCTCAAGGATTTCTCTCTTACAATTGTGACATTTGTCATTAAAAGTAAATGATTTTTTTTTTCAAACAAAAAGAATGGTTTTCTTTTGTAGGAACTAATTAATCTCATCGCATATGTAAAAAAGAGATACGATTCAACCACATATGGCACTATATTAAACTTATGATCATATATATAAGAATTATACTTGCATAATTCAATGACCAAAAGTTTTTTTTTTCCCTTTTTTTTGCATAAGTTCAATAAAAGCAAAGTTGAGGTACTAAAAGGACTCAAGATTGATGAACAAATTCAGACCCTCTTACACATGGATGATATATCTATATTTATATCTATATCTATATCTATCTATACTACTAATAAAAGGAAGTTAAATGAAAAACTTTTGAATTCCTAAATTACTCATAAATAATTCTTTAAAGTCATATGTATCCTCTCTATCTATACTAAAATAGTAGAGATAATTACATACAGACTCTCTAAAATTTGTCGCTTAATTACTTAGGTCTCTTGATATTTGATTAGATTATTTTAGGTCTAAATATAGCATTTTAAACTTGAAGGTCTAAGTATTGTTCAAAAAACTTGAAGGTCTAAGTATTATACACTTATAAACTTCAAGAGATTTGAATGTAATTTATTAACAGATATTGACAGTACGGCTCTAAGTGTTACGCGTGTACAAATTTGAGAGAGTTTGTATGTGATATTTTAAATTAGTAAGGAGTTTAATTGGTTAAGTGGTAAACCTCAAGTGGTCTAGATGTAATTCTCCAAAACAGTAAAAATCCTGTTCCCATCCCTTCCAACAAATAATCGCCAAAATCCAAACCGACGTAACCCCTCTTCCCAAGCCCTAACTCCCACCGTTACAACCAAATTCCACGACCCTCTTCCACCCCGCCGGTCAACGTCGTCTCTTTGATCAGTAGGTGTCCCTGATGGCACACAACTCCCGAATCCCTACATATCCGTCCATGTCTGCCATGTGGGGCATCCATGTCAATGGCGTTGGCGGTGGTTTTGTAGTGGCGTTAGTAGTGGTTTCGTTCATTTTTTATAATAAATGTACTAAGAAAATTGTTCATTTTTTAACATTTTAATTTGGTTGCATGAAGCTTCACTTCAATATATGTTCATTAACTCATCTAATGCTTGATAGGAGTAGAATAATATGTCTATTAAAGTCACTTTGCTTATTGCTTACTGTCTTTCTTTATACATTGTGAGACTCTAAGATGGTCTTATTCCTTGAAATAGAAAAAATCATTTGTCTTCTTGTATGTCTATGGCCTTTACATGAATTCAACAACTCTAGCAGTTTCCCTTCCCACCCGCAATAATGGTTTACTGTAAGTTGAACGATCATTGTGAACTTATATGGGTCATGTTTTTATTTTTACCCCTTTTTTGGAACCTTTTTACTCGATAAATTGTAAAGAGGGCAATTACATTTTATTAAAAATCAAAACTAATTTTCGATTTTAAAAGTGGTGGGTTGCCGGGGGGGGGGGGTTGGGCTGAGGGATGTGGTTGCATCAATTTACTGTTTATTGTCTTCTTTATTGTGGTAAACAAGACACAGAAAGAGAACAATAATTTAATAGCCATATTGTTTCAAAGCTGTAATAGAATTGCACGAATGAAAACCTCCAAAACAATGCATCAAGCTTAAAAGACAAACCAATTCAAGAATAGAATGAAGAAGAGTTCAAAATCAACAACCGAGTAAAATATACATGTTCAAACACAGTCACACCCACAACCCAAATACTATCAAACGTAGGTAAAACAATAAAAGATCAGAGAAGGAGAGAGTCCAACCTGAGTGATCTCCAGAACAAAGAAGCAGCTAAACCTCAACAACCATACACGCAGAAGAGCAATATCAAGAAATCCAGAGTTGGATCTAAAATAGCAAGGCAGGTGAAGTGTGTGCTTCCAATGAAAAGAGTGAATCAAATTCCAATTAAGAGTACTGGAATTGCGAAGACCCAAATTGATTGCTGATATAGGCATTGCAACTTCATATACTACGACCCAGAACGCACAGAGGCAAAAAGAGTAAGGGCAGCAATTATGGAACTTGGTAATTGATCTCTTCATTGCAGATTGAGATGTTATGCATTAGCTGCTGGAGAAAGACCGCCCTTTCATCTTCTACTGAACGAAGCCACTGCTAACGCCACTACAAAACCATCGCCAGCGCCATTGACATGGATGCCCCACATGGCAGACATGGACGGATATGTAGGAATTCGGGAGCTGTGTGCCATCAAGGACACCTACTGATTCAAAGAGACGACGTTGACCGACGGGGTGGAAGAGGGGGGGAATTTGGTTGTAACGGTGGGAGTTAGAGCAACTCCAAGGGAGCTATGTAAAGTAGCTAGCTAGAAAATATTTTTTTATTATATTATCTACTTTAACTAATCACTTTTTCAAACTCACTCCAACCACGCTATCTATTTTAGCTAATTACTTCAACTAACTTTAACTAACTATTAATTATTAAAATCTAAAATACTATATAGCATGCCATGTCATCACCATATTGATGACAACACATGCTGACGTGTTACGTCACGTCATCAAAATTTTAAAATTTTAATTTTTATTAATTACGGTCATGAAATTCAAAATTTTAAAATTTGAATTTTTCAACGGTCATATTAATAACAGTCATATTTGTAACGGTTATATTACAATAGTCATATTTTAGGATATGTATAAATAGGATCTTCCATCTCTCATTGTCATACACCTCAAATCTATTTATTGTAATTGCAATCTTCTTTGTGTTTATATTATGACTCATCATCCTGCAATGAAGATGATTTTTGACGATTCTGACTTCGATGATGAATTAGAGATGGTAACAATTTGTGCTATCGAAATGAACAAACGCAAAAATGAGGAAAGATCTGGTGTACGTCGTGGTTCCATTCAAGGTCATTCAGTTATTTTTCGCAATCGAGTTCAAGGGCACGAGAGGCTGTATCGTGATTATTTTGTTGATCTACATGTCTATCCCCCAAATTTATTTCGAAGAAGGTTTCGAATGAATCGAACCATTTTCCTTCATATTCTATCCCTGGTGGAAGATTATGATCCATATTTTGTCCAAAAAAAAGATGTTATTGGAATTAATGGTTTGTCTTCCCTTCAAAAGATAACAACCACTATAAGGATGTTTGCTTATAGAGTTACAGCAGATGCTGTTGATGATTATGTGAGGATTGACGAAAGCACCGCAATAGAAAGTTTGAAAAGATTTGTGAGGGCGATAGTAGCAATTTTTTTCGATAAATACCTCAGGTCACCAAACAACGATGACATTGCTAGATTATTAGCAATGGGTACCAATCGTGGGTTTCCTGGGATGTTGGGCAGCATTGATTGTATGCATTGGAAATGGAAGAATTGTCCAACAGAATGGAAAGGTATGTATTCTGGTCACGTCCATGAACCAACAATTATTTTGGAGGTTGTGGCTTCATATGATTTATGAATTTGGCATGCCTTTTTTGGGTTACCTGGATCTCATAATGATATCAACGTACTAGAACGCTCTTCTATTTTTGCTCTCCTTTCAGAAGGTCGGGCTCCTCCAGTCAATTTCTCAGTCAACGAAAACGATTATACAATAGGATATTACCTTGCTGATGGTATATATCCAAAATGGGCAATATTTGTCAAAACAATTCCATCTCCAAGAGGTAACAAGCAAATACATTTAACAAAATCTCAAGAGTCAGTAAGAAAGGATGTTGAGCGAGCATTTGGAGTGCTCCAAGCACGATTTGCTATAGTGCGTGGACCAGCACATTTTTGGACACTTGAAATGCTTAAGGATATTATGAAGGCATGCATAATATTACATAACATGATTGTCAAGAATGAGTGGAACGATAATGAGTTAGATGTTAGTTATAATACAAACGATGAGAATTCCACTGCCACAATCATATCTGAGCGGAGTTCAAAATTGCTCCAATTTATCAATACTCAACATTGCATTAGAGACAAAGAAAGTCATTCCAAACTCCAAGCTGATCTAATCGAGCATCAGTAGATTATGCATGGAAACTAGAAACTACTTAATCAAATGTTATTACAGTACTTGTAGCATCATTACTACTACTTAAAGTTGTTTGTCTATTAATAAAAAAGAACTACATTTTCTTCCCCAAGATTTCCATTTGGCGGCGCTGATAATATTCAGCTTGCAACTTCGATATGTAACTCGTATTCATCGACATTATTCGATTTTCCTCTTTTTGTTGCTCCATTTTTTGTTTCTCTTTCTTTTGCAGTATACGCTCCTGTTCTTGCAGTAGACGTTTCTGTTCTTGAAAATAATATTTTTCCATCATTTCAAATTTCTTCTCATTCTTTACCTTTTTATCTTCCTTCATATCTACTAAGAGAGTATCGAGTTCATCATCTCCAACTTCTTTGCTCTTCGATTTTTGTAATCGCGTTTTCTCAGCTTTCCTTCCAAGTGGCCTATCTAAGGATCCATATGACCTATCGTCATCTCCTAAATTTATGGACTCCGCTGTAGAAGGCACGGAGCTGACAAGAGTAGCATTATATTTTATTTTTTGCTTCTTTGTTTGGGAATCCTCCATTCATTTTGGTTGATACCTTAACTCATTCCAACAATGTTCAAACTGAAAAGAAGATTTATGGAGTTCCTTGTACAAGTTCTTGGCATCATGAATCTGAAAAAAATTACAACAAAACTCATTAATTCGTCATTAAAAGTACAAGGTATGTATAAGAAAATATTCACTTATACCTTGTCTTTCTCTGTCAAGCCACTTTGATTTAGTCTTTCTATCTGTGCACAACACCCACAAAATTTGTTGGTGGCTAGCTGAATTGCCGACCAACGATTCATCAAAGAATTTTGACTACGACTAGGACATGACTTAGGTTTGTATTCGTGGAAGAACTCGCAAACCCTTTGCCAATATGTCTTTGATTTTTGCTCATTTTCTTGCACAACATCCAAACTAATACTAAGCTATGCCGAGATTGTCATAATGTCTTCATCTGATGTAAAATTGCCACCTCGTTGTTTTTTGGTGGTGGATTCTACTTGAGGAGACATTGGTGAAGATTGACCTATAAGCTCATTATCTAAATTTGTTCCATCATGCATGAGATTGGTGAAGTACGCACCATGTTGGAATGGATCCATGTGTAATGCCTATAAGATGAGACAAGTAAAAATTATGCTTAAAGTTGAGAATTGAGATCTTTACAAGGCATATTGAGCTACTAAACCAAGAATTATGCTCTCATTCTACAAAAGCTCATTGTGGTTAAGATTCCTTTGTGATCCAATTAGTAGTTATATAGGAAAATAAAAAATAGGATGTAACTGTTTCAAAATTTTCTTTCTCTAAGCTCCCTATGTCAATATAAATTTGGCCATGTGTTTGTAATACTTGCTTAAAGCATTCCAGTATGGTTTGAGTGAAAACATTTTAAAGACTAGCTATGCATTCTATGTTGCATGCTCATATGTCTCATGGTAACTTTTGCTCTCATGTCTCTAGCAGAATTGTGGTAGGGCATCAATTTTTAGTGAGGTTACAAATGAACCGAACTATTGATAAAGCTCAAGACATGGTCGAATAAAAGTTTGTTCAAGTTCTTTCATTTATGGAGTGAAGAAAGCTCGAACTCTGAGCTAAGTTTAATCTTGAATACACACCTAAATACTAGTTTAGCTTGAATATAAGATCAAACTCGATTCATTAAATCATCATAGGTTGAGCTTGAAGAAAAAAAATTAATGAATCGAGATTAAACAAGATATTTGAAACTTGTCATGACTTTGAGCCCATTCCAAAGATTCGTGACTTAGGAACCAACTGATCCCTAACTTTATGTCATTGAAATCTAATTAATGCAACCCAATATCTCCCATGACAATTCTTCTGAATTCTCATGCCTGGCTTCTCAATTCAAATAACTTATCTATCCAAATTTATCAAACATCATGACTAGATTCAAACCAATTTTAATGGCACAACAAAAAACTTAGGTGCATATGGACCATTAAAACAACTGACAGTAAATAATTTCTGGGTAAACAAACATGTTATTTTTTTCATGTTGATTTCATAAATTTTGAATAAAACAACCTATTTTTTCGGAGTAGACATGCCGCTGCAAGAATACACCCCAATTTAATCAAATTACAAAAGAATCGAAAGCATTTGCTCTTCGAGTAGGTTAAGAAGTCTACTAGAAAGAAGCAGCTTTGATGTGCTAAACAATATCACAATAGTAGAATTCAAGTAATTCTTTGGCTGCTAAATATAATCCATAAAGCTAAAAAAACCCTACAAGGAAATGTACACAATTTCAAAGAAACATAGGCAGCAAAAGTATAGCACAACTAATAATAATTGTTCGAACCCAAATGCACCTTTTCAATTGTAAACCCAAATGCAATTATCAGTTATCACTAACTTGCACCTTTTCCTCTAAAAGCCTTATGTTAACCCAAAAATTAGCTCACTGTCACCTAAGAAGACCAGATGATTATGAAATTCATCCCTCCATTATGTTTTTATTTTTGTTTGTTGTATCCTCAATACTTCTAGCAACTGGAAAAAAACTTATGCATCCTTTGTCCATCCGAATCATGTATATTTATACATGCACACACACACACACACACACACACACACACACACACACACACACATATATATATATATATATATATATA
>CM042190.1:23040626-23057582 GCA_023539305.1 Ilex asprella | reverse complement strand
GAATAAGATCAGAAGGAGCTTCAGCGACGATAAGAGCATGGACTTTAGCTAGGGGCAGAGTCACCTCAGAACTCCCTACCTCTGCCTCAGAAAAAATAGGCCTAAGAGTTTGAAACTTAGAGTCAGTAGGAGCATCACTGACCATAGGCTCTTCCACCCCAAGAGTAGCAGGAACTTGGACCTCTGTTCCTTCTTAAGACTTAACTTTTCCTTCTCTTTGTCCACAGGAGGGTTGAAGTCAAAATCTTGATCTAGATACTTCTCCATAGCTTGCTCCTGGAAGACAAAGTATTCTATAGCCCAATTTGTAGTTGCCTCATCTTTAAGCTCTGCAATCTAAGTATCCTTTTTTCGATTCTTGGCTCTCTCCACCTCAATCTCATCCAGTAATGTGGAGTTGACCTTAGCTAGCATGATATACTCTTTCTTCAAAGTATGGAGAGAGCTAAGAACTTCAAAAACATTATTCTGTGCCTGAACCAAGCTGGTAGTCTTTAGTTCGAGCTCATCCTTCGTCTTCTTAGCCTCAACCTCTAGGCTCTTGTTTGCTAAGACTAGCTTCTCAACCCAAGCCTTCAGGTCATGTAGTTGGGCCTTGAGATCATGATTGGTGAAGGCTAGCTCGGATGCCTTCAAAGATTTCTAAGCCTACTCAACTGTGTTGTCCAAAGCTCAAACCTGATTTATCAGAGCACTTACGTGAATGGCCAGCTAGGAAAAGTATAGGAAGAAGTCAAGGTCAACAAAAATTATTTACTCAAAGAAATCAGGACTTGCTGAAGATGTGGCATACCAAAACGATAGTAACAAATGTGTGTAAAGGGATCGTCGGTGCCTCTCGAATATTGGACTTAGGAATAACTGAGACAATAGTCTTAGCGACAAGGCTCACGTTCCAGATAAGAGAACCCTTGACCTTCTTGACCTTCACCGATAAACCCTTCACAAGCAAGTGAGGAGTCTTCTCAATAGGGCGGGAAGAGGAAGGTCGTCGCAGGAGAGGAGCTATAACCTCCATAGCCCCAACAACCTCCGCTAACGAAGGAGATGATGATTCCCCAACCTGTTCTCTGCACCTTTGAAGAAGGATCAGGCTCAGACTCGACTCCAACCTTGCACTTTTTAGTAGCTTTGATACTCCTCATTTGGGATATCTTAGCCCTTATAGCCTCAGCATCAGGAGCCATCGAGCTGGAACCCAAGAGAGTAAGCAGGTCAGCTTACACAAAAGAGAAAGAAAGAAAAAACCAGAGATAAATAAGGAAGAATCTTACCAGTAGGGTCTTCTGCGCTAATTATGGAGATGGGAATTGAAGTCTCTACTCTCACCTCGGAAGGACTAAATCCAAACTGGTTAAGCACAGAATACTTGATCAAGTTAGAATATTTTTCGGGCTATAATCTTTGAGCCCTATCAAAGCAAGTCTTTCATCGGCTCCGAGCTTAGGGTAGACATCTGAAACAACCCAAGGGAATGAGGTCAGCAAACGAAACAATAAAATGAGGTAAGTTGAGCGTGCCTAGAATAAGGACTCACCCAAATTATCAGGACTTGCCCAAGAGCGTGGGACATGAAGGGTATCATTGGCATCACTCAGATTAAATTCCCACTCCTTCTTTAACACGAAGAAGAACAGTTTCTTCTAGTTCTTGTGAGAGCTGGGCGGGTTAGTAATCAATGTCGAGGTCTTCAAAGCCATCAGGATGGAACTTGACATTGAAGAATTTCATGAGTAAAAGAACTGAGGGGGTACCGATATCATTCTTCTTAAAGAAGACGAGAAGGCCCACAAGAACACCCCAGAAATTAGGAGAGATCTGAGCAGGACATACATTGAAGTATTAGGGGAGGGGTGCAGATCCTTTTATGTTGGGAGGTTACCGCATATCATGCGGTTAAGTGGAACGGCGACGTTTCACTTGTTTTTGCAATTTTTTTTATTCACCTTTACCAAAACGACGTCGTTTTGGTAATTCAAATTCCAAACTTGAAGATCATATCCCATCTTCTTCTTCGTTAGTCTTGAACAGTGAGGCCTTGTGACATCAGTAGCTCCGACGATCTGCACCCCTCTTTCGGCGATTTCAGACAACTCCGACGACCTCAAGCAGCTCCGACTTTAGGAACACTTCAAGCAATGTATGTTCTATCTCTGTTAACAATTTCCATTTAGATTTTTCAATTTTAAATTCAAATTGTTCCTTCGATCCATCTCTAAGTTCATATTTCCTGTTAAATGTAATCATTTTTTTCTATCTGCACCCCATATTGGCGTTGGTTTAATCCCATGAGCATTTGATGTTGAAATTGGAATTTTGAATCTCCTTCAAGCAAATCTCTCACACACATCTCCCCACCCTCTACCTGTTTGAGAAAATTCCAGAAAGGATTTGGTTCAAGCAATTCTATCTTGATCAACTGCTACCTTTGGCTTCCAATGCTTGAGTCTCTTATATAATCATTGTACATAATTTGTAGTGTGTTGTATATGTTTATGAGTATGAATCCCATTCTTGTAAACCATCTTAGAAAATTAAGAATGTACCTTTTTTTGACAACCATTGGCAACTTAATTAGCAAGAAATCCCTTGACAAAAAAAATTAGCTAGAAATCAAGTTCATTTTTTTAAGCCCGAAAGTCAGAACAACCCAATAGTGGAAGTTAAAGTAGCCTATTTTGTGCAAATCACAGCAGCAAAACTTTCCACTTCAAGAATGAACTTGCATCAACTTGCAGTATTTGTTGTTTTGACTTGAGTATTAGGAAAGAGAATTGACTTTGATTCTTGGAAGTGAAATTGTAAATAATGGGTCATGTTGGTTTGAAAATAATAGTGGTCATGTTGGTTTGTGTTGTTGAATTGTTAAAACTGGGATGATATGGAACACTGGATCAGTTATGTAAGGAGGAGGTTATTTTGACAGAATGAGGAGTGACTGTTTGGCAGGTTGTTTTGTCTATGTAGTGCTGAGGATACTGAGATGGAATGAAGTTCAGAGGGTTCTGGACTGATACTGGTCTATTGATTCTGGACATGGGCTTATGTTGATGACTGAGTAGTTGGAATGTGGAAAAGTTAGATGGTTTGCATCCTTTTGAAGGATTAAAGCCAGCTCTTGGTAAAGCAGAGGTGTTAGAGTGAGTAACTGATTTTCTGCACTCTTTGCATCAGATTCAACTCTAGGATGTTGTGTATAGAAGGAAAGTGATGAATAGGATCTGTCTGCTATGGGTTGGATGATACTTTCATGTCTGCACTGGACTGATATTCTGTTTTGCATTGGACTGCATTTATCTCTATAGTTTCTTCTGAGGAGCTGGTTTGTTGTTAATTGACATGGCATATAATTTTTGAATCAGGTTCCAGGCAGGAGCTGAGGTACAGGATCAAAACACAATTGTTGTACTGGATTTTTTATGACAAAATTAGTAACAAATTTGCTGTTTTTTGTGTACAGTTTACTATTTTATATGGCCTATGAATCATGATCAAGAGAATCTCAAACTATATGTCAGGATTTTTGTATAATGTCCATTCATTCTGGCTTGAATGTTTATATGCTTCATATTTGATCAGACTTAATCATTCACATCATGATCATTTATATGCTTTATTCTCCAAACATCAAAATGCCAGAAGTTAAATTGTTGTTGTATTTGTTGAAATACCGTAATTGATTTGCAATATTCCTATGTATGTCCAATAGCTTTCATCCATTAACTGATAGCTGGTTCAAACAATTCTTAAGAAAATTAATCATTATTCCATTAACAAGCCAACAAGAAAAAAAAAACATGTATAAAGAAATAGGCTTCATTATTCCTTAGATTTTATTAATCAATAGCTTCATCAAACAGTCACTGTTTTTTTTATAGGATAAAAAAATGATAAATAATGGAAGCTTCAACAAAATTGATAAATAATGGAAACAAAAATGATAAATGGTTGCTTCATCAAACAGTCTCAGTACAAGTACTACATGATGTAATTGTAGAGATTAAGTCATTTCTTCAGTATTAGTCTTAAAATTCAACACTATTAGTGTATGATCTGCTGGGTTTGAATTGGACACTTGGAAGAAATGATAAAGTTCATTTGAAGAATGCCAAATGAAACCCAATACATCAATGGATTCCTTGTTGAGAAAAAGTGCAGCACACAACAATGTCCAATTAGCAGAATATGCAATTTAACATCTAATATAGACAAGCGAATTCAAAAAAAAATGGGGATAGACAAGCTGAATGAATAGGATTATGGGCTTCTTCCAAGTATAAATGCAAAAACAAAAAGGTGGAGATGATGCAGTCTGAAAGAACTACATAGTGGTATTCATGAATCTACTTCGGGAGATTATTAAATCCTCTGTCTGCAAAAGTTTAGTCAATGGTGAATGAAATGCAAGGATGTGTATATGATGAGAAATTACATGAGGGATCATCACTTTACCATATCGTGAAGCTGGCTTTAGCTTATGGGCTTATAGACAGTCCTATAAGAACTAGTATCCGGGGTGTTAATAATCTTTGGGTATTGAGGAATTGTCACTCAGCTTTGAAAATCACATCCAAGGTTGAGCTGTCAAGAAGGCGGGAGAACTTGCCTAGCTTTCACGAAGAAAAAGCGGGAGAAGGAAACTACAGATCTGGAATTTGAAGGACTAAAACGACGTCATTTTAGTAAGGGTGAATAAAAAAAATTACAAAAACAAGTGAAACGTCGTCGCTCCACTTAACCACATGATATGTGATAACCTCCCAACAGTAGAGGATCTGCACTCGTTGGAGGACAGAATTGATGAAGGGGTGAATAGGGAACCTAAGCCCATTCTCAAGAGAAGTTACAAAAAAATAGGTCTTCTGAGGGACCTCAGAGTCATACCTAATATCAGTAGAAGGGATCTAGTAGCGCATTCCCTCAGGAAAACTAAACCTGACGACAGGACACTCATTAAAGGAGGTGTAACCTCACTAGGACCAATGAGGTCTGAAGCACAAGGAGTAGGCTAAGAGGCTTTAGCGTTACGAGAACCCTTTTTGGCTTTTCCTTTTCGAGACCGCTTAGAACTCAAAGGAGACCTTGGTAAAATCTGAGGAACCTCCGCCCTCTTTATGGATTCAACCCTAGGAAAGTTATCTATTTCATCACCAATATCTCGCAACTCATCCTACTCTACTTCTAGAGACCTATCACCCATAAGGGAAATAGAAGAGATTGTAGCTTCGGAAGAGACAAACATAATTGGACGGGAGAAAGAAAGTCTGAAAGAGCTATAAAGAGGGGGAACGTTCACAAAACAATCCCTAAGAGTCAAGGGGTCAATACACTAACGACCAAAAATGAAGAATTTAGTAGTAGAGTAAGGGGTCCAGAGAGAGGGGAAGAGAGGAAAAGTTTAACCTCGATTCCTAAAATAGCAAAAAAAAAGGTCAAAAAATGCGGCAACCACCTCGGATTTAAGGGATCCAGAATGAAAAAATGAACAAGAGCCAAGAAGTGTACCTAATCAAGAGAAAACAATAAACTAAAGCTCAAAGCGAAATCAGAGAGCAAGCCTCACAAAGTCTTTGAATAAGATCAAGGGGAATTGTTTTTCAGCGAAACCCTAAGAAGACCAGCAGATTGGGGAAACTAAAATCGTAAGGAGAAACAGAGAGCAAAGCCTGAGAAAAGTCGAAAGGAGGAGTAAGGCGGGTTTTCTCACCGACTGGAGCATTTAAAGCTTAATATACGTAGGTCTTTGAAATACGGAACATGTGAGAGAAACAAAGAAGAAATGATTGCACATTCAGTAAAAGCGTCAGAATGGAGTCCCATCACACGTGAATCGAGGTCAACCTATGGAGACCTAACTCAACCCAGCCACAGCTCAGGCCCCTGCTCAAACCTACTTTGACCGGGGACTAGGAGCAACTGATGATACCTAGAGAAACTCCTAGTTTGAGCTCAGGCATCGAGGTCAGGAAGGGAGCTCGAACTCGATGGTTTAGGCCTAGAGCTCCCTCGACCTGTACCTCAACGAATATGAGCAGAAAACAAATAACAACCACTAAACGTCCCTCAATGGCAGTAAACGCCAGTGTAGGCGCAAGAACCTCAACCGCCTAAACGATCACCTGAAATCAAGCAATAAGTTACAAGAGAGAGGCGAAGATCTGACTTTAGACCCCATGGAACCTGGAACTAAACTATAAATACTATACAAATTCCTCACTCTGAGGCAAACAACCAATACAACACTGAAAAGACTGTGTATTTCCTCGATCATCTTTAATATAATTTAGAGGAGCAAAAGACTTTCTTGAAGAGTGGATTAGCAGAGCTCCTGAGCTGGTAAACCACTATAGCTCTTTTGTGCAATCTGCCCGTTTTCCTCTAGAAAGTTGTCTCATTATTCCCAAGAGCCTTGTAGCTCAGACCTCATAACAAACATAATCTGCCCAATCACATTTTACACACTTTCACATTCCATTTTAATTAAACATCAATTATAATGGAATCTTGCTGGTGGGGTTTTTTTTTTTTTGGTCATTATATTTGTTGGTGGGCTCACCATACCCAAATATAGATATTTTATTTTTTATAAAGGCAGAAGACTTGTGATTGTCAATTATACTAGTGTTTGAATATGTTTTGTCAATGGAAAAAGTCACTTGAATTGAATTAGTTGATCTTATTTACTAATCTGACACATCAAAATCGTTTCTCATGAACGATGAATGTGCTAGTGGTATTCGACCTAATAGATATTGTACAAAACAATTAGTGGGCTTATGGACTAAAAACTTCCGATGTGGTATGACACCTTTGAGTTAATGAGTTTATGCTTTGAAATAAATTATTTTGATTTAATGGTCAAGGATGTCTAGATTAACTTAAGCGTACATCGACTAATCTTTTATTTATTCTAGTTAAAGACTAGACCAAAGGAGGGGACTAAGGTATTCGCGAGGGATAAATTTATCAATATTTCCTTGGGTCTAGGTCATGAGGGATGTATTACTCTTGAATACTCTAATCTCGATGTAGATGATCTGTCTTTGACTAGATTGAGGAGGAGATTAGTTGAAGTGGACGTAAATTGACTAGTGTTACCTCCTTAGCTTTTGGCTTGAAGTTGGCATAGGGAAGCCTCGCACAAAAGCGCCCATTCCTTAGCCTAATCGGTTTTCATTTGAGGAAGCATACCTTTGGTGCAATCAGTGGGTGATTGAAGCCCCATTTAGGGCTGATGATGACAGCTCATGCATGGGCACGTTGGGCATGATCAGTGGGTGATTGAAGACCCATGCATAGTTGAGTGAGGCAACTCATGCATGGACATGATTGGATGCAATCAATGGGTGATTGAAGCCTCATACATGGTTGAGCGTAGTAGCTAATGAATGAGCACATGGGAACAAGCAGACATACAAGCAAAGGCTAGCCGGGTGGCTCGATTTGTGGGGCAATGCTAGCTTGGAAGACCAAGCCATGAGCTGGGTATGACTAGACACGAAGACAAAACTAATCAGGTTTTGTGGGCTTGCAAGGAAAGCAGAATGCACAATAGTGAGACGATTGTGGCATGTGCCCTGCAAATGGTGACGGTTCCAGATGGATGTTGGTATGTGCATGGCATGTAGTGACGGTTCTGTGAAGAATGCTGGCATGTGCACAACATGAGGGTTGCTAACATGTGCACTCAGCATGTACAACCGTTGAGGGCAGTTGCTGGCTAGGTCAGCCAACAGTTGCAACTGTCCCTTTCCATGACCAGCAGATGTGGGAGTGACATAGTCTCAACCTTCATTAGCGGGCTATGGGTGGCTTGTGAGCGAAGATGATGTAGCTTTGCAGTTGTCAGACGGTTGGACTTGTAACCGCCACTTTGAATGTTTTAAATAGACATGTTGGGGGTTGTAGTGGACCAAAAGAAAGTTGTACACGTTTTTGTAAGCAAACCTTGGTTGAGTGTTCTTTTAGACTTTATTGAGAAAGAAAATGTTTGGTCATTGGCCTGTAAAACTTGTGTGTGCTGTGTTTGCTTGTTGTGTCCCTATTCTTTTTATTGTGTGCATTCTATGAGTGATTGTGTGCATTGGGAGACTGAGTGTAGGATCTCAGTACCATCACGAGACAAATATTTGAATGAAAATTTTGACCTTGTGACACCTAGACTGTTGAACAAAAAAATAGATGTGCATTATTTACCACTTTATAATATATAAACCCATTTATGGAGTGAATATTTAATGTAATGATAGTACCATATCAATATTATTACGTAATGTCCTCATTTAATAATAAACTTATAAAGTGAACTCAACTTCATTAACATTAGCATAGTGTCGATTCAATCTTGATGTTTGGACTCTGATTTGGACATTTCAATCTTGTGATTCATAAATTGAAGTGCTTGGAATCCATTCCATTTTGGATTCTTGAAAAAGCAAAGGACTTGTGGTTTTCAGTTGTATTAAAGTTTGGATATGTTTTGTCAATTGTAAAGTGGACCGCAGCATATCAAAGCTCGTCTCTCCTAATGATGAATGTGAACATGGTAATCGACCTAATGTGGTACAAAATCAATAGTGATTAGTGGACATATGGATTGAACATCCGACTTACCACATCTCGACACGTGGTATAATTGTTGGAATTAATTAATTTTTTTAAAGATATCAACTTGATTAGTTTGACATTAAAATACTTTGTAAATCTTCCTTAGATTGTGTGTTACTATTTAATGAAGGAAATAAAAAAATAAAATAAAAACCGCTGTCGCATTATATATATTAGAGAAAATTTCATCCACACCCATTATAATTAAGTTTAACTTCAATAAATAATATTAGTGCTTTACATGGAAATTATTATTTTTTTAAAATTGAATTTTATGATATTTCAACTACTGTTTATGATTTTGTTTGGTCCATGGTGTGCAATTGGTGCAACCCTTTTATTTCTAATGGGCATTGTTTCATTTCTAAAATTGGTTGGTAGACTACCATTCAATTTGTTGCAATGTGTCTAGCATATACAATTGAGGCTTGATTACACTTTTTCCTCCTAAAGAGTCCTTCTATTCCAAATTTGGTCCTCAAATTTTTTTTTTATTTTGTGTAAATTGCGTCTAAGTTTTTTTGGGTATTACTATCTGGGGTGTCTGAGTCAATTTATGCGCACCTCAATTAATTCTCTTACTAATTTCCTCATCGGTTTAGTCAAAAACAAACTATTCACAATAGGATAAAGAAATTCATGATGGATAAATTCATCATAGTCTGATTTCAAGGGAGTTATCAAGTTTTGAACTCAGAATGTTTGAGTTTATAGCTCATTCCTGTCTCCACCATGGTTCAAGGTATCGGCCGAGTCCGATACGACTCGGCCGAGTCGTATCCGACTCGGCCACTACCGTTACGATAACGATACCCGAAACGTAAAAATCACGAGATGAGCTAATATCGACGATATCTCGGTATCTCGGCGATATCTCGGTGGTATCGGCCCAACTCGGAGCTAAATCGGTTAGACTCGGCCAAAACGAACCGAGTCAGACATATTTATGGATACATATTTGTTGTTCTTTTTTTATTTTTATTTTTTTTTAAAAATTAGGTACTAGTAAGTTAAAAAAAATTCTAATAACATATGTTTAAAGTTTAGTGTGTCCTTAAATAAAAACATTCAACCTAAATGATGATAACTATTTTCGGTAGCGTCCTTATAATTCATTTTTATTATGTTTAATATGTTAAATAATGTATTTTTGGAATATAATGCAAGAATGATGATATTTACATATTTTTAAAAAATTTCATGATTTTTTTTTAAAAAATTGGGTCTTCTATCTAACGTTTGGAGCGTATCGACCGATACTACGCCGCGACGCCGCGACCGATGTGTCTCAGTGCCCTCCGAGTCGATGACCGATATCGCGACTTTAAACCAGGGTCTCCACTATACTACTCTTGGGGTTCTCTTCTAAATTTTAGAGTAGGACCAATACGGTTTAATCAGCAACAATAAATAAATTTTGATGTAATCATCGAGAATGAGAAATTGTGATTAAGGCACATTTTAAGATAATATTGAAACTTCTTTTTTTTTCCCACTTTTATGCATAAATATTTATATAAGAAAGAGAAAAGCCAAATTAAAACATATTGATGATATTTTCATAATTTAAACAAAACAAGCGAAAGATGAATAATCATCATATCTGAATTTTGTGCAATTGTGTAATTAATGCTTTTTTAAAAAAAAAACATAAATTTTTTTAGTAAATTTCCATGAAATAGCAGAAGAAGAAGAAGAAGAAGAAGAAAGGAGGTGGTGTCAAGCTGATTTAATGGACTCTGGATTAAAATATTAATTGTGATTATTAAAACATACACCAGCTGCAGAGTCGAATATGGAAGAGACTAATGCCAAAACAGCTGCAGAACCGGAGGATGAAGCAGCTGCAGAAACTAAGAAAGGAAAAAGGATAACATTATTAGTGAATTAGGTAGGTAGGTAGTTAGTTAGTTAGCTAGTTTGTTTAATTTTTGCTGAGTTGTACTACTGAAATTTGTAAAGATAAACATAAACATGTTAATTCGGTGTTGATTTTGCATCAGCTAGTGGATGATGTCCAGACATGCCAGCCCTATATATAGGTAGGCAAACTCAACACTTATAAACTACTTAAAAAGGTATTAGATAGATGTGTATGGATGTTAATTAGGTGGGTATATTGTAGGTTTGGTCGATCTCCACCCTACCCTGGCGAGATAACCCCTAACCCAACTCCCAAGCAATTGATATTTGATACATTACTTAGGATCTAAGACCCAAATGGCTATCCAAGATTTGGGCTGGTATGTGGTGGCACACAACCTAGCCCACAGATTGGCCCTGGCCTGCCAGTCAAGCCTCCAAAAAACAAATATGCTAAACACCCACTCTTAACCTGCTAAATGAGGTTTCTATGAGAAGCTATTCAAGTCCTATTAACCATACAAAACTTATACCATAGCAATGAAATGTGGTTTCTTTAGAGCAAGAAATGGAGGAGAAAGAGGTGAAGGTGTGAGTTTTATATGTGGATGCATGTGCGCTCGCACGTATAAAAGATATAGTTAAGAGGAGGCCAAAACCAATTGTTCTGCACTATGCCACAGCAATACATCATGGACATGTTGGATTAGAGGACCTAATTAGGGTCATATACAAAACAAACATGGTCAAATAGAGACAGCCACTCCAATGTAGTCAAACATCCCAATATACACATAAACACTCTCCAAACTCATTCTCTGGTAGTTTTAAAAACCTGAAAAACATATATAGTAGACATCAAATTGGAGAATAGGAGGAGTGTACCAAGAGCTTGCAGCCTAGCCTGTTCATGTCTCACTGTACACAGAAAAATAACATAGCCAAGTAACAAATGCTCAAAGCCAAAGCCCTTTGTGTGCAAACAAACCTTTTAGAGTCTCAGTGTGAGATCTGGCAGACACTCATTGATATTCACTGATGGAGTCATCTCTACGAAATTCATGTTTGTGTTTGAACTTTTGGTGAGCAGAAAACTTGGATGAGGACTACTAGCAGCTTCAGCCACCTCACGAAAACTGCCAGGCCATGGCAGTTCTGCTTCATCATCCTCCACAAAAATTGGCTGATTAATGTGGCCCTGTTCAAATCTTGCACTGTTTCTGAAATCGCCTGGAATCAATGGTGGCATGTAGGTTGGGTGCATGGAAGAGTGTGCTTTAATTCCTAGAGACCTCAATGAAGACCCGTGCAAAGGCAGAGAAGCCAGACTGGCGTACCTCTCTTGAAAAATACCCATTCGCATAGCCCGTTTTGCCAGTGTTCTTTCTCTCTTATGTGCATTTTGGTGGCCACCAAGAGCCTGTGAACTGTAGAACTTCCGCTGACAGTAATTGCAAGGGAAAACCCGAGGGATGGGTGCTGCTGTCGTTTGGGTTGCTGGTTCATTGCTACTCTCACTTGTACTGGACATTGAAATTCCTATTGAGGCACTTCCTATTAATTCATCATTGTTGGAGTTGAAGCTAAGAGCTAAGTCAAGGGAAACAGGTTCAGAACTTGATTGAGGGGTTATGAGATTTGTGACATGGGGAAGGTTAGTGAGGCTGTCCTTTGAAAAACCCCGGAAGGTTTCTTGGATTGATATGTTAGAAGCAACTTGGCTGCTAACATCAGAGTCATTTTCTGAGGAGGCCTCCATTTTAAGATCAAACTTTGATGAGTTCATGATCAAATTCAGCAGCAGAAATATTAGAGCAAGTGGGAGGTTTACATTCTAAATGAGCAAAGCCAGATTGAGACGATAAAACTCACTACCACGAAGCAAATCTCCTGCCCTGCATTTGTGAAAAATTATACTGATGTATCAAGATTTCCAACATTTAGGGATATGCAACACTGGCAGGCAAAGAATCAGAGGAAAGAAAACAACCCAAAAATCAACTCAAAGCGATTTTTGATACCTTAAGTGGCCTTGCACCTGCATTGAGATGCAACATGTTTTTTGAAGAGAGAGCATAATAAAATCGAACAGGATTGGCACCTTGATTCAAATGGAATGAACCACACAAGTATTTTGAAAGGTCACAGAATAAGCTGCATAAAACTCGAAAATAGCAGTACTACTACAATTTTAGTAAAATTACAGAAAACATGCCCACATTGTTAACATAATCCTTTTTTCGTTCAAACAAATTTTCGATATGATCAAAGAACAAGTTATAACTAATGCTTCAGTTTCTAAATGCAGCTGCAAAGTAAATCCCGAGACCTGATAATTGCCTCCAGGAAGAGAATTCAAGACATGGAGATGAAACCAAAGTCTTAAAACTGTTGCGATTAATTGTGGTGAAAAGCAGACCGAAAAGAAGAAAAAAAGAATAGCTCAAAATAGGAAAGCAAGATTGACATCATATTGAATCCAAGAGCTAGCATATCCAGTGAAGACACAGTTCTATTTTCCTTGGTGGGAGGTTAAGATCATCTACTCAACTCAAAAAATTCTTGTCCAATTTTCTGAGATCGGTTACATGAATCTTTGTTCGTGGAGAGTCGAGATTCAAATCATAGAATAATTTTCGAAAGGCAGACATAAACAATGCTCAAGAGATCAAGTTGAAGGCACAATAAAAACAAAAACAAAAAAAAAACTCATCCAATTAATATATCATACTGTGACTATAGAGTGCTCTGAAACAGTAACTATTAACTAGTGGAGTAGCCATATTGGGGGCCAGGTCTAAATTTTTTGAAATCTTTACCACTGAATTTAAGGGGGATTTTTATTTGGCCCCCAAAGCAAAAGCATTAGCATTTTCTACTAACAATTTTTTATTTCACCCAACCCCACACCCACTTAGAAGTTCCTGCTTCCTCCATTAGCTCTATTCTGGACAAGTCATAAATTAGAAGGTACTACATGAAGCAATAATTCCAAGAGCAAACCGAACAGTGCAATTATTTCTGAAGCACTTCAAATTTTAAAATGAGAATTTCTAAGAGTCCACCAACAAGTGTTTCATATGAAATTCATCGATCGATTGGGTATAGAAAAGTATTAGAAAAATGTCAAGAATTCATCTGAAAAAAAAATTAATCAAGAACATTCATGCTACAACATATATTCTTCCAAAAAACTCACAACATTGAAAAGGAATGCCTTTATGTAAGCCTTTGTCTATGCATTTATGCCTTTAAGAGGTCAGGCAAGAGAAGCAAGCCGGTCTCTGATCCAGGGATTCGAGGAGAGAGAAGCAAACTCACTTAGGAAGGTGGAAGCACAGGGAAGGTATATCGATTAGTCCTAAGAAAACCCATAAAAGATGTAATAAACTTTAACCCTTTGGAGGTGATTAAATTTATACCATACCCAAAATCAAGGAAGGCCAGAAACCAGAGAAATAGTGGGAAAAACTGACTAACGAATGACATTGATATATGATGAAAACTGAAATGACACATAGTATCACATCATGATGAGAATCAAGTGAAACTAACCAGGTTGTAATATGTAGCTTTCGTACAACATCAGAGGACAGAGCACCGTTCTGGTCTTCTTTGCTTATGCTGCAAAGAGAGGGCCAGATTAGAGTAGAGAAGAAAAAGGAAATGCCAAGAGAGAGAAAGAAAGAAAGTGGGTATGGATGTTTAATTATGGGAAAGCAAATGTAAGAAGGGAGTGGAAGGGACAGTGGTGAGACGTCAGAGAAGTCAGAGAAAAGTTTGGTGTTTTGGGGTAAATAAATTAAGAAGGCAAAAGAAGATGACATAAGATACTCAACAGCCACCACCACCACCACACCCTGTTTGTTAAGTTTTGGGCTCTTCCCAAGAAAAACTCATCTGCTTACACACCTACAAGTGGGATACAAAGGTAGAAGCAAAAAAAGCATTCAGTTCTAGTCATTAGACCCACCAAAGATTCTCTCTCTCTCTCTCTCTCTCTCTGTCAACTTTAAAGGTGGCTGAGGTAAATTCACAGAGTGCATGGGGACGGCTTTCATTCACTTCTACCTTCATGTCATGACATGCAGATAATGCTACCACCAAATATATGGCAGTACATGGTTTGATAATGTCACAGAAGTACAAAGGGCACAAGTCCCTCGCATCACTATTTATTTCACTATGCAGCCGCTTTCTAATAGTCCGGTACGATTATAATACCGAAAAATTATTTCTCTTAACGTAATCTTTCTTTTCATCTAATTAAATGTAACACATGTAAAATTTTCTTACTTTCTTCTCCGTTTAGAAGACAAATGTATCAAACTAAGGTATACAGTTAAAAATTATTATTTTGTATAATTGTGAAACATTACTTTTTAGTACCATTACCTTATGTTTTCCCATTTTTGCTGCCAAAATTTTACTACTACTTATCCCTGCAGACCTGCTCATGTCTCCTTTCAATAACGCGGAACTATTGATCCTATCAAAGTAGACAATGGACAACTCTATTGTACCAAAAAAAAAAAAAATCGACACCGGAGCTCCCATAAAATCCCTTATAAAAATAATGAATCATTCACGAAAGTTATAAATATTTTTGTTATAAAATGACTCACAAAAATTATAAAAACACTTATTAAATTAATAAAATTTGAAGGTATGGTATTTAATTTTTTTTTTGGGTACTGTAATCAAGTCCATGTGCAAATATTTTACTTGGCTCCCTCCACACTTATTCCCAATCTCCACACCACTTTGATTTAAAAAACTATGCTATTAGAATTCCGATTACATTCGAGGTTTAAAAGAGAGGAGACTTAATTCTCATGGTATATAGTTCATACAATTGTTTCGTTTGCTTGCTTCGTGACTCAAGTTAGACTATTTTTAAAATGTACAAGATAAAGTCTAATCTCTCATTCTTGTGTTGAGTTTTTAGGGATGGAACAAATGCATAACCAGGATTCTTGGTATATCTACGGATTCTTAATTGATGTTGAGCTAACTATAGTACAAAATCGTTTATCCTCCATTAATAAGATCTTAAAGTTTATCGATTCCAATTTCCTTTTATATCTAGTACCATTTCTCTTATTCCAAATCACTGTTGTGACCAAGAAAGAGTTGTCAAGTCCTTGAGTGTTCATCGTATCTCGTACACTAAGTTGATCGGGACTCGACTTTACGAAATTGAAACCTGTGTCGGACTCGATTTGCCAGTTCTTAGCCACTATACGTCCGATCGTGCTTAGCAACCTTATTGCAAGTCTCAATACTATTGGAAAAGAAATAGGAAATTATGGCGATACAGTATGATTCAAGCATGTTAAAGTTATAGCAAATTACACTTAAAACAATTGAACCATATCCCTTATTTCACTTTGTCCTCTAAAATATATTTTTTTTTCACATTTCACCTGTAACTTTTGGTATGAGTTTCACACTTCTTAATGATTGACTTGTGTACAATTTTTCATAGCAAATCAAGCCAAAAATGCTAGAAGACATAATCTTTCCCTCCTCACTTAGCCAAAATTTCATTTTTGCTCTGATTCTCTAGGAAAAATTGGACAAAAGTCAACAATTAGAGAATGTGAAACTCAAACCAGTAATTTAAGGTGTAATATGAAAAAATAGATAGTTTAAGTGAAAATGTGAAACAAGTAATGTAGTTTAAGCGGTCCAAGTGTAATATGCCTGCAAATTTATTATTCAATGAGATTCAATTTTTTTGACATTGATTCGAAAAGTATTAGGATCCATCTTAAATCTTAGAATCGACTAATTTTTATTTATTTTTTGTTGCAAATAAGAGACTTAATTATAGTTCTAGGAAAGTCTAATCTAATAGGGTTAATTTGAATTCTCTTTCTGTTAACAAATAAGAGTATTATGTATCTCAAATTTGCATCACAAATGAAGGAAGACCGTTGGATGAGTGAGTCCTATTAACTTTTTAAAATGGGACTCACTGATTCAATAGTTTTCCTTAATTTAGAATACAAATTTAAGTTACGAATTTAGAATACATAACATTGCTCATAAAATAAATTCATTGATCACTTGTTCTCCTCCTTTTGCTCTAGAAAAGTTAATATTTTCATGGTAAACTCTTGTCCTGCATTTATATTTCTTTTCTTTCTTTAACTACACAATTTAAAATTAGAGTGAATAGAGAGAAAATAAAAAAGAGATAAGTGTATATTAAGTGAGAAAAAATTACTGAGTGTGAAAGTTGAGTTGTTTGATATTAAATACGGCGTAGAGAATATGATGCTTTTTGATTGGCGGAAAAAAAAACTTGAGATGAATTTTGTATTATTAAATCAAAATATATGAAATCTTAAAAATTTAATCAATCTTAATCGTTTTTATAATTTTATAAGTTAATGATTCATCTCAAAATATATACATACCCTCATAATGAATAACATTTATATAATAAAATAAGAGTGTGTTTGAATTTTATCTCAGTCA
>CM042190.1:23006642-23021346 GCA_023539305.1 Ilex asprella | reverse complement strand
ATTGGGACGCCTTTACGGGTTAATCAGACTACAACGAGTTTGAGCCGACCTTCAGTTATCAAGGTACTGGTTGAATATGATGTCATATGGTGGCGGGTGCCAAGGATTAGGATAGGCAGACAGGAGACTAGATTTTGGCAAAATGTGCTCTATAAGGATGTACCACAGTATTGTTCAAGGTGTCGACACTTTGGCCATTCAGTGTAGAGTGTAGATCTGTATTACCCACTCCCAACACTGGGAGGAAGTCAGTGGAGATCGGCCATAACATGGTTGAGGTGTTGGCCAACAAAGGACTAGACCATAGAATGGAGCACCTAGTCAGAGAGCCCCAGCCCTCACTGTTCCTCCCACGAGTACCGAGGAGGTTAGAGTATCTTCTGGGAGAATGAAAGACGTTTTTACCTATGTTCCTTCCCCTACGGCTATAATTGCTACTGCTGTGGAGTTTGTTTCAGTAGCTCTTGTTGTTGGTGAACCACGTACTGTGAGTAAGCCTGCGATTGTGGTAAGTTTGGATACTATCCCTGCTAGTGTTGTGCAGGAGCAGAGTTTGTGCCCCGATCATTCAGTTGACACAGTTTTAGAGCTAGTCCGTGATGGACCTGTGACTACCTAGCCGTTCGTCCGACTATTTGTGAGCTTCGAGGGGTTCATAGTCCCCCGGTTGTGTTAGTTTCTGAGGATACTAGATTGAGGTGTAGAGATAAGGGTGTTGGGTCGGCCACAGATTGTACCACCTTGACTAAAATTTCTTTCAACCCTAGATTGTATGTTGGGATTGAGAGCCACTCTAATGGAGATATATCACCTTGTGAGTCATTAGGTGGTGATGTTGGATCTTTTTCTGACCCACAGGATGGCATTTCTCAGCCTGGAGAAACTTTAGTGTCTTATGATACTTCATAGTCTGGTTGGCAGGTCGCATTGCGTAGATCTTAGTGTGTTGATAGGGGAGGTTGAGCAAGCAGAGGAGGTAGAGGTGGTAGGCTTGGCCGAGGGACGCTTAGTGTAGTTCTTCCACCCCTTTCTGATGATTAGTACGCTCCTATGGCACATCAGAAAGATCAGCCAGGCCTCTTCGATTAGGAGGCTCATGAAACTGATCCGCTCACACCATTTATCGATGTTCTATATTTTGGAGTCTTTTGTTGACTGGGATTGGTTGGAGTCTTTTCAGATTTGTTTACACATGGAGCATAGTTTTCGTTCTATTTTAAGGAAGATTTGGATCTTTTGGTCTTCCCTTTTTCGGTTGGAGGTTCTTCAGGATGATGGTCAGGTGATTCATTGTCAGGTGTGACATTCTTCCTTATCAGATCCAATTTTCATTTCTTTTGTGTATGCTAGTTGCGTAGCTTCTGTTCGGCAGGATTTGTGGATTTTTTGACATAGTTTGGAAGCATTCATGATGGTCTGTAGATGGTTGGTGGGAATTTCAACGTTGTTGAGTACCATTCTGAGATCCGAGGGATCATACACAGTCTCAGTCTACTATTGACGCCTTTTCCCTAGTTTTTATGTCTAGTGGTTTGGAGGATGCTGAGTTTGAGGGTACTCTGTTCACATAGATGAATGAACGTACTTGGAGGAAATTGGATAGAGAAGTGGTGAATGCTCAATGGTGTTCTTATTTTTCTGTGTTCCGTGTGGCTCAAATGAACTGGACTTGTTCACATCATTCACCACTATTGATTTCTGGAGATCAGCGTCAGAGTAGAGGGCCGAGCCAATTCAAGTTTCTTCACATTTGGACCAGGAACAGAGATTTTTTGGAGGTTGTGCAACAGAGCTGGACCCTTCTTGCGTTTTCTTTGAGGATGTCTGCGTTTCAATCGAAGCTTATTCGGTTGAAACAAACCCTGAAGGTCTGGAACAAGGAAGTGTTCGGCAATGTGTTTCAGCAAGTTCAGGAGGCCGAGGCCGAGGTCAGTAGGAGAGAGGTGTCACATGATCAGTCAGGGTCTCCTTCTGATCGAGCTGCCCTTCATCAAGCTAGGGTTAAGTTACAGCAGACTTTATAGTGTGAGGAATCCTTTATGAGACAGCAGTCCTGGGTACGTTGGCTCGAGAGGGGGATTCGAACACCCGTTTTTTTCATGCCTCAGTGGGAAAAAATGGCATGTTCTTTCAGTCCATCAGATCTGGGATGATGATGCAAAGTGGATTACTGAGCTTGGGGCTATTGGAGCTTTGGCAGTTTCATTTTTTCAGGGATGGTTCTCTGTGGGGGATGGCCAGGTTGAGGTTGCAGACTTTTCGGCTATTCCAGCTATTGTGACTGATGAAGATGATGTTGGGTTGTGTGTTATGCCGACTTTGGAGGAGGTGTGACAGGTCATGTTCTCTATTGATTTAGATAGTGCGCCAGAGCCGGATGAGTTTTGTAGTCACTTTTATCAGTTTTGCTGGGACATTGTGAGTGCAGATTTGCTAGTTACAGTTATTTTTAGGCTCTCCTATGTCTCAAGGATTCATGAGTACATTGGTAGTTCTTTTATCAAAGAAGGAGTCACCTTCTACTTTGGTAGATTTTTAACCGATCAGTTTATGTAATGTGAGCAACAAGGTGTTGACGAAAATCCTCATTTCTCGTCTGTTATCCTTGTTTTCACATATCATATCACTGACGCAGAGTGGGTTTGTGCGGAGTCGAGTGTTGCAGGACAGTGTACTTTGGGCTCAGGAGTTGGTTCATGATTTAGGGAAAGGCTCCCGGGATGGAAGTGTTGTGTTGAAGCTAGATATGGCTAAGACATAAGACAGAATGTCTTGGACATTCATTCTCCAGATGTTTCAGGCTTTTGGATTCTCTGATGGCAGAATTTCTTTGGTTCGGCGATCTATCTGGAGGCTGTGGTTTTCTATGATGATGAATGGGGTCAGTCAGGGCTTTTTTCAGTCGCAGGGTGCTGTGACAGGGTGACCCTCTTTCTCCTTGTTTGTTCATTATTGCTGCAGAGTATTTGTCTTGAGGCTTGAACTCTTTGTATGTTCAATTTTCAGGAGTTGTTTATAATACTAGAGTTGGGGTTTTGGTGTCCTATTTGGCTTTTGCTGATGACATTATTATTTTTGCTAATGGGTGCCGATTGAGCTTGCAGCGAGTTATAAATTTTCTTCATCATTATGAGGCTTTCTTTGGTCAGTTAGTTAGTCAGGCTAAGAGCAGTTTCTATATCAGTTTGCGTGCCTCACATGCTAAAGAGCTGACTGCACGACAGATCACTAATTTTCAAAGGCGTCACCTTCCGTTTATTTATTTGGAGTGCCCTATCTACTTGGGTCATCTTCGGATCTCGTACTTTAATGAGATAATTTAGAAGGTGCACAAGCGAATTTTTGGATGGGCAAATCACTTGCTCTCTTTTGGAGGTAAACTCACTCTGATTCTTCTTGTGCTCGCGTTCATGCCTATTCACTTATTTCACGTTCTGAGGCCTCTTGCAGATGTTTTTCACCAGTTAGAGAGGTTGTTCGCTCGTTTCTTTTGGGGTGATACAGCTACTCATCGGAGGATTCACCAGTGTCACTAGGCTGAGGTATGTTTCCCTGTAGAGGAGGGCGGCTTAGGGATGCGTTCTTTTTCTAACGTAGCTGAAGCTTGTGAGGTAAAGCTCTGGTGGAGTTTTCATGCTCAACAGTCACTTTGGTCCACTTTTATGAGGGCCAAGTACTGTAGGTCTACCCATCATGGGCTGATTGAGTTTCATTACCAATCTTCACCTCTTTGAAGGCGGTTGTATGAGATTCGATCAGTGGCTGCGCCGAGGATCAGATGATTAGGATGGTCTGGTGAGGTCAGTTTCTAGTATGATTGTTGGTTGGGGGATTACCCATTGGCTTTAGTATATCCGGGGGCAGCTTCTGGGGTTCCTGTTTCTGCTTACTGGGTGAGTCGACAGTGGGACAAAGGCCAATTGTTGGCGGTTTCGCCTTCTTCAGTTGTTCAACAGATTATGTATATTCCGATTCTGGATCAGGGGGTTGATCAGATGAGGTGGAGGTTGTCTTTGGATGGGGATTTTTCATTGAGGACTACTTGGGTTGATATTCGGGGTGTGGCTCCAGTTCGAGCTGAGTTTTCTTGTGTCTGAAAGAGACATATTTCAACTCAAATCTCCTTCTTTATGTGGAGGTTGTTTCATGGTTTTCTGGCCACAGATGATGGCTTAAAGAGACGGGGTTTCCATGTAGTATCCCGGTGTGTATATAGTGAGACTGTTGAGATACTTAGATAACTTTTTCTAGATTGTCTGCTTGCAGTTCAGGTGCGGGTTAACTTTTATCAGTTGTTTGGGATCAGATGTCGGCCGTTCCAGTCTCCTAATGCTTTGATGCTTTATTGGCGGTGTTGTGCTCCTTCTGGAGATCACGTACGGGTACTGCTACCTTGCTTCATTCTGTGGCACTTATGGAAGACACGTAATGCTTATAGGTTCGATGGCCAGGCCTTTCAGGTGTCCATTGTGATTCAGAGGGTTATGACCGATATGCAGTTGAGATTTGCTTCGAATCAATTGCGTCGGGATGAGTCGGTTGAGTTTGTGGGTTCTCTTAGGGTCATGGTTCCTCGGCCTCGATCTCTTCGCTTGGTTGCTTGGACTCGTCCTATAGCGGGTTGCCTGAAGATCAGCGTTGACGACTATTCTAAAGGCAATCTAGGACAGTCTGCAGTAGGAGGTGTTATTCAGGACCACCAGGGTCGGGTATTCAGATTTTTTGGCTTGTTTATGGGGCATCAACCTATTATGTATGCGAAGTTGTAGACTGTTTGTGCTGGGTTGGAGTTGGTTGTAGATTTGGGAGTTTCAGATATGGTGGTGGAGTCAGATTCAGCTATAGTGGTATCTTGGGTTTCTTCTCAGGGTACTGGGTGCTGGGTTTATGCTTACTTGCTTGCTCGAATTCGACTTATGTGTGCTTCTCTCTCAGCTTGCGTTTGCCATGTCCAGCGGGAGGCGAATCAGACTACAGACGTCATGGCTAATTGGGCTTGCTCTCGGCAGCTCAATCAGCGATTCCCTGATTCGTCATCCCTTCCTTTTGGGATTACTGACATCCTCGCCTTGGACGTTCGACAGACTCCTCACGTTTGTCTTTGAGTTTTTATTTTAAGTGATGTTTTCTGTTATTTTGTTTTGTGGGGATTCCCCACTTTGCTTTTCTATTTATTTATTTTTTATGCTTTTAGTGGTGAGTCACCACCTTGATTTTGCTTTGATTTTATTCCACTTCTGGAGGCTTGACTCTATGTCCTCCTCTCTTGTACATTTTTTCTTTTAGTTATGTATACAAGTAGGGGTCCTGCCAAACCCCCCACCCACATTGGGTGTTTTTTTTTAAAAAAACTCATCCTAAGCAATAGCTTGAAAGATATTTATCGATCGAGTTTCCTTCGTCGATAACTACAGTTTTGTGGTGCAACATTCTTTTGGCATGCCTAGTGATACATCATTCTTAACTTGGATAAAATGAAAATGTCGAGAACAAAAAAGCAAGATGAGATCATGTTTGACACTAATGAAACTGTGAAAATGATGTCGAATAATGAGAATCATGAAACAAATTTGAGTACCAATCCGTCAGAATTTTCAAACCCAAGGAATGGCCAATTTGCTGGCCAAGATAGTCTACAAATGCAGGAGTTTGTGCAAAACTTGAAACATGTATTGCACAATCCTAATTTTGGCATTAGACAAGAATTAGTTAATGTCTAGACACTAGTGTCAGGACCTATTAATAAAAAATCAACTTTTGTGGTTTGGAATCAAGTGGAGGAAGGAAACAATGATCATGTGGTGCTTCTTGTAGAAAACCAAAGACCCCCAACATTAGTTACCAATGAAAGATCAGACCTATCACACCAATCGTAAGGGAAGAAATGGGTCAAGGTTGACCCCTGAGTTTCCTAGAAGGGGTTGTGACTAACATGTCATGCCCCCAATAAAACCTATACAAGAATTTAACCAAAGGGTATGAGGGCAACCCTTTGACCCAATGAAACACATGGAATACCACCAAAACATGGCTTTTAATAGAAATTAATTGTTGGAAATGATTGAAGACCTTTATGGTCCTGGTCTTAGGAAGACTAAAAGGCCTATGTTTAGAAAAGCATACCCACCATGGATTAACTATGAGAAATTTCTAAGGGGATATAAGATCCAATAATTTCATCTCTTATCTAGCGAAGAGAATCAATCTACAATAGAGAACATAGACAGGTTCACTTTTCAATGTGGAAAAATTGGAAATAACTAGAATTTAAATATGAAACTGTTCACATAATCGCTAATAAGAACAACCTTTACTTAATTCATAATTTTTTCTACCAATTCAATGCAAATATGATAACAAATGAAAGAAAAATTTCATGCTTTGTTCTTTATAAATGAACTAGAGGTTTCAATGACAGACCTGTCAAGATTGAGATAGAGGTCGAATGAATCTACAGAATAATACATCGACAGAATCAAGAAAGTCAGGAATAAATGCCATGTTTATTTGCCTGAAATAGAATTAGTAAAGTTGGATCAAAATGATTTAGACTAAGAATTAAGGAAGAAGTTTGGAGACCTCTTTGAACTCTCAGCTAGGGGAACTATATATGAAATCTTGCTTAGGAGAAAGCAACAAAATAAAAACACTTCATTAAGGACTTATTTCAAAGACTTTAAGGGAGAAGTTGAGATAGATGCGACATATATTATAGAAAAAATATGAATCATGTATAATGCATTTAAAAAAATTGAAGACCTTGTGGACATGTCATCCAATCACATCATTTTAAGAAGGATGCACCCTCAACCTCTAGACAATATTCATTTGATGTATAGATGGCAGATGCTTTTTTTAATGGGTTGATCAAAAAACATTCATTATCTTGTTTAAAAGACAAAATGTCCAACCAGAAAAGGAGAGGAAAGAAAAAGAATACTACAAATGGCATAACTCATTTAGACATTAAACTAAAAACTGCATCACTTTTAGAAATCATGTTTAAATATGCCACAACAGAAGAAAAAACCAAGGGGGTAGATAAAGATCATTTCCTAAGGAAGTGAATATTAATATGTTTTTGCTAATTTACAGGATGACAAGAAGGTTGCCAGTTGTTGATTAGCAACGAAAGTATTGTCCTGAAGATGAGAATGCCAGTTCACAGTAGGCATGGTCCTATAGAGGAGAAGCCATTGGTTATGTGATTTAAATGTGCAAAAGATATAGTCAAGCAAGATGCAATTCCACTAGATTATGTGATAAGAGAGTTCACTGATAATGGACTCTAGTTCAGCACTAAGGGTGAAGGAGATGTGCATATCTATAATGGTTTTGAAAAGATATTCGATGGTGCAGACGCATACATTTTTTAGATGAAGGAAAAGTACCAGCATGGTCCCCATTATTTCCTTGAAATCAAGAGCGATACAAGAGGCACTAGCCACTAAGGCCAAACAAGGAGAGCAAAAGTACAAGGGATGGACCATTCTGTTGGACCATAGATGGCCAAGAAAAATATTTGGCAGAAAATCAAAAGTCAAGAACGCTAGAAGTATCAAACCCAGAAAAAACGAGATTTTAAAACCATTACAAAAGCTATGTCTAGAACAGTGAATCCCTCTAAAATTCATGATGAAAGATGACACCATGTTTATCACCCAAAGTTCCTACTTGAGGTAAGGTACGAGACACTTAACAAAACTCAGAAAAGAAGAGAGCGGATAAAGTTTGTCTCCTGAATGAGCAAGCGAAACCATATTTTCTTTGAAGCCTATTTAGGGCCAAGTCCATCGATGGGAAATAAAAATCCCACTTGCACAAGAGAGCAACAAAAAGTGATCAAAGAGGTCCAGACTAAGAAGATATCCTTGATCAGAAGATTGTTGAATTCAAGAAGATATTGGATATGTCTGAAGGAGAAACAAAGAAGCTATCAGAGTTCATTAGACAAGGGAAAAAAGTGAAAGAAGATAAAGACATGCTTTCAGATGAGGAGATTATGCACTTTGAGGATATAGAACCTCTCCTTAAAGATGAATCAACATGCAATATGATATTGACTCTTCCTGAAGCATTTAAGGCTAAGCCAAGAAAACCAAACCAACTGGCAAGTTATGTGAAAGATAGCATTGAATCAGTAACAATGATTACAAAAATTGTGAAGCAATTTAAACCTGATGGAAGGTCTATAACTACAGAGCAAGGAGACTAGCAGGCAGATAGAGTGATTTTAGACTCCCCCAGGGGAGAGCTATCTAAGCATTCGAGGCCACTTGCACACATACTCACATCAATGGTCAACCAATCAACAAAGTCCTAGTTGACATTGGGGTAATGGTTAACATCCTATCTCTAATGATGTTAAATGTCTTAAATAGTCAATAACTTTGTAGGATGGTCATCTTCTGTAAGAGAAATCTTGTTTGTACAACTACAAGTAGGCAATAGGAATACCACATCAACCTTTTTGTGGTAGATTCCTCATCCAATTTCAATATTCTTTTAGGAAGAGATTGGATATATGCTAATGACTGTGTGTTATCACCCCTAAATCAAGCGCTGGTCTTCATATCAGAAAGTTATAACTACAGGATAAAGGAGATAAAGACGAATTAGGCAAATGCCAATCCTTTCTATGCAGATGTATATAATGTGGAAGTCCAAATTTATTATAAGGATTTGACTTCAGTAAGGCTAAGTAGTGGTGCAAGTCAAGTTGATAAATCTTTTGAAAAGAACTTACGTCAGATTTCCATGACGTGGTTAGACCTGACTTCCTATAGATCGGGCTTGAAGTGAAGAATTCATAAGATATTGATGGATATAACATATAAAGGATTTTGGATGGCAAAATGGTTGTCATCAAAGCCACACCAACGAGGTTGTTTGCATATATCTTGAAAGAAAGAGTGAAGACATCAAGAGATGCCGCTGCCGATTAGGATGAGTGTATGTTAGAAGGTGACCTAGAGGACACAAACTAGGACATTGGGATGGAAGTTCTTTAGTATGCACCTATAAATTTGGATGATGTAAAGGTAGAGGTTCAAGACCCATTGGAAGAAATAAACATAGGGGATGAGGCTGAGAAAAGGCCTATCAAACAGAGGTTGGTTGAATTGCTAAGGGAGTTCAAAGACTGCTTTTTATAGAATTATGAAGAAATGCCTAGATTAGACAGATCATTGGTAGAGTATAGATTTCTAATTAAGAAGGAATTTCATCCCTACTAGCAGTCACCTAAGAGAATGGTCATTGAAGTTGCACTACTAGTAAAAAAGGAAATCGAAAGATTGTTGAAAATAGGCTTCATAAGAATTGTTAGGTATGTTGAATGGCTCTCTAATATTGTTCATGTGATAAAAAAGACTGAAAGAACCTTAATACCGCAACTCATAAGGATGAGTATCCAATGCATGTAGCAGATGTTTTGTTTGATTCTATAGCTAGACATGCTATTTTAACATTTTATGGATGGACATGTTAGCTATAATCAAATATTCACAGTAGAATAAAATATTCATAAAAATGCTTTCAAGTGCCTGGGTGCATTAGGAACTTATAAATGTGTGGAAATGTCATTTAGACTTAAAAATACAGGGCCCACCTATAAGAGAACAATGAATTTGATTTTTTATGATATGATTGGAAAATCAATGGAAGTCTATATCGATGATGTGGCCATTAATTCTGATGATCAAGAATCACATTTAGAGAACCTTAGAAAGGCTTTCCAAATGATGAGAGTGCCCAAGTTGAAGATGAATCCACTGAAATGTTCATTTGCAGGGAAGACAATGCTCTTTTCACCTTTGTTAAAAATAAAGTCAAAAGTTGATTTCAAGTGCGAGGTTGTGCACTAGAAGACTTTTGAAGAAATCAAAGAATATTTGACAAAACATCTAGTACTGAAGCCACCAAAAGAAGACAAGCCATTAAAGTTGTACATTTCAGCGGGAAAAAATCTATTAGAAATTTGCTGGCACATGACAATAATCAAGGTCATGAACAACCGATCTACTATTTTAGTAGAAAATTAAACAATGTGGAATGTAATTACTTATCCATAGAAAAGCTTTATTTGACTTTATATTTTCAGCAATAAAATTGAGGCATTACTTACTTCCATTTACTATGTGCATTATTACTCAAACTTACATAATCGAATATAAGCTCACATAACCCTTATTGAGAGGAGGAATGAAAAAAATGGATTATTGCCTAAATAGAATATTATTTTCAATATGTGCCATAAAAGATAGTTAAAGGTCAAGCCTTGGTTGATTTCTTGGCAGACCATCCAAGTGTTCTTGTTGAAAAAGACACATTTGAAGTGGGCTGCATAGAAACGACACATTGGAAATTAACGTTTAACGGATCCAAAAATGAGGAAGGCGTGGGAGTCGGAAATGTTCTAGTATCGAGAGAAGGGAAAATGTTCCAGTTTGCTTACCAATTAGATGAAACATGAGTCTTATCAAATAATCATGTTGAATATGAGACTTTAGTCGTAGGCCTAGAGATAGCCTTCGATATGAAAATAAAAAATCTATTGGTAGTTAGTGATTCGACAGGTGCAAGATTGGTACAAACACAATTGCCTTACACTAGAAAAGTACATCACAAGGGTACAATCTCTTATTTAGGGTTTTGAGGATGTTTAATTTGAACATGCTATAAGGCTTCATAATGTGAGAACTAATGATATGACTCAAGCTGCCTCTGGGCTTAGGATTCTAGAAGGCATGAATGAGAGGATTATCAAATATAAAAAAAACATTTGTCAACAGTGGTGGCATGGCGCTAATCGATATCCTAGCCATTGAAATAGAGGAGTCAAAAGGAGGTTCCCCATTATTAAATATCTACAAGACCCATCTTAGAAAACAAAAAGGCTTGTTAGGTACCGAGCAATAAGTTATGTCCTTCTAGAAGAATGGTTATTTAGGAGAATTCTATTAATGACAAAATTTCATAAAGGAATCAGTGGGTCTCACTTGTCGGGTGAAAAGGTGAGATGGTTAGTTCATAGGTATGAACAGTGTTGGCCAACTATGAGAAAAAATTGCATTACCTAAGTAAATGTGTGTCAAGCTTGCCAGAAACATGGACCCATCTAAAGGGTTCCTGCTATCGGCTTGCATTCAATTGTAAAGCCATGGCCATTTATGGGTTAAGCAATGTATTTGATTGGTCAGATCCACTCGTTCTCATCAAAACAACATCCTTACATTATAGTAACCATTAATTATTTCACAAAGTGGGTAGAAGCAATACTTATGAAGGTTGTAAATCAATAGAAGGTAATAGACTTCATCAAAGAGAACATCATTTTAGGTTTGGTTTACTTCAGACAATTATTGTTGATCAGGGTACTATGTTCACAGGGTAAACAATGACAGAGTTTTCATTTGAACATAGAATCTAGATGTTAAACTCATCACCTTATTATGCTCAAGCCAATGGACAAGCAGAGTCAACTAATAAACCGTTAAAGCTGATTCTGAAAAAAAAATATATAGAAAATAATCCAAGCTAGTGGCATGAATTGTTGTCAAAGGTCTTATGGGAATACAGGATTTCCTAGAATTCCATCATAGGGACAACACCATTTGAGTTGGTGTATGGACACAATGTTGTGATGCCTATGAAAATAACTGTGAGATCAAGGAAGGTGGCAAGACATGAGGATATGCCAATAGATACATACACTTAAGCAATGTTTCTTGAGTTGGAAGACTTGGAGCGGAATTGATTAGAAGCATTAAACTATATCTAAGTTTAGAAGAAGAATATATAAAGGACTTACAATAGGAAAGTTAAGTTTAAAAGTTTTGTTGAGGAGGATTTGGTTTGGAAAGCTATTTTACCCCTAGGAAGTAAAGATAAAGAATATAGTAAATGGTCACCCACGTGGGAAGAACCTTTAGAGTAGGAAGAGTATTGCATGGTGGACTCTACCAATTGAAATCTCTAGAAGGGGAATGATATAAAAAAACCCATTAATGAGAGGTACTTTAATAAATATCATCCAACCTTGTGGGAGACTTTACATTAAAGTGAGTATATGAGAGGGTCATTAGATATGACCAGAAGAATTTCTCATAATAATAGAGAACATAAAGACCAAAAGTAAGTATTAGGGGGAAAAATCACATTTCTAAAGTTAATTACAAACGAAAAGGCCAAACAAATTTTGGCCACTACATGAGATTAAATAAAAAATCACAGAAAAGCAACAAAACTTGTCTTGAAAACCATTAGTTGGCTTGAAGTCCTTCATGGTCCTTGCTTTAGTCTACGAAGAGTTAGACGAAATTTCTATCTCAAAAGAGGGCACAGTTAAGACAAGCGCCCTGTTGGCAACAATTCCTTGGCAGATTGGAGAAGAGGTTGATTTAGCTTTGTTTATTGTTGTTTTGTCTAACACTTGCATTGCTTGCCTAGAATAAGAGACATCTTGTTCTTCAGTCCCTACGTGCTATTTGAACTTCTTCTTTTGAGGCAGAGTGTTCGGAGTAGGAAGGTCTTCGAGAAGATTTGTCATAAGATAGCATTCGACAGAAAAGGAAAATCCAGAAGGAAAGGCTACAAATGACTTTGCTTGGAGTTCATCGAGTAAGTCAATTGGTAGAAAGGACATATCATTGGGTTTTCAATTGGCAAAGCATAGCTTGGATATATAATCATCTGAGTGGTCATCGAAGATTAAGATTACAACATTTTTCCACCGATTTATTAAAAAAGAAGAGGAAGATGTTCCTCATGAAGGTGTTCGAAATGAAAAGCCGTCAAAGATTTGTTGTAAGTTGAGGAAATAAGGTGAATAAGATAGGGGTATTTGAGCTTGACCCTTTCATTTACATGTTAATCAACAAGGGAATGCATGAAGGGCACATGAACTCTCTGAGTAAAGCCAAATTGTCTAGCTATTTGACTAGGAGAGTAAGTTTCAAATCTACACCGAGTGTATTTGGAATTATAGATTACACCACCCACATGAAGGTAGCAAGGAAGAAGGTCATTACCCAAAAATTGTGGAGATAATTGGCTTGCTCATCAGTAAGATTGATGGAGCCATCAAAAAATACTTTAAGATGTAATGAGTAATAGAGGCATTCAGAAAAAGGTAAGAAGAGAGGAAGATATTTGTCGAACTCTAAGTCATGAAATGCCTTGAAATAGAAATCAAAATTCTTATGCAAGGATGGAGACACTAACTTGAGGAAGTAGTGACCATAGTTGATGGGACAAAATTTTGGCAAATAAAGATACTCAATGACCCAAATTTCAGGAGAATAAGCATATAGCTATGCCTGAAATAACCAGAAAGGTCCTGCACAGTGATTCTTGATTCCCTTTTTGACCATACTAAAGAGGCTTTTATAAAGACCTCCCAAAGTGAAAGGAGCTAAGGCCAATATCTTTTGACCTGCCAAAAGAATGACAATGTTCTAATACTCAGTGGTGACTTTCAAATTTTCTTTATTAATTCAATGGAATAGTTGATAATTCAATTTTTAACATCGTCTTTCCTTTATTAATTCAATCCAAAAAATTAAATGAAAAAGTTATTAACTCATTTTTTTTATTCGTTCTTTGTACTGTGCGATTGTCCCCTTAGAATTCATCAAGGAAGTCCTAAAATAAGTCAATAGAACTCATTCTAAATAATTGCTGATTAATGGATTTCCTGTAATATATAACAAATTTTACCTTATAGAGACCCAAAACATGTATAATTATGGTACATGTCCTTCTGAGAACATGGGTTCCTCTATGGTTCAATATTATAGTGTTGGATTGTGCAAGGAACTAACATTGATTTTTTTTTTTTGCCTTTTGGGGATAAGAAACACCTATAATTTAGTCCCCATCTTCTACACATAATGTAGATTTTATGTACAACTTAATAATTTTTGTGTTCTAAGGACAAAAAATAGATATAATTTATGTTATTTGTCGGGCTCGAACATATTGGTAATATTCCACCCATTTTAGTCAACTTTCCTTATTTAATGTCCAATTGTTACTATTTCTTGACTTTTAATTTTATCATTTTGTTATGTAACCTAATATTCATCTTAACCTTCGTTTTTTGATAGCACTAGGTGTAAACCCTATTTTAATGTATTAATTTTATAGAACCCCTACAATAAATTGGTCAACGCTAGGTGTAAATCCTAGTTCTGGCGTAGATGATTTATTTTTGATCAAACCGAAAAAGTAGATTAATCGGGGAGTGCGTAAGTTTATCTGAACACCCTTGACCGTAATACCAAAAATACCCCTCCTTGAAACGTGGCCCTACAATCAGGACAAACACCATCCTATAAAAAGCAACAACCATGAATGATATCAGAAAACTAGTTATTTCTCGTGCCTGAAAGGACGGAGTAATACAAAAAATGGTCAATGATAAACATATTTGTATTCACACTCAAAATTAAATCACAAACATAAAGGTGTGATAAAGAAATTTAAGTATCAATTGTAATGGGGGTGAGCGGTGTTAGTGGTGGTGGGCGGCAGTGGTGATGGTTGTGGTAGGTGGTGACAACCATGGTGATGGTGACAACTGTGGGTGATAACGGTGATGGTGATGGTAATGGTGGTGGTGGCGAGTGACAAGTGTGGTGGGGGTAGGTGACAGTGGATGACTGCAGTGGTGAGCGATGACGGGTGGTGGTGATAGGTGTAG
>CM042190.1:22989633-23006088 GCA_023539305.1 Ilex asprella | reverse complement strand
TTAGGTTAGGAATATTTTGAATCCCAACTACAATATAACTTGAAATAGCATGTCATCATCTTTCTTCTTTTTCTCTCTCCTTTGCTCATTATACCCTTTTTTTTTTCATTTCACTTGTATGATCAATAGGAAGATTATAAACCATTTAAATATTAAAAAACATGTGAGTAGTCCTGAATAGAGGTGTAATGTCTTTGGAAAGAGGGAGACTGTTAATTATTATTGACCAGTGGGGCTTTTGTCTTCTTCCGTCGGCGGATGCCCCCGGAGGCTATAAAAAAAAAAGCAAATCCAATTGTTTTCTGAAAAATAAATATATTTGGGAACAGAGATTTTGATAATAAAAACTATTGTTATGTTCTTGTCCATAATTTTTAATTCTCCGATATCATATAATTATATATAATAATTAGAAGGAAAGGGTGACACACGCCATTCTTGATTTTATATTATTACTGCTATGTTGGGGGATCTTTTTTGTAATTTATAAAAGGATTAGTCATAACCCATATCTAAAATCACAATGTAACATAAAATAATATCTCCCAAAAAATCGACACAAATAGTAATATTTTTTTTCTTTTATTTAATTAAATAATTTAGAATTAATTTTTACCGATTTTTTTAAAAATATAATTGATTTTTTAAAAAAAATCCAATATGTATACACTATTTTATATGAATAATGTATAAAATAAAATTATATTGAGTTATAAATTAATCAAATATTAAATTATTCAACTTGTGGTAGAAAGGCGTGATGTGATAAAAATATATAAGGATAAAATTTAAAGTGCTAATTCATTTATCCTGAAATATGAGTGGAGCTTCCTATAACTTAGAAGACATTACTACCTTTCTCAAGCTTAATTAATAGTGTTGGAAATTAATAATGCATGTTCTGAGCTAGTTAAAAATATATATTATTATTAATATACAAATTTGTAGCTCATCTTTTGTTTTTAAATGATGTGGTTTAATTGTAACCATTCAGTATTCTTCTAGGCCCATGTTTATCGGTGGTGATGGTGTCAGTCAGCTCTTTTTGAAGTCAAATTTGAGCGAAACGTTGGACAACATAGAATCTGACAAAAATATATTTATATTACATTCCGATTTATGTGAGATAAAGAATCGTTATATTTGGGGTAGTGTGAAATTAATTTAAATAATTGAGGCAGAAATATAAAAAAAATAATAGTTCAAGGAGCAAAGAGAGATTAAGTCTATATGATTAAGGGGGTTAAAATATAATTTGTCCTTAAATTATTTATGAACAGATCTGTCGGAGGTATTACTCCAAACCGCACTCCTACATGTTTGTAAGAGCTTATCACTTAAACAATACAAATTTTTGAAAAATAAATTTATGTTTATTATTTTGCAAATACCAAGGTATGAATCCTATAACGGTTTTTAATAATAATACTTCTATCTAACGTCTTGTTGGTATCTTCACTTTTGATTTTATTATTATTATTATTTGATTAATACTATGTTCAACTTTCCCTTAACTTTTTGATAACATTGGGTCTAAGTTAACTCTTATTTTTTCAGGTATAGTTTTGTTGAATCAAACCACTAAATTTTGCCTTCTTTGAGATAAGAAACAAGTAAAATTTATGCTCACATCTCCCACCCGACGAATGACTTTCCCCTCAAGTACAATAAATTTGCATTTTGGGGACACAAAACGGTTATAGTTTATGTTATATGTACTACTTAGAACATGGACTATGCTACTACTAGGTATTATAAAGTTATACTATGTAAGCCATTAATTTTGATTTTCTCGTAATTTTTGTAAATCGTGAGGTATTATAGTGTTATACAGAAAGGGTTTTTTATTGATTTTCGAGTAAATTTTTGCCTTCTAAGGATGAAAATGATGTATAATTTATGCTACATATCTTGCTTAGAATATAGATTCCCTTGAAGTTTTAATATTTTTTCACTTTTTGAGAACAAGAAACAGATATAATTTATGTTACATGTCACACTCAGAACATGTATTTTTCAATGGTTAGATAATGTAATGTTGTATATAAGGAGTTGATATTGACTTTGGAACAAATTACAAATTCACCGATTTATAAGGTACCTTTTTGAATCCATCTAGAACATGAATAAGCTGTCTCGTCATCTTTCTCTTTTTGCCCTTTTCTTTTTCTTTGTTTTTTGTCATTTTACCGCTAAAACCATAGAAGAACATATAATTTTAAAACATTGGAATACTCCTAAGTGATGGAGAAATCTTAACGTGTATTTGACAACTGGACTTAATTTAGAGTATGGATAAGTCGATGACATCAAAAGTTACTTTATCAATATATATTAAAATATAATTATTAATCGTAACTTTTGTTTTGAGTTACTTGCAGTTATTTATCGTGAAAATAATAAAATTTTACACGTGTCATTATAGAATTGAAAATAGTATGATGCATATTTATATAAAGAATATGCTTTCTAGTTATATACATATACAAAAATTTTAATTTTTGGAATTTTAACTGGTGTACACACCATGAATGCCCAGTTTTAATTAGTAGAATATTTATGCCACAATTAAAAAATTTTAAGAGATTTATTTTTTTAGGTAAATTAATTTAAGAGATTTTGTGCTATTTCCACATATTATGGGATCTTTGTATAATTAAGTGTCCCTTAACTATATATGCTCTTTATCTCATATTGTCCTTTGAACTATCATATTCGGCTTCTGTGTGCTTCTCTTTCGACTCGCGTCTGTCACGTCTTGCAGGAGGCGAATCAGGCTAGAGACTTCATGACTAATTGGGCTTGCTCTCAATAGCTCAATCAGTGATTCCTTGATTTGTCATCCCTTTCTTCTGGGATTGTTGACATCCTCGCCTTAAACTCTCGACAGACTCCTCACGTTCTTCGTTGAGTTTTTATTTTAATTGATGTTTTATGTTATTTTATTCTTTAGGGATTTCTCACTTTGCTTTTCTATTTATTTATTTTTCATATTTTTGGTGGTTAGTCACCACCTTGCTTTGTTTTGACTTTCTTCCACTTTTGAATGTTTGGCTCTATGTCCTCCTCTTTTGTACATTTTTTTTTTGGTTATTTATACAAGTAGGGGTCCTGCCAAACCCTCCACCCACACTGAGTAGCTTTGAGGGAAAAAAATCATATTTCTCGAAATGCATCTCTATGCACTGTTATTAATCTCATTGCCATGTCAATTATTAGGTATCTCATATTATATCTCTAACTATAGCAATTGATTGCACATTACCTCTATTGTAGATATTGATAATGTTCTTTCACCAAGTATTTTGGACAGAAAATTAACATTAACAATAATTTAGTAACAACAAACACTGAATGAAAATAACGAGTTACGCAACTTTTGGAGTCTCTGTCTCTGCCTTTGACACTGATAAATTATTTTTTATAAAACTTACGGAGATTTTGGTAGGTTGGCTTATGGTGGTCTAATTAACAACAATCCTGCACTCAGCACCGTTGTGCAGCCCGTTTGTACATCCTCTTAGTGTGCAAGATCGAATTATTATTGGACCCATGAAGTTTATTAAAATTCTAGGTGGTTTACAAAGGCAAAGTTGATGTGAGTCCTCTTGTTATGTATACGTGGGCTGAAAGTGGAAGCTCCTTCCTTTTTCGGACATGAACCAACTTTCCTTTGTTTTTTTGGGACATGGACAGTTGAGGCTGTTATTGGCAACTAAAAGCTGTCAGGGGCTGGTGGCATAATCATGTAAGCAAGGCAAATACAGCCTCATACATAAGAGTCAATGCTATTAGAAGCTTACTGATATTTGCATTTTTATTGTCAAGAACCAACTTTTAGCATAAACTTGAAGATATTGTATGAGTTGGACAACATAATAATTTGTAATTAATTAGACCAAATTTGATGATTTAATCTATAAATGTTATTAGAATGGCAATGGATCCCGACTATATTAGGGTTCACTATCAATCTAATAATAGGAAATGAGAAGGTAAACAATTATGCTGGAGATGGTATACAACTCATCCTAGAGTCCGATGGCCCATGGACAGATCGAAGGGGAGGGAAACATAGTTCAACCGAGCAGGATATTGTACATTATGCCTACGACACAGTAAAACAGTTACTTATATAGTGTAAAACCACATTAATGTGTTCATATTCTCTGTTTGATTTTTTTTTTCTTTCTTGTTTACTATTCACTGCTCATTCATAGCAACTTCAATGAGAAATTTTTAGAAGTTTTTGGGTTATACTGGTTGTTACAATGACTGCTTGTCTTTGGATTACACCCAAATCTTGGGACTGATACACCTTCAACAGGTAAAAGTACAAGATTATCTCAAAGAGACTTTTCAACTGTATACCACTACTACGCTGCTGACAAATCACAGCTTGAACAATTGCACAATCTGTTGAAGATAATCGCAATACCCGCATTGGAACGTTTTAGTAGAAATAGATGAACAAGCTCAAAACCCTAACTCTTACGGGCTGTATGGTATGGGGGTTTGGAAAATAGATTGGAGACTCAACCCCCTTAAACCCATGTCTGGTAACTAAATATTAAATCTAGGATTTGAAATTCGGCCCGGTCATGGTCCGGTCATGAAACCCAAGTTCATAGGTTTCATGAAACCCATGGGGAGGGTGGGTTTCATATGTGGGTTTGAGGGTTTTACATTTAAATGACATTTATACCCCTTATATATTCATACACATGTTTGAATAAAATTAGTTAAGGAACAAAATAGTCATTTGTATACAATATATTATCATAATAATTATATATCCCTGCACATACTAAACATGAGTATGAACAACATTGAACGTTGAATCCCATCTTTAAATTCCAACTTTGAGTCAAACCCGAGTTTGGACAAATTAATCCAAACCCATCTCAAAAAACATATCAAACATGCCTTATTATCTCTCCTTTTGCTTGCCTTTTCTCCATTCTTACTCTCAAAAAGAAAAGTAAAAATAAGACTCGATTAAAAAGATAGAAATACAATAGACATACCAAACAAACCCTAAAACATATGAGGAATTAAGGTAGGGTACTGTTCATAAAATCACTAGGGAAGTGAAAAACTAACCCCACATTAGATGGGGAATCTAAGGAGCTTCCATCCAAATTCTTAACATGGGTAGGACAGCTTTGCACAACTGAGCCTATGGTAGGCATGGTGGTATCATATGCTGGACAGAACCTATATAAGGTTTTGATAAACAAAGGAATCATTGAATATCAATTTTATAAGTACAACTATATGTCCATAATAAGCACTTATTAGGAAAAAGCTATGTAACTAATAAAACGCAGCCCCATAGCCAGTATATGTGTTGTAGTGATTATAAGTTCATATATATACACAAATAATCTCTAATCTCCCTCCTCTAACTCTTACACTATCAAGTACACAATTTCAAAGAAACTTTTGAAGAAAAAACTGTAGAAATACTTGATGGAACAAAAAATTAGAATAGTTGTATGCAGATTGCAGCGCCTCTGTAGTGTCATGAAAGTGAATTGATTTTTGATTTACAATCCAACAGCAAACTACAATCGAGTGGGGCATTTAAAAAGTGTCTTTGAACGTGCCTCTGTGTCGCACAAATTGCTCCTGATAATGATTCTCAACCCACTGTCCTAGCAAAGGCGATGTGAATTTCTTCTAAGGGCATTGCTCTCACCCTAATTAATGATCTGACACATTACAAAACACAGTCCTTTTCCTTCCTGGGCAGCAATTCTTTCTTGTAAAACGACCAGCACTTCTAAAATAAGATGTTTCTAGGTCATTTGGATTTTCTTTCTGAAAATTGATGAAGTACGATTCCCCATAAAACATGGATGAAACCAGTGTAAAACTCTTGTATTTGCTGGTGACAGGGCCTCTTATATTCCTATTTCATTGTGTGAATCTAAATGTTAAGATAGCATCATGAAATGTAGATGTTTGAAAATTTCTTGACAGTGTGACAAAGTCTCCTACCAGCATAGAGATTATGCCCTAGATCAAAATGTTACTTTGAGAAGAGAATTAACAAAGGGCCTGAACTTGGTGCTAAGTGCTAATAGGTGCAGTAACTATGCCTAGATACATGATATGATCATGGGTTAGGTTTAAACTTATGTTCAACAAAAAAATAAATTCTGGGCTTTGTTTGATGGTGTCAATACTAGTTTTCATAATCCACCTGCCAACGGAGAAGTATTTTCCATCCAAATTAAAACAAGTCTATGCTGAAAAGATCAAAGAGAGAAAGGACAGGAAGGAGAAAGTTCTTGATTGAAATTAGTGCAACATTGCATACTTGTATTTTCCTTCAACAATAGAGTAAGTTTTTGCTCTCTCTCTCTCTCTCCCTCTCTCCCCCCCCCCCCCAACAATTCTAGGTTAATAAAGAGAATTGAAGAAAATGCATATATAGTTAAGGAAAAAATTGAAGAGAAATTAGGGATTTCATACCAGATGATGGTGGTGATTCAAATTTATCAATTATAAGTACTAGCACGACTCTCCGATGGTGAAGGAGAAGATATAACAAAGAAATTAAGAATACAACTGGGGGTTAAGACAAAACAATAGATGATGAAGATGATACAAATTTTATTTTCAAGTTGTAGAAGTATTGAAGATGACAGATAAGAAGAAACGAACAAAGAATGAAAACATAATGAAATGGGGATTATGACAAAACATGATGGAAGATGACGCAAATTTAAAACTAGTACTTGAAATGCCATATTACTCACAGATGATGATTTTAAAAGCAAATGTACAAAGATCCGTGGTGAGATTGGAAGGATGAACATAAAATAGAAGATTGAGCGAATTTACGAACTAGTACTTGCACTCTCAGATGAACTCAGGAGCTCATCTAGCAGATCTGCTCCTAAGTCTTCTAGTACCAAAACATTGTTAGAAATTTCTGAGATCCATAGATCATTTCCTGCATTTATGTCTTTCCCTTTCTTTCTCCTACCTTTGGACATACTTCTCATCTTGTGTGTTTCCTTCAGAGCTGCAGCTGGGGAATATCCATTCTTATAGCTGCACTTCATCTTCATGCCTCGAAGCGACTCCTGAACTCTCTCCTTTGGGAAGTTCAGGAGGGCTAACTGGCCTCGCATCGCAAATGCAGCTTGATCATAAGCCAAAGCAGCCTCCTCAGCACTATCAAAGGTTCCGAGCCAAACCCTCATTCCTTGTCTTGTTGAATCCCTAATCTCGGCCGCAAACCTTCCCCATGGTCGCCTTCGCACTCCTATGTAGTGCTTTTGGTTCAGATTCTCTTCTTTCGCCTTGGAATTGACCTTTTCTTTATTTTGCCCCTTGGAGAAATCGATTTTCAGTGATTCTTGGACTTCCACAGTGCAGATCTGGAATTGAAGATTCTCATTTGCTGCATCATCTTTGTGTAGTGGAAGCAAATTGTCGGCAAAAAAATGATCACCCCATGATGAGGATGGAGACTCTGGAGAGAGTTTAACACTTGGGTATTGAGGGGTTGAAATATTCATCTGCAAATTGATGATTTCTGATGTCTAAACTTTACGCCACCTGCTCTGTTGACAAAGTCCTCAATGGGGTCTAAATGCCCACAAAGAGGTTAAGGCTTTGTCATGTTTCAAGGGGTATGAAATGGGAAAAGGGCTCCATTATGCTAAAGCGGGAGATAAAGAGCGTGGAATGGAGGATTTAATTTTATGCCACTGTTTCTAAAATAATTATGTGTGGGGGTAAACCTCAGGGTCTAAACTTTGAATAAAGCAACACAGCTTGGCAAGGATGGTGTCAAAAAGTACTTGGTTGATGTCAGCCTTGTCCAGGTGGCTATTTTTCCAATTTGATTATTGAATTGAGGACCCATGTAGAGATATAAGGATTAGTATATGCATTAGTTATTTGTAAAAGGACCGGAAGGGAACGGGTGAGACGAGACAAGCGAAGAAAGAGACAGAAAGAACAGGACCTTTTATTGTTTTACTGATTTTAGTTGACAGTGGTTTGAAATGTACATGTTCTTAGGTCGGTTCTCATGCCAAATCAAATATGAAACATGGCAGAAGAAGTGAGATGTATTGTTTTTGTCTTCACAATAAGTTGAAAGTTCTACAAGACTTAAATCATTTATGGCCCAAAATACAAATCTTTTCACTTACAATTCAATATTCTTTTCAACACTCGGTATGAATTTGTTTCGCCTGAACCATCAGATCAATGGTTTGTGTGCCACTAGTGCCACAGAGGCTTTCGGCAATCCTATTGGTTAGTGCCACGGTGGGGTCTTTGATTGGAATGAAGTCGTAACAAAGTAGTCATACGGGAACATGTGGCTAGATTGAATCCTTTGCAAGAAATGCCTTCTTGCCCCAACCAACATAGGAGCGATTTTTTCATTCCTAAAAGGTTTTTTTTGGGTAGGTAAACCAATTGTATAGATTCTCTAAGTAATTGTCGTACAAGTAAGAGAATACCACTTGTTTGCAAAATATTGCAAGATAAGTCACAAAAATATCATATACAAAAAAAGAGAGTTTTGGTAGTTGCCGTGAGTGAACCATGTTGTCTGTTCTTGATCAAAAAAAAAACCATGTTGTCTGTTGGTTACAGTGTCCTTGATCTTCATAAACATTAGTTTGTTCTGAGCTGAGTTGATGGTCACTCGTTGAATTGTCATAGATCCTTACTCATTTTTTAAAATTATTTGACTTCTTTCTCTCCACATGGTGTACACTACAAAGCATAGCTTTTGACAATAGTGGACAAGTTCCTTCCCTTCCAAATTGTTGTTGCCTGAAAGTCCTCCAAAGGAATTGTAGCCTAGGCATGTGACACTTTTTCAATATAAATTTTCAGATTCTTTCTGAGAAAGTGCATACCAAGAATAAGTGAGGAAGTGTTTAAGGTGCCTCCCTACACACAATACAGTTACAGCCCACATTTTATATGAAGTTGTGGCTTGGTTGATAGTTTCTCTTGTTGGAAAAAAATGTTTTAAACAAGATTATTTGAGCAACTTGAGACTTAAATAAAATTGGGATTCACACCTCGAAATTGGTAAGACCAAATTTAAACGTGTTTTCCTCTTCGAGGAGATGAATGTCGTACATTTATTTGTCTAAACTAGTAAATATTGAATGAGAAATTATGTCTCAAAGTGACCCATTTAAAATGATTAAATAAACTAATATAGGTGTAGTGGAATAAAGTATGCTCCACATTGGAAGAAGATCAACACTTTGGTGAGTTAATATACTTGTAGTTGACTTCATGGGTTAAGCCCCAAGAGGTACCACACTTTAACCAGTTTTTCAGTAAATAATACATCGATGTAGGTTTTTGGTTTGTGGATGTAGGTATGGTGAACAAAGATGGGTATGTTATATTGAACCATATTATATCTTTGTGTCATATTTTTATTATTTTTCTATCTTTGAATTCCTATATTCGAACAAGTATTATTTATGTTAATTATCTACTATGCAAAACTAACAAATTAGTATCAGAGCTGCGATTTCAGGATTACTATAATGAAATTTGAAATATAAAATTTTGATGATCAGAATAATTTCAGTCTTCGACAGATCCAAGTTTGTTATTGTCGAGAAAGCAGCTGGAAAGTTCACTTTTTGGTTTGATTTCTTAGTGGACACACAAGTCACGGTGGACATTTGTTATGAATGCTTGGGTTATCCCTTTAGGGGATTTTTGGAGAAGGCAGCTAATTTATTCACTTATATTTTGATGGCTTGATGGAATACAAGCTAATGTGGAGATTTATAGGGACTGCCTTGTATTCCACTCCTAGTGGAAAACTGGTTTGGACTTTGTTCTCCTTAGTGATTTAGAAAGGTGGATGTCTTAAAATTAAACTTCAAATAAAAGGCCAATGAGAAATCCTAATGTATTAGGAGACAAAGTATTTTGAATATAAATAGATTATAGACTACTCAATTTTTTGGGGGGTTTTGCCTCAATTTTGGGGGACTTTGGCCCTCAATTTTGGGCATTCGTGTTTAGTTATATTCTCTAGATTAGATAATTTTGTGTAATCTCGTTTTGTTGATAGTGAAACTTTGTCACTGTGTTTTGCCCATGGATGTAAGCTTTTGAGCCGATCCACGTAAATTTATGTTTTGTATTTTTCTATTTTGTTCAGTTTATTTGTTTTTGACTTTTGTTCATAACAACCTTTGTATTTCTATTTTTAAGATTTACAGGTTTTACTGTTGAGTTGTAACTTTTTAAAAATTCTAGGAGCAAATGAAGGAGTTGAAGGACCAACCCACTGAAGAAGAAGCATCCTTGATTTCTCAGGAGAAGATTGCATGCATTGTCTTTGACACTAGCCCGATTATAAGAGAGTTTATGGCGTTGTTCTAAAGTCATCTTTCTCCACAAAGGTTGCCGAGATTGTTGTACATGAGTTGGAGGTAAGAGGTTTAAATGTTGTTGCTATTCTTCAAGGTAAAAATGAAACCCAACAAAGAGAATTAGACGAGACTAAGGTAAAACTTGGCCAAATGAACAAGTGGCAAGACAGGATGATGCAATAGATTATAGAGTTAACATTAGCGATGCAACATGGTGGGGAAAATGGGGTGACTGGCAATTCGACTTAATCTTTGTAATCACTTCCAATTTTAAACATACGCTTAATTTAGTCTATTGACATATACTTAGGCACTTAGTCTTGAAAGAAGACCACATCACTCATGTCACATCACCTCTTTGAAAACCTTGCTCAGACATAGAGAAATTGGTCAAAACAAAGCTTGTGTCAATAGGCCACCCGGCTAGATAGATAGAAGCAAACACTCGAATTTAGGCTTCATAGATAAAAACAAAAATACTTCAAATTATTACAATTTATAAATTACAGTGATGTATATTTTTATGTATGCTAGTTATTATATATAGTAGCGAATCTTTCAATTGTGTTAATGCAATTTTATTGTGTGTGATGCAAATTGATGATGAATTACTTGGAATTGGTTTTGTCAAAACAATCTCTTCCTTTGTAATCTATGTATTTCGAATCTTGTGACATTTAATATTTAGTGTTTGGAAAATTTTATACTATGGTTTTTTAATTACAAGGATGTTTTGGTATGAGATTTTTGTAAGAGATTTTGTATGGATGTTTTAGTATGGGTTTTTGTATGGATGCTTTGGAATTTATGATTTTTTATTTTAATGGATTATGTATTTTTTTTCATAATCCTTAATGAATGAAACAGTCAGATGAATATATTTTGAATTATTACAAGGATACCAATAATCATAAAATGAAAATATTTTTTTTAAAATTATGTTTGGTGAGGAGAACATTTTGGTCGCTAAAAGTCTCTTTATTTTATGGCGGCAAATAGATTTTGTCGTTGATCATTCATGGGAGAAAGTATTTATTTGTTATTTGGCAATGAAACACGTTGGTCATAAAAGGGATCTTAATTTTCAGCTATGAAAACTAGATCATCACCAAAAAGAGAAAATGCGACAACAATTGAAACTCCTTTAACGACGAAGTTCGTTTTGGAGACAACCAGAAGATTTCTTTTTTTTTTTTTTGGCAGCTAAGTTTAGGTCGCTAATGCTCTACTTTCAACGACGATATTTTTGTTGGTCGCCCAAGGCTACCATGACAAATTAGTAACAAAATTTTTGTTGCGATAATCCTATTGTGGCGAATTATTCATTTTTAACGACGAATTTTTTGATATTTTCGTTTATCAAACGCGCCTTTTCAAGAGACGTGTTTGGTGAACACAATTTTTATGCCAATAAAAACTGCACATCTGTTTCTGCCTTATCAATATTTTATCCCATTAACGATTCCTACTGGGTTTGTGTTCTTGTGTAACTGGGTGTGTGGACTTATAATTTTTTTTTTATTTTGTCATGTAATTTAATAAATAAAGTTAAAAAATATTATATTTTGATAAATAAGTTTAGGATAAATTACATTGACACCCCCTATTATTTTTAACACTTTCACTACACCCCTTGCTGTTTTTGAAATTACATTGACATCCCTTGAGATGTTGCTAGTATCCCACATAAGCAATTTTTTTACGTAAACTTCCTTTTATGCCCTGTAGTTTGTTTCTGGCCTTAAGTTTGAGACTTCTACACATTACTCCCACCCTCTCATGTTAAAGCCTTCCACTTTCTTGCCCTAAAATAACATGTGTATTGCAAATAATTACAAAGTAGGTCAATTATAAACGTACCACAATTGTAATAGAATTAATCTTAGTAATGTTTTAACATGTATTTAAAAATTTAAGAAATGACAAATGGTTTGAGGTTTTTAGAAATTCAGTGTTGGTGTTGATTATTGTTTTCGTATTTTTAGTTGTGATGTTTTACTTTGTTTTTGAATGAAATTATCTATACATTCTTGATTCGGTTTTTTTTTGGATGTGATTCAATGTTAAAAGAAATTATTTTAATAGTGATTATATGTTACTGAAATTCAATTTATCATGTTTTGATAAATATGAAACGTAAGAGGATGGGATTTATGTGTCAAAGTGTCAACTTAAGGGCAGCAACTAACGTGAGGGCAAAATAGGAAAGTATGTGAAAGTAATTTCCTAAACAATAGGGGTACAGTGAAAGTGACAGAAACAAGAAGGGGGGCAGTGTGATTTTCTGTATCTTGGTAATTAACTCTTGGTTTTTGTCGTGGTCCGTCGGCGGCAGCCCCACCCTTGGTACCCAACTCCATGACAAGTGGCCCCACAAAAATAGTGGCTGTAAAAAGCAAATGCCTTTTTCTTTTTATAAGCGAACTAGACATCTATAAAAACTTCATCAAACCTCAATACTACCACATGGTTCTTAATCTTCTCTTTCTCTCTCTCCCCTTCACCAACCCTCTGGTTCGTTTTTGTTTTTCTGCAATCGTTTTGGAACTTGGGAACACATCAGCAGTCCTTTTTTGTGCAGATCTACTTCTCTTATTGACTTATTTCATGTCTGATTGTTACTATTATTAGTATTTCTTTTTAGTAGTTTCACATTTATTTCTATCTATTTTTAGGTAACCTTAACCTTGCTTCTTGAATAGTAATTATTCTAAAGTCTCTTACTTTCAAGTATAATTTTATTAATTCACTATCAATTTTGTTTTCTCGGGAATAAGAAAAAAGTATAGTTTATGTTATTAATCATGTTCAGTTGTCTTTTCGAGAATAAGAAACAAGTATAACTTATGTTATCAATCATGTTTAGCTGACAGATTCTCTTTAACTATTATAATTTTTTCTTTCTTGTGATAAAAAATAGGTATAACATACAGCATTCCCCTTAAAATTAATTGCTATTGTGTATATAATATAACAGAATAATATTGAATTTAAAGTAGACTTTGCCAGAGATAGAAGAAGCTATAATTGATATCATATGTACAAGTGGGAATGTGGATTCCCTTGCCGATTGGTATTGTAGTGTCATATTTTACAAGGGGCTAACATTAATTTTAGATTTAATTTGTGTCTTCTTTAGATAAAAAAACACGTATAATTTATGCTAGCTGTCATACTTAAAGAATAGATTATCTTCACAGTATAAGAATTTCCATCTTTTGACCAAAAACAAATATAATTTATGTCACATGTTATGCCCAGAACATGAATTCTTTTACTGTCAGTTATCTTGACATCAAATTTTACAAGGAGCTAATGTTAAACATCGACTAAATTACATATTACTGCATGGTTCTCTCTCTCTCTCTCTCTCTCTCACTCTCCTTCCCCAACCATCAGGTTGATTTTTGTTTTTCTGCATCCTTTTGGAACTTGGGAACATGTCAGCAGTCCTTTTATATGCAATTCTTGGACTTATAGGTAATAATCCAAACGTTTGATCTACCCTTATTTCGTGTCTAATTGTTACTACTTCAAGTATTTTTGGTGGGAATGGGGATTTGGAGATGGAAATAACCTCACTCTTTAAATTTAAGCAAGAATTTATATTTTATACTCGACAATAAAATTCAGTTCAATTCGAGTCTTAATCATAATTATATCAAACCGATAATTAAATTTAAGTTCGACTCAATTAACACTTTTATCTTAAATCTACAAACTAATTCTTTTATATTATCACTCACTGTAACGTCATAATTTTTTTAAAAAAATTTGTTATTCTTTATTACTTTTACAATCAATTTTAATTTGACTTCAACTTGAATCCTCGTAAAATTCAAGTAAAGTTTAGTTTAAGTAAGAATATATACTTTATACTCAACAATTAAGATCAATTCAAATCCTAATTATAATCACTTTGAACTAGTAATTGAGTAAAATGAAATTTGGAGGAGGAATTTTGATCGTTTGATTAATAATCTTAAAACAATTTGAGTTGCGAAAAGTTCATAACAAATAATGTCAGCTCCCTTAGTATATAGATATATCACATTACATATATATTATTCACCTATTATGCCAACCGAATATTATAATATTTTTATTTAAATACAAAATATGACATATATTATAGTCATTCGATTCGTTTTGACACAAATAATCTGTATCTAAGGTCCATTGGTTTATTTAAAATTTTTAAAAATAATCTTTAATTAGAATTATAATTAACGACCTAATTAATATATAGTATGAGATAGAGAGAGATAGACAGTTCTATAAGAAATAGGAGTCTTAAAATTGTGGAATGAATGAAAGTCTGTCTTAAAAATTTGGAGAGAGAGGAAATTTCGTATTAGGACTGTTGAATCAATATTTCTTCAAGTGATCTAAGCCGCGAAAAGTTAAAGACAAATAAATCTAGCTACTTTATTATATAGATGATTATCTTTTCTCATTAAACTCAGTTGAAGTACATAAAAACTCCATTAAACCTCAAATTACCACATTTGTTCTTAATCTTCTCTATCTCCTTCCTCAACTCAGGTTGATTTTTGTTTTTCTTCAATCCGTTTCGAAGTTGGAACATGTCAGCAATCCATTTTTTTGTGACAATTGGAGGTATTTATAGGTAATAATCCAAACATTTTAATCTATTTTTGTTATTTTATGTCTATTTGTTACCATTTTTAGCACTTTGTTCATCTCTTGACTTTTAATTGTATTTTTTTTCCTAGATAACGTTATATTCTTCTTAACTTTATTCTTGGATACCAATGATTCTAAAATCTTCTACTTTGAGGCATAATTTTATTCAATTAATATAAATTTTGTTTTATGGAGACAAGAAACAGGTATAGTTTATACTACATGTCGCATTCAATATAAGAATTTTTTGAATAGTATTACAAATTTTGTTTTCCCGAGACAAGAAATATGTATGATTAATAGGGTTTGCTATAATTCAGCACTGCACCATGTATAATAAACGGGACTAACATTATTTTTTGTGTACTTTTATAGTATAGAGACAATACATGTATAATTTATGTTTCGTGCAAAGCATAAAACATGGATTCCACTACTGATGAGTTGTATAATGTCCACACATAATTTATGTTACACGTCTTACTCAGAAAATAAATTCCTCTTCCATAATAATAATTTTTACTTTCAAAGGATAAGAAATACGTATAATTCAGATCATATCTCATACTCAAAACATGAATTCCTCTACCGTTAGGTATCATATCATGAATGTTATCATTTTCAAGTAGCTAACATGAATTTTGAGTAAATTACATATTAACCAATTTGGGTTAGGAATATTTTGAATCCCAAGTACAATATTACTTGAAATATCATATCATCATCTTTCTTCTTTTTCTCTCTCCTTCGCTTATTATACCCTTTTCTTTTTTCATTTGACTTGTAAAATCAATAGGAAGATTATAAACCATTTAAAGATTAAAAAACTTGAATAGTCGTGAAGAAAGGTGTAATCTCTTTGGAAAGAGGGAGATTGTTAATTATTATTGACCAGTGGGCTTTTGTCTTCGTCCGTCGGCGGATGCCCCCCGAGGCCATTAAAAAAAAAAAAAGCAACTCCATTTGTTTTCTGAAAAATAAGTATATCTGGGACAGAGATTTTGATAATAAAAACTATTGTTATGTTCTTGCCATAATTTTTAATTCTCTGATATTATATAAGTATACTAGTTATTATCTGTGTCTAAAGGCACAATAAAATAAAAAATAATGAACAATAAACATATTTGTATTCATATCTAAAATTAAATCACAAATATAGAAAAAAAATAAAAAAATTTAAACATCGATTTATAACTGGGGTGAGAGGTGGTGGTAGGAGACGGTGATGGTTGTGGTAGATAGCAATGACCGTGGGCGGGGGTGACAGTGAGGGCGGCGGCGATAGTGATGGTGGCAATGACCGTGGTGGAGGTGACGGCAAGGGTGGCAATGGTGGTGGTGGTGGTGACGACGGCGGCAACGATGGTGGTGGGGTGACGGTGGTGATGGTGGGGTGTCTCTTATACACATCTTA
>CM042190.1:22970725-22983192 GCA_023539305.1 Ilex asprella | reverse complement strand
TGTGTTAATTTGATGAATAGAATGTTAGTTTGGTGTTGATTTGAAGAATTGAAAGTTCATTTGGTATTAATTTGATGAATTAAATGTTAAATAATTAATTTAATGAATTGAATGTTTATTATTCGAAATGAAATGTTAATTTGTTAAATTGAATGTTAATTTGGTATTAATTTGATGAATTCAATGTTAATTTAATGAATTAAATATTAATTGGATGAATTGAATTTTAATTTGGTGTTAATATGATGAATTGAATGTTTATTTGATGAAATTAAATGTTTATTTAGTATAAATTTGATGAATTGAATATCAAATGTTATTAGATGAAATTGAATGTTAATTTGTTGAATTGAATATTAATTTGGTGTTGATTTTATGAATTAAATCTTTATTAAATAATTTTTTATGTTAATTTGATGAATTGAATGTCAATTTAATGAAATAAATATTAATTGGATGAATTGAATTTTAATTTGGTGTTAATATGCTGAATTGAATGTTTATTTGGTATTAATTTGATAAATTAATTATTAAATGTTATTAGATCAAATTGAATGTTAATTTGTTGAATTGAATATTAATTTGGTATTGATTTGATGAATTAAATGTTTATTGAATGAAATTGTATGTTACTTTGATGTTGATTTGTTAAATTGAACCTTTATAGGATGATTTTTTATTTTAATTTTATAAATTGAGTGTTAATTTAATGAATTTGAATATAAATTTGATGAATTGAATGTTAATTTTATGTTAATTTTATGAATTGAATATTTATTGGATGTGATTGAATGTTAAGTTGAAAAATTAAATATTTATTAGATGAAATTGAATGTTGATTTAAAGAATTGAATGTTAATTTGTTATTTATACAATATTTATTGGATGAAATTGCGTGTTACTTTGGTGTTAATTTGTTAAATTGAATCCTTTTTGGAGGATTTTTTATGTTAATTTTATGAATTAAATGAATTTAAATATAAATTGAATATTACGTTGACGAATGAAATGTTTATTAGTTTAATTTTTATATTAATTTAATGAATTAAAAGTGTAATATCAAAAGATTTTATTAAAGGGTAAAAGTGTAATATCAAGAATTAAAGTGTAATATTAGACCAGGATCGGTCTCCCATTCTAACGACCGAACTTAATTCATCAGAAGTAAATTATATTTACACCCCTGAAGTATAAAAATATTTTTATTTTTTTTCTTATATTTCACCCTCAACTAATATTTTTATTTCACATTACCTAATTAGAAACGTCTATTATTTTTTTGAAGAGAAAATACATAGGGGCAAAGTCAAATATTTTTCCTTAAATATATAATTGATATTAATAATTGGATTAATAATTGAGATAATTTGAAACTAATCAAATAGTTGAGGCGATAAAATAGAAAACTAGTTTTGGGCTAGGTACAACTCTTTTGGGTTAGTACAACTCTATTGAATGTGTTACTGAGTACTATTTGTTTGAGAACAACCAGTTTCACCGGTTTTAAAGGCTACATGTCACATATATAAATCACCTTACTTTTCGGTACCATATTGAAAAGTAGGTTGGAACTATAGTAGTGTTACCCTAATTTTGTTGAAACAGACCACTAAATTTTGCCTTCTTTGCGACGAGAAACAAGTAAAATTTATGCTACATCTCCAACTTGACGTATGAATTTCCCCTCGAGTGTAATAAATTTGCACATTGAGGACACAAAACGTTCTAATTTATGTTACAAGTACTACTTAGAACAAGGATTTTGCTTTTACTAGGTATTTGAATGTTATTCTGTGTAATCGATTAATATTTTCTCGTAATTTTTTGTCTTCTACATACAATAAACATATCTAATTTATGTTATATGTCCAACTTGGAACATGGGTTCTCCAATGGCCAGGTATTATTATGTCATACACAAAGGGCCTGTTTGTTTGAAGTATAAGATTTGGATAGTATTAAAAATTATTTATATTTCATTCCTATACAATGGTATTCTATATTCGGTCTTAAACTTTTATCCTCTCATTCCCCTTGTTTGTTTGTTTGTTTAATAAGTATTATGGTGGGTCCTACAAACAACCATTTATTCTATCACATCTTATATAACAAATCTATCATTTTACCCTTAACTTCATTCATTCCATTTTATCTTTAACTATCTATACAAGGGAAAAATTTTAAATAATTTAAAAAAAAATAAAAAAATCGGTAACACCGTATGCTTAAATTAAAAAAAAATTAAATATTTTTTTAAAAATAAAGTCGGTAACACCGTATGCTTAAACATAATACAAGAAAAAAAAATTTAAAATATTTTTTTTAACAAAACGGTAATACCGTACGCTTAAATATAATATAAAAAAAATTCAATTTTTTTTTTTAAAAAGTCGGTGACATCGTATGTTTAAACATAATACAAGAAAAAAATTCAAACTAATATTTTAAAAAAAAATTTAAAAAAAATTAGTGACATTTTATGCTTAAACATAATACAAGAAAAAAATTTAAAATAAATTATTTATATATAAACTCTTAACAAAAGTCACTGTTCATCCCGAGTCGATACTATGACCCGGAAAATAACCATCTTTCTCTTTTTGCCTTTTTCCCTTTTTTAACGTGAGGGCAAAATAGGAAAGTATGTGAAAGTAATTTCCTAAACAATAGGGGTACAGTGAGAGTGACAGAAACAACAAGAGGGGGCAGTATGATTTTCTGTGTCTTGGTAATTAACTCCTGGCTTTTGTCGTGATCCGTCGGCGGCTGCCCCACCCTCGGTCCCCAGATCCATGACAAGTGTCCACACAAAAAATAGTGACTGTAAAAAGCAAATGCCTTTTTCTTGTTTTAAGGAAACTTGATATCTTTTTTTTCGATAAATAGGAAACTTGATATCTACAAAACTTCATTAAACCTCAATACTACCGCATGCTGCTTAATCTTCTCTCGCTCACCTTACCCAACACCCAGGTTCGTTTTTGTTTTTCTGCAATCGTTTTGGAGCTTGGGAACACATCAGCTGTCCTTTATTGAGCAAATCTACTTCATTTATTGACTTATTTCATGCCTAATTGTTAATATTGTTAGTATTTTTGTTAGTAGTTTCACATTTATTTGTATTTTTTTCTAGGTAACCTTAATCTTGTTTTTTGGATAGTAATTATTCTAAAGTCTCCTACTTTCAGGTATAATTTTATTAATTCATTATCAATTTTGTTTTTTCGGGAATAAGAAATAGGTACAATTTATGCTATCAGTCATGTTCAGTTGACAGATTCTCTTTTCAGTATTATATTTTTTTTTCTTCTGATAAGAAATAGGTACAACGAATATCGTTCTTCTTAAATTAGGTGTTATTGTGCATATAATATAATAGAATAATATTAATTTCTAAGGAAACTTGACCGTCCAGAGCTAGAAACAGGTATAATTGATATCATATGTACAAGTTGGAAAGTGGATTCTCTTGCTCCTTAGGTATTATAGTGTCATATTCCACAAGGGCCTAAAAATTAATGTTAGATTTAATTTGTGTCTTCCTTAGATAAGAAACTCGTATAATTTATGCTAGTTGTAGTACTCAAAGCACAGATTCTCCTCAAAGTACAATAATTTCTGTCTTTTGACCAAAACACAGATACAATTTCTATCATATGTCATGCTTAGAGCATGAATTTCTTTACTGTCAATTATCTTGACATCATATTTTACAAGATCTAATGTTGAACATCGACTAAATTACATATTACTGCATGTTTCTCTCTCTCTCTCTCTCCAACCCTCAGGTTGATTTTTGTTTTTCTGCAATCCTTTTGGAACTTGGGAACATGTCAGCAGTCCTTTTATGTACAATTCTTGGACTTATAGGTAATAATCCATACGTTTGATCTACTCTTGTTTCATTCTAATTGTTACTACTACTTGTATTTTTGTTGGTATTTTCACATTTATTTCTATTCTTTGCTAGGCAACCTTAACCTTGCTTCTTGGATAGCAACTCTTTTAAAGTCTTTCACTTTCAGATATAACTTTATTAAATCCCTATCATTTTATTTTTTAATTTTATTTTTGGGAATAAGAAATAGCTATCAGTCTTGTTAGCTGGCAGATTCTCTTTTTAATATTATAAATTTTATTTTCTTGTGATAAGAATAGATACACCATATAGTGTTCTGATTAAAATTGGATGTTGTTGTCTATATAATATAACTGACTAACATTGATTTCTGAGTAAATGTTTGTTGTTCAGAGATAGAAGCTTGAATAATTGATATCATATGTATGCAAAATTCATCTTAACTTTTTTTTTTTTTTTAATAACACTAGTTCTACACACTCTTATTTTTAGATATAAATCTATTGAATCAGTTTAACAAATTTTGTCTTTTGAGAACAAAAAAATATATATAATATATACTTTTTAAGAATATGAATTTTTCTCTAAGGACAAGAAACAAATATTGTAATGTTACATATCCTACTTGCAACAGAAGTCCCCTACCATTAATTATTGTAAGAGTAATGTGGTATTCTACAAGGTGTTGGCATTGATTTTTGTGTAAATTACAGTATAATAAATTTTATGGTATAAGAATCGAAAAGACAGGTATAATTTATATTAAACGTCTAGTTCATGATATGATTCCCTTACTGTTATGTAACATATTGTTATATCTACAAGGAGCTAACATTGATTTTCCATAAATTACAAAATTCCCATTCCTTTTAAACCGCTCTATGATTTTCCATTCTAACTTTCTATTTTGGATGTCTCATATTCAAACTTGGTTGGCTTAGTAACCATAGTTAGGTGATTATTAGATTAAATTTAAGGCCCTTTTTTATTATCTTGATTTGATATTTTTTATCAATTATTTTTCATATTTCACAAAACATGTCCTTTTTATATTTTCCCTTAAAAATGGTGATGTTAAAACATTTGAATTCTCCTCAATAAAGCTGTAATCTTCCTTGGAAGTCACATTTATAGGAGAGAGGGAGGGAGGGAGGGTTAATTAATTGGAAATATTATACTTTGGCTCCCTTAATTATGACCCTTTTTTTTACTTTGTTCTCTTAATTATCATATTTTGCATGTTGCATCGTCAATTATATGATTAGTTTCACATTGCCTCAATTATTAACATTTGTCACATATTTAACGAAAAATTATTTCATTTTGCCCAATGAACTATGCAATTTTTTTTTTACTTTGTCTTGACATATTAGTAATGTTCGTCTAAAAATATAACAAACGTTTTTTATTGGGGTGATTTGAAATAATTAAAGTAGTTGAAGAGACAATACAAAATATTCAATAATTCAAGGGAGAAATCTTGTCTATAATTTATGTAGCCAAAGTATAATTTTCCTTTCTTAATTAGTACTGACCGTTGGTTTTTGTCGTGTTGCGTCGGCGGTTGGCCCCACCACGAATAAATAAGTCATGATATCAAAAAAAAATTATCTTTTTCTCATTCTACTCAGTTGAAGTACATAAAAACTCCATTAAACCTCAAATTACTACATCTGTTCTTAATCTTGTCTGTCTCCTTCCCCAACTCTCAGGTTGATTTTTGCTTTTCTTCAATCTGCTTCGAAGTTGGAACCTGTGGGCAGTCCATTTTTTGTGACAATTGGTGGGGTTTATAGGTAATAATCCAAACATTTTGATCTATTTTTGTTATTTTATGTCTATTTGTTATCATTTCTAGCACTTTGTTCATCTATTGACTTTTAATTGTATTTTTTTTTTCTAGGGAACGTTTATATTCATCTTAACCTTCATTCTTGGATACTAATGATTTTAAAGTCTTCTACTTTCACGCATAATTTTATTTAATTAATATAAATTTTACTTTCTGTTGACAAGAAACATGTATAATTTATGTTATATGTCGTATTCAACATACGAATTTTATGAATAATACCATAAATTTTGTTTTCTCGAGACAATTAATAGTGTTTGCTATAGTTCAATACTATAGCGTGTATATTAATCTGGATTAACATTATCTTTTGCGTAAACTTTTGCAGTATAAAGACAGAGCATGTATAATTTATGTTTCATATACAACATAGAAGATGGATTTTGCTACTCTTGAGTTGTATAGTGTCCATGCACAATTTATATTACATGTCTTATTCAAAAAATAAAATTCTCTTATATTTATAATAATTTTTACGTTTAAAGAAAAAAAAGAACGTATAATTCAGGTCATATGTCATACTCAAAACATGAATTTCTCTACGGTTAGGTATAACAATGTTATCATTTTCAAGTAGCTAACATGAATTTTGAGTAAATTAGATATTAACCAATTTAGGTTAGGAATATTTTGAATCCCAAGTACAATATTACTTGAAATATCATACCATCATCTTTCTTCTTTTTCTCTCTCCTTTGCTCATTATACCCTTTTCTTTTTTCATTTGACTTGTAAAATCACTAGGAAGATTATAAACCATTTAAATATTAAAAAACTTGAATAGTCCTGAAGAAAGGTGTAATCTCTTTGGAAAGAGGGATATTGTTAATTATTATTGACCAGTGGGCTTTTGTCTTCTTCCGTCGGCGGATGCCCCCGGAAAGAGTGAGATTGTCAATAGGCGTAAAAAATTAAAGACAAATAAATTTAATTATTTTTTCTCATTAAACTCATTTGAAGTACCAAAAAATTCCATTAAATCTCAAATAACCACATTTATTCTTAATCTTCTCTATCTTCTTCCTTGACTCTCAGGTTGATTTTTGTTTTTCTTCAATCCGTTTCAAAGTTGGAACATGTCAGCAATCCATTTTTTTGTGACAATTGGTGGTATTTTCAGGTAATAATCCAAACATTTTAATCTATTTTTGTTTTTTATGTCTATTTGTTACCATTTTTAGCACTTTGTTCATCTCTTGACTTTTAATTGTATTTTTTTTTTCTAGAAAAAAATATATTCTTCTTAACCTCTATTCTTGGATACCAATGATTCTAAAGTCTTCTACTTTTAGGCATAATTTTATTCAATTAATATAAATTTTGTTTTATGGAAACAAGAAACATGTATAGTTTATGCTACATGTCACATTCAATATAAGAATTTTTTGAATAGTATTACAAATTTTGTTTTCCCGAGACAAAAAATATGTATGATTAATAGGGTTTGCTACAGTTCAGCACTGCACCATGTATATTAAATGGGACTAACATTATTTTTTGTGTAAACTTTTACAAGTATAGAGACAATGCATGTATAATTTATGTTTCGTGCAAAGCATAACATGGATTTCACTATTGTTGAGTTGTATAATGTCCACACATAATTTATGCTACACGTCTTACTCAGAAAATAAATTCCTCTTCCATAATAATAATTTTTATGTTCAAAGGATAAGAAATGTATATAATTCAGATCATATGTCATACTCAAAACATAAATTCCTCTACCGTTAGGTATCATATCATTAATGTTATCATTTTCAAGTAGCTAACATGAATTTTGAGTAAATTATATATTAACCAATTTAGGTTGGGAATATTTTGAATCCCAACTACAACATAACTTGAAATATCATATCATCATCTTTCTTCTTTATCTCTCTCCTTTGCTCATTATACCCTTTTCTTTTTTTTAATTTGACTTGTAAAATCAATGGGAAGATTACAATTATTATTGACCAGTGGGCTTTTGCTTTCTTCCGTCGGCGAATGCCCCCTGAGGCTATAAAAAAAAAAAAAGCAACTCCATTTGTTTTCTGAAAAATAAGAATATTTGGGAACAGAGATTTTGATAATAAGAACTATTCGTTATGCACTTGTCCATAATTTTTAATTTCCTGATATTTATATTATATATAATAACTAGAACCACTGGGTGACACGTCACTTTCGATTTTATATTATTAGTATTACTGATATGTTAGGGGTTGTTTTTGTAATTTACAAAAGGATTGCGCTATTGTAACACATCTTACAGGAAGTATATATTAGGGTTAATTGTACCGAAGGTTCTGAAAATATAAAATATCTTATTTTAATTTATAATATTTTAATTGTATTATTTTAGTGTTTGAAATATTGAATATATTTATATGCGGTCTCTCAAATAAACAATATTCAGATTGCTAACGATTTTTATTTTATTCTTGTCATGTAATAATTAAATATGGGCTAAAAAATCATTTGGATAAATCTTAACCAAATTTTAATCAAAAAGCTATACAAATTGCACCGTTTTGATCATGAGTTATCTAAATTGTGGTCAAGAGCTACTCATATTACATATTTTTTGTTAAGAGTTACTCAAATTTTGGTCAAAAGTTACTTAAATTATATTTTATCCATATTTCGGTGTTACTTGATAGATTTATGATAAAAAAAACCTTTAGTACAATTAACCCTATATATTGTTGCTGAAATATATGAGAGGGACTTCCTATAAATTAGAAGACACTACTGGCTTTCTCAAGCTTAATTAACAGTTTAGAAAATTTATAATGCATGCTCTGAAACAGTTAAAAAAGTATCAGGAGATTTGGCGAGAGATACACAGTTGTGCATTTTGTGCATTTTAAAGGCAAGAGCTCAGCCTGAACATTTTTAATGCAAAAGATCTATAAAATACGCAGTTGATAAAAGTATCATTAATAAAGAAGGTTATTTAAAAACTTTCATCATATTCCACCACCACCATCGATAATGAATTAAGACAATAAATTACACGATAGTGAACTAAAAAACTCAATATGTTTTATTATATATTGTGGAAGAAAGAAGAATTGAATTATTAGTTCAATGTCTTTTAATTCACTGTCGTGCAGTTCATTGTTTTTAATTCATTATCGGTGGTGGTGGTGGTGGTGGTGGTGGATTTTTGGAGAAGAAGAGTTGGATTTATCCATGAGAAAGACAATAGCTTTTGTTCGACGTCCCTTGAGCAAAATGCAAGACACAAGAGGTAATATTCTCATTTTAAAAAAATAAAAAATTAGCTTGAAGACCGCAAAATTTAGCTCAACTAGACCTTATGTCTTAAAAAGTACGTGCCTAAACTTATTTACAAATGAAGTACAAAATTTATAATTTTTAACAATTCTCACAAAAATATATTATTATTATTATTATTATCCTCGAGAGATTTGCAACAACGAAATTGAAACGCCAATGATATGCTTTCCAAATTAATAGCCCAATTTTTATTTTCTAAATGATGTGGCTAAATCTTAACCATTTGATGAAAATTATTTATTTTTAACTTCCGACCTATGTTAGATAACGAACCATTATGTTTACGGCAGCGTAAAATTAATTCAAGAAATTAAGAGAATAATATAAAAAATTGAATAATTTAAGGAGCAAAGTGAAATTAAGTCGAACAAATATGTGGGAGGTATTCCTCCAACCCCCCCCCCCCCCCGGCCCACATGTTTTTAAGAGCTGATCACTTATACCAGACAATTGAGGAGAGGTTATCGTGTATTATCTCACCATGAGACAAGTATTACTCAGAAATTAATTTGATAATAGACTCAGAAATTACTTTTAACAAAAATATATCTAAAGTCTTGTTGGTATCTTCACTTTAAATTTGTTCTTTTATTTTTATGGAAATAAAAATAAGAAAGAATAATCAAATTGGGTTCATGAATTTACTGTCGGTTTATGGACCAATCAAAAAATTTTATCTTCAAAATCTATTGAAAGTAGCGGTGCGCAAGAAATCATACACAAATGCTTGACTCTTGGGATGCTTGAAAATAATATGAGGTGTTCTACATCTCCAACCCTACATATGAATTTCTCCTTGAGTATAATAAATTTGCACTTTTGGGAACACGAAATAGTTATGGCTTATGTTACATGTATGTACTACGTACCACATGCTCTCTGCAACTACTAGGTATTATAGCGTTATACTGTGTAAGAGTTCACATTGATTTTCTCCTAATGTTTTGTTCTTCTAAATACAATAAACGCATCCACTTATGTTATATTTCCAAGTCGAAACATGGGTTCTCCAATCATGAGGCATTATAGTGTTATATGACCCAAGGGGTTAACATTCATTTTTGAGTAAATTTTTGCCTTGTGAAGATGACAAGGATGTATAATTTATGCCTGCTCGGAATATAATTTTCCTAAAGTTATAATATTTTTTTACTTTCTGGGATAAGAAACATGTATAATTTATGTTACATGTCATACTCGAAACATGTATTTTCAGGTAATATAACCATAGAAGAACATATAATCTTAGAACATTTGAACACTCCTCAGAGAGGGAGAGATCTTAATGAGTATTCGACCACTAGACTTAATTTGTAGTATGGATAAATCGTTTTTTTTTTATGGGTAAGTAAGAATTTTTATTAATTGAAAGAAAAAACATGTATACTGTATGAATTACAGATACTTAGAAGCTACTGAAAAAAAATACAAACGTATAAAATGGGATACTAGTTCATTTATTCATATGACAGATGATCTGTCATCCCAAAAAAACTCAATCATCAACATTCTACAAAAAACAACCAAACCCAAAGGCAGCAAAAGAAAAGTTCATGACCTCCAGAGCACAAAGCCAACAAAAGACAGCAAGGTCCCAATCAAACTCAAAAACAGAGGGATCTGAATCAAACCAAAATCCCACAAAAACACCCAACCAATAGGGTAACACACAGGGGCGGAGCTACATGCATCGGTGTGGGGGCAACTGCCCCCACCGACTTTTGAGGGGTTAATTATATAAATTGACATGACGACAAAATTATGTTCAATTTATCTCATTTCTCCCCTAATTTTTTTAAAAATTTAAATAGTGGCTCTAATCTTTTTTGTCTTCAATAAATTAAGTGGTTCACTTGTTCTCCTAATCTACTAAAACAAGTGGTTTTTTTATTTATTAAAATAAGTAGTAAAGAGGATGTGTGATTCTTTAACTCATTATATATATTAGCCAAATACAATATCTCTCTCATTTAATACAATTTCTCTTGTTTTTTAATATTATTGTATAATAACATACGAATAGATGTAAATGACAAGTTATGCACATTCATGCCCTTCCAAAAACATCAATTTCTCAACAAGATTTAAAAATTACATACAAATTTATCATAAAATTGATTAATTATAGACATTCTTGAGATTTAAAATAACATAACCCTTCTAAAAATATTAATTTTTGAACAAGGTTAAAAAGAAATTTCTCAGAAATCTATTGTGGAATTGATTATTTATATAGGATTTTTGAGATTTTAAATAATATCTTTGTGTTTCTCTTTAATATATGATTGAGTTGAAATTTGTCACTAAAAAAATTATTGTTCTTGTTTGTTTATATTTTGTTAAATGTTGAATTGATTTATTTTTATATAAATTATGTTAATATGCTTCTCGTAGTTGAACTTTAAATAAAAATTCTGTAAAATTTATTAATCCTTATTATTGGAGGTGGGGAAGAATTTTTTTATACCAATTGATTAATATTTTTGGTTTATATTTTTGCCCCCACTAGAGCATAATATCCTGGCTCTGCCCCTGGTCACACTAGATTACTAAGTTGAGTATATGACATTCTGGTGGGTGAAATTGCGCATAGAAAGAAATCCTAAAGGTGAGAAGATATCGAGGTAGGAATAGTTTATGATTAACTTGTAGTTTACTTGGAATAAGTTTAATTGGTGATGGGGTGCGTGAAGAATGTGATGGGGGGTTAGTTAGGCTTGTAAATCGTGTCGGGTAAAACAGGTTCGTGTCGAGCCTAGTGGATTCGTGTCAAAAAATTTTTTATCCATACTTGACTCGTTAATTAATTTATATATAATAAATCATGTCATATCGGATTCGTATCTCGAATGAATTATGTATAATTTATCTATAAGTGAGTCGAGTTGTGTTGTATCGGGTCCAAACGTTTACTAAACTAGTGGCTTAATGAAAACTCAAATACTCTAATTTCGTGTCGTGTGCATGGCATGTCATATTTTGACACCCCAAAGTTAATCTATAATGAGATATATATAAAAGAGGTGAATTTAGTAATTTATAGTTGAGACTTGAATGGAGTGGGAATGAATATTTTTAAGATGAGAATAGTCCCGCTCTTAATGAATTTATGAAGAAAAAATCTTTTATGGTCTGATTTCAAATAAATTGTCAAGTTTTAAACTCAAAACATCTAGATATATAATTTGTCTCTATATCTATTGGGCTACACTTTGGGATTACTGTTGAAAACATTAGAGGTACTGTGTAAATTATTGGATAGAACTCACTCTATCAAGCTTAATTAATAGTACTATATAATCAATGTCTGACACAGTTATCAGAGCCAGATTTGCAACATTGAAATTCACAAGCTCAGGTGATTAGTAAACAGAACCACATGGATGGAGGTCAGTACGGCATATAATAAGCAATCTAAGTGTGTTAGGGATATTGAATTTGATTAAATTATGAACAAAAACCTGTGGA
>CM042190.1:22951176-22968229 GCA_023539305.1 Ilex asprella | reverse complement strand
CATTAGAGACTTATTTTCGCTATTAAATTTAAAGTGTTAATATTAGTTGTCGAATTAATTTTAAATCAAATTGAAAGAGATCTCAACCATTAATAGTAAAAGTCATTTTGTTTATCTTTTGATATTTGAATTGTATTGTACTTTATTATATAGATATTTATTTAAAATAAATTTCTTGTTATTTGAGATGCCAATTTACTATTTAAATTTTTGTATTCAATTTTTTTAACATATTATTTATATTTATTAAATTAATTCAAGGATTAATAGTCAAAAAAAATAATTTAAAATTCAATACTAGACATTCTAGTGATGTTTATGTTATCATGGTAACTTGAAAAGGCTATTAACAAACTCAATTTAAATTTCAATAAATATAACTTATTAAAATACATATTTTTCAAGTTGATCAAAATAGTCAAAAATAATATACCGTAAAAAGCAATACAAGATAGGTTGAAAGATATGATTATTATTATGATTAATATATTTATATCATATTAATATAAAAATTGTAAAAATAAAATTTGACTTCATTGAATTAGCGTCTATAAAAAAAATTAGGGGCCGAAAATCAAAATGTGATTTGATTGAAAATCAATATAAAAGTTTTAGTTTGGGACCTTGAAAATAAATCTAGACTAAATAAAACTTGAATTTAAAGTTTTTAATAATAATTTAAAGTTAAATAAATTTAAATCTTAAAAAAAAAGTTTTTGAGTCGTAAAAAATACGAACGTGTTATTTGGACCTAAAAATCTGATATAATTTGTTGACTTAATGATGTGGCTTCATTAGAACTATTGAATTAACACCAAATTTCAATGTTTGATGGAACTCACAGTCAATCCAAAGGTCATAGTGAATTAGGTCAATAAATTAGGTCTCCATGACATTATTCTAAAAAATATGGGACCCTAGACGACTCCTTCTATTGCTTAGCCTAAAGGCCTACCCTGTCTTCTCCAAATTCACAAAGGCTTTTTCTTCATGAATCCTTCCAAGCAACAACGCTCTGGCTGCGAGGCATGTCATTAGCTCCGGCCATCAGCGACTGCCGTTGGCGACGCTTCAGCTCTCTGCCTGGTCCAGTCGCACATCATTAGCTCCAGCCATCAGCGACTGTCGTAGGCGAAGCCCCAGCTCTCTGCAGGGTGCCAGTCGACGTGCTATGGTGTCGTGGAGGCAGTGGTGAAGCAGAACTCAGTATTCGGTTGCTTTGGTAAAAGGGTTTTAAGTTTTAACCCTAAGATTGTAATGCTGTGTGGGCATTTGTATAAATTGACAGTTAATCCTGTTGGTAAGAAAAACAATCCTACACCACTGGTGGGTATTTATATCCCAATCAGAAGGGACAGATTGGGTCTTTAACTACGGGCGGCATTATTAATGAAAATCCCATCACTCTTTTTTTTCATCAAAATCAAATATTTGTGCGCCACAAAGATATTTTTAACCAATCCTACCATTTTATCCTCCAAAACAAACACTCCTTTAGAGTATCTTCAATCATAACTCAATATTTTTACTCAAATTTGAATTAATATTTGAATAAAAAATTTGATTTGATATAAAAGATTTCAATGGATAAATTTAAATTTAAAAAAAGAGAAGCTCAAATTTAAATGAGGGTAAACTTAAATTTAAATGAGATTAAAATATGATTTTAGTTTTTTAAAAGATGGTGAAATTTTACCATTAAAGATTTATGTAAAAATTTGAATCTTTCTTGATTTGAATAAAAAATGAGTTTTACTTGATTTGATATGGGTTTGGGTACAGGGGTTGGAAAAGATTTTAGAAGTTTTTCGGTCAAATTTAATTTTTTGTGTCAAAAAATGTAAGGGTTTGAGATGTTCTTTAGAAGCTTACTGATATTTGCATTTTTAGGAACCAAATTTTGGCATAAACTTGAAGATATTATATGAGTTGGACAGCATAATAATGTGTAATTAATTGAACCTCGTTAATATGTGTTCATATTTTTTGTTTAATCTTTTTTTCTCTCTCGTTCATTATTCATTGCATTGTACATTCATATAATAACTTATTTTTTAAACAGTATTTACATAAAGAGAGAAAGATGAGATTCGAACTATCGAACAACCATAGAATGGTGGGCATTGGACCAACTTCAATGAGAAGATTCTTAGGCTTTCGATGATTATGTTGGTTTTTACAATGACTGCTTGTCTTTGGATTGCACCCAGATATTGGGACTAATACACCTTCAATAGGAAAAGTATAAGATTATCTCAAGGGGACTTTTCAATTATATGCTGTCAGCACTGCTACACTACTCCAAATGACAGCTTGAACAAGTGCACAATCTGTTGAAGAACCCTAACTCTTATTGTCTCTCTCCTTTTGCTTGCCTTTTCTCTATTCTATAACTCTCAAACAGAAAATTAAAAATAAGATTCGATTAAAAGACAGAACCCTAATATTTATTTATGAACCGACCTCTCACACTTGGGCTTGTTAGTACTCATGGACCTAGACAGTAGGCATACCAAACAAAACCCTTAGACATACAAGGAATTGAGGTAGGGTACTGTTCATAGAATTAATAGGAAACTAAAACCAACCTCACATTAGATGGGGAATCTCATGCGCTTCCTTCCTAATTCTTAACATGGGTGGGACAGCTTTGCACACTGAGCCTATGGTAGGCATGGTGGTATCATATGCTGGACAGAACCTATGTAAGGTTTTGATAAACAAAGGAATCATTTAAGGTCAATTTCATAAGTACAACCATATGTCCATAATATCATATATATACACAAATAATGTCTAATCTCTCTCCTTTCACTCTTACACTATCAAGTACACAAAGCAAGTTTTGAAGAAAAAACTTTGGAAATACTTGATGGGAAAAAAAAATTAGAATTGTTGTATGCAGATTTCGGCGGCTGTGGTGTCATGAAGGTGAATTGATTTTGATATACAATCCAACAGAAAACTATAACCGAGTGGAGCGCTAATGTAAGTGTCTTTCAACGTGCTTCAGAGTCGTACAAATTGCTCCTGAGATAAAGATTATACTCAACGCAATATACTCTAAGACGATGTGAATTTCTTCTAAGGGCATTGCTCTCACCCTAATGATCTGACACATTACAAAACACAGTCCTTTTCCTTTAGGTCACGTCTGAATTCTTCTTTCTGAAAATTGATAGGGTACTATACCCATAAAACATGGATGAAACTAAATGTTACACTGCCTCCTATTTCATTGTGTGAGACTAAATGTAAAGAGAGCATCCTGAAATATAGGTGTCTGTCATTTTAAGCATTGTATGGTTCTTGAAATTTCCTTAACAGCACGAAGAAGTCTCATACCAGCACACAGATTATGGCATTGGCCTCCATCAAAATATTTCTTTGAGAAGATAATTGACAACAGTCCTGAATTTGGTGCCACGTGCTATTAGTCGCAGTAACTATGCCTAGCTACATGAAATGATCATGGGTTAGGTGGAAATTTATGTTCAACATGACAATAAATTCTGGGTTTTGTTTGATGGCGTCAATACTAGTTTCATAACCAACCTGCCAAAGAAACATCAAAGTAGTAGTATAATTGTCCAAATGCAAAAAAATTAATTCTGGACAATACGATAAAATAAAAAGTGCCACTGATGTTGATAATGATGAAGCAAAGTAATTAAGTTGAAGTTCTTCAGATAAATTGAAATGTATCCAGTTGTTAACTTCTGACATAGTTGGAAAGCTGTGGTATGTGTTCAAACGAATCAAAACACTACAATAAATACCAAAAACCAGAGAGAGAGAGAAGACAGAAAACAAAACTAGCATTAACAGAAAACAAATGGAAAAGGTGGAAAACAAAAAGCCAAGGGTCAAAAGGAATTTAAAAGAAAGCATATTTGATTACGATTAAAAGGAACAATTTCAAATAGTCCAAGGTCGAATTTCGGGTCTTTTCTTGCTGAACATGATCTGCCATAAAGGAAACTCCTGAACTGAACTGAAGGAAAAAAGAAACTATAGAAGAAACTCATCAATTGGAAGTTTTGAAACTAAATAAGTATTTTCCATCCACATTAAAGCAAGTTTCTGCTGAAAAGATCGAAGGGAAAAAGGAAAGGAATGAGGAAGTTCTTGTTTGAAATTAGTGAAACATTGCATACTTGTATTTTCCTTCAACAACAAAGTAAGTTTTGCTGTCTCTCTCTTTCTCACTCCCCAAGCTTTAATGAAGAAGAAAATACATATGTAGTGGTGGAAAGGATCGAAGAGAAATTAGCGATTTCAGACAAGATGGTGGTGGTGATTCAAATTTACCAATTATAAGTACAAGCACTACTCTCCGATGGTGAAGGAGAAGATATAACAAAGCAATTAAGAATCCAACATGGGTTTATGCCAAAACAATAGATGATGAAAGTGATGCAAATTGTATTAACCAGTTGTAGCAGTAAGAATGAAATAGGGATTATGACTAAGATCCAAGGTGATGCAAATCTACAAGTAGTACTTGAAATAACCTATTACTCTCAGATGATGATTTTGAAAAGAAATGTACAAAGATCCAAGGTGAGATTGGAAGAATGAACATAAAATAGAAGATTGAGTGAATTTACGAACTAGCACTTTCACTCTCATATGAACTCAGGAGCTCATCTAACAGATCTGCTCCCAAGTCCTCAAATACCAAAACATTTCCTCCATTTATTTCTTTCCCTTTCTTTCTCCTACCTTTTGACATACTTCTCATCTTATGTGTTTCCTTCAGCGCTGCAACTGGGGAATATCCATCCTCGTAGCTGCACTTCATCTTCAAGCCTCGAAGCGACTCCTGGACTCTTTCCTTTGGGAAATTCAGGAGAGCTAACTGGCCGCGCATCGAAAATGCAGCTTGATCATAAGCCAAAGCGGCCTCCTCAGCACTATCAAACGTTCCGAGCCAAACCCTCATTCCTTGTCTTGTTGAATCCCTAATCTCGGCCGCGAACCTTCCCCATGGTCGCCTTCGAACTCCTATGTAGTGCTTTTGCTTTAGATTCTCTTCATTCGCCTTGAAATTGAACTTTTCTTCGTTTTTCCCCTTGGAGAAATCTATATTCATTGGCTCTTGGACTTCCTCGGTGAAGATCTTGAATTGAAGATTCTCATTTGCTGCATCACTTTTGTGTAGTGGAAGGAAATTCTCAACAAAAAGAAGCTCATCCCATGATGAGGATGGAGACTCTGGAGAGAGTTTAAAACTTGGGTATTGAGGGGTTGAAATATTCATCTACAAATTGATGATTTCTGAGGTCTAAACTTTATGCCATCTGCTTTGTGGACAAAGTCCTTCCGAAAAAGAAAAATAAAAAAAAGGCCTCATGGGGTCTAAATGCCCAACAAGTGGTTAAGACTCATATTTGAAGGGTATGAAATGGGAAAAGGGTTTCCATTATGCTAAAGTGGGAGATAAAGAGCTTGGAATGGTGGATTTAATTTCATGTCATGGTGTTTCTTAAAAAATTATATGTGTGGGGAGGTCTAAAACTTTAAATAAAGCAACACACCTTGGCAAGGGTTCTGTCAATAAGTACTAGTTTGATGTCAGCCTTGTCCAAGTGGCTATTTTTCCAATCTGGTTATTGAACCGAGAACCCATGTAGGTTGAGCTTATCATATTTCTGCTTTTCAAATGAACCACTTATTATGAGCATATTTTCACTTTGTTTGACACCTATATATAGATATATAATGATTAGGTATGCCCATGCCAAATCAAGTATGAAACATTACAGAAGAAGTGAGATAAATTTTGTGTCAATTTTTATGAACCAGGTTTGAAGCGTTTGTCTCTTCAGACATTCGGAAAAAACAATTTCACAATAAGTTGAAAGTTCTACTAGACTCTAAACATATATAGCCCAAAAACACAAATCTTTTCACTCAATTGAATATTCTAGAGAACACCCTGTAGGACTTTGTTTTGCTTCAACCATCAGATCAATGATCTGTGTGCCACTGCGAAAATGCCTTCTTCCCCCAACCAACATAGGAGTGACTTTTGATTTCTGAAAAGTCTTGTTTTTTTTTTTTTTGGGGGGGGGGGGGGGTAAGTGAACCAGTGGTATAGATTATCCAAGTAATTATCATACCCATTAAGAGCACGCTACTTCTTTGCCAAATATTGCAAGACAAATCACAAAAAGACATCAAACCAAAGGAAGCCTCTGGAGAGTACTGAAACGATCAGAATCCTCCACAGCACTTCGACAAATATAATGCTGTGTCTATGTGAATAGCAGAGAATCTACATCATGTACAAAAAGGAGAGTTGGGTGGTTGTCGTGCCAGCTGTCTTTTGGTTGCTGTTACGACTTTAATAATGCAATTTCCAGGCGTAAATTGTCACAAAATAATATATACCCTGGAGTTTGAGATTCTACCACAAGAAACTCATTGAGAATCAGAACAAAATTTAATTTGAGAATTATTTGAAAAAATTGATTGCGTTCCATCCAGTTTTGTAATTGGCTAATTTCATAATTTTTTTTTATAAATCTTAACCTATTCCATAATCATGATGTTATAACGATGAAGAACTGAATGCATACTTGGAGGGCGGATATCATGAGTCAAAACTACATCAAAATCACTCCATATGCACTTTCTTACTTAGGACAAGATAATGACCTTGATACCTAATATGACCCTTTAGTTTGATAGTCTTAAAAGGATTAGTGTTAGATCTGACAATGGTTCATACGTGTTCTTAAAAGAAATTTTTTTATAAATCTCTTGTGTGTTTTGAAAATATAGAAATGAACCATCATTGGATCCCTCTTGAGCAACACTTTTTAGTGTTCAAGAGGACAACATTTTTGCTTAGTTTTAAGCTTAAACAATAATTAGGGACCGTATTACACTCGCAAATCTTTGCTAGAATAGTCTCTTCATGACTTAGGGAAAAGACGGGCAAAGGCTAAACAAAGGAACATGAGTCGTCCTTTGAGATCTTTGGAGCAGTCAAGGAGGTCGCTTAGCGGGCCCCTAGTTGCTCGAACAATCCTGCTCTCTTAGGTTAATTTGGAATTCATTTTTCATTCCACTGACCACCTACACCTAGGGAAAGGCTCTTGTGAGTATTTTGAGTCAGAAATCTTATCTTTTACGTAGAGAGCTTCTACTACAACCCTAGATCCTTAAGACCCAAGGCTACTATCTGGGGATTATTATCCAACCTCACAATTTGGTGAAGAAGATCCTGATAAGTTGAAAACCAAACCATTAGAGTGTGCATATTTAGGATCATTGGTGCACCCAAAATTGGTCGTGGCCTAGAGGATCCATTGTGGTGGTGAATCCAAGTGAATCTACACAAAGATGTAGGAGAGGCTTATTGAAAGAAGGGATTATCTAACCATGTTATTGGTTTATTTATAAGACTTGAGTAATTGTAACCTGACTTTGGGATAGTGGAATAGATTTTGGTGAATCGAGAAGGTTCTCCGCCGTTTTTCCAAATGAGATATTCTACATCAATAAATCACTTGTGTCATTTATTATTTTTCATATACACTTGTGATTTGATGCACACACGTACACTGTGGAATGAATGAATAGTTGAATGTTATAATCATATATAGTTGTGCATCAAAAGGTTTGGGTCATTGGGTTGGGATCCCCATGAGAGATTGAGTGTTGAGTGATTAATTGTTAAAATCAATACACTAATCTTCATGGGTCCATGGAGTTGTTGTGGTTAAAAGGGAGTTTTCACTAATAATCGTTTAATCTTTGTGAGAAGAGATAATTATGGTAGTAATAGGTTTTAATTTGTGATTGTTTAAGCACAAAGTTTAAAAATCTAATCACTCCCTCTAAGTAGTGTAGTGTGATCTACGTATATAATTGTGAGAAAAGATCCACATATTTTTCCCTCTCGTGGAATAACAAATTGTTTAAGAAAACAGTAAATTTTGATTAAAGATAACAGTTGAGAAATATTAAAGTATCAGGGATCCTCTTTCAACTCCACATATGTTATACTAATTATCTGGTTTCCAAACTCAATTAAAGATCAGCGGATGAGTGAACTTAATTGGAAAATTTAATAGTGATAATATTGAAAACAAATCAAAAAATTATCTGAATATAAAAACAAGTACTTAATGATAAATCACAAGTATTCACCATGCCTAAAATCAATGGTGAATCGAACTTTCGAACAATTAAAACATCATTTAAAAACAAATAAGAAATCAATTAAACTTATGAAAATCCTAATTAATTGATTCAACATACAAAGTCAGTTATTTGACTTGTATAATATCTAAATCATTCAATATACGTGATAAAAAAAATCAATAGATTTTACAGAGCAAAAATTTAACTAAAATATAAGAATCCATTAACAAGAAAAACCATAAATTAAAAGGACAAAGGATCACCGATACATATTGTGCTTTATATATTGAAAGAATTACCCTATCTTTAGTGGGAAATTTAGCAATTGATAGATATAAAAAAAAAATACGACGGAAAGAGGTTGGGAGATTGAAGAACACCCCAAATCAAAGGTTAATAGAAGTATTTATATGGGAATTAGGAAGTCTAAACTTAATCAAAGTCAGAAGTTGGACGATTGCCTAAAAGGGCATCCTGTCCAGACGCGCATTTTCTGCATCCGGACATAAACATCAAATTTACACTTCTTTGCCGATCGTGTTCGAGCACGTGTTTCTTCCGTCTAGACGCACCATTCTCTCTGGATTTTCTTAATTTCTTCATCAAACAGAACCTTTTGTCCGTTGAGACGGTCATAACCTTGTCTGAATACCTCTAACTTCTTGTCTAAGTTTCATTCTACACTCCATGGCCTTCAGGCTTCATCCATTCTGTATGTATGGATCCCAACTTTGTCATTTGGGTTTATTTACCTCTACAGCACACAAAAATTACAAAAATAGAAATAAAACCCGAAATTCATCATTTAAGCATATTTAATCGCATCTAATGTAATTAGCCAATCATTAAAGATAATATTAGGCTTATTTCAAGGCTAATCACCCTCTTCGACCAAACTCTTACTAGACCCTAATAAGACTAACATACAAAATACAATTCCACTTTCATAGGCAAGAGCATCTACAATCATGATTCAAATTTAAATTAAATTTGAGTAAAAAACTTGATTTAGTATAGAATACTCCAATGGGCAAATTCAAATATTTACTTAAATATTTTACAAAATCCTTTATTGTCCCAAAATTCAATTTTTAGTGTCATTCAAATTATGATATTTAATAAAATAAATAAAAATTTTGTATCTCTCCATAAATGGGTATTCAAAAAAATATTTGAATATGGATACAACACCACTTGAGAATAAAAAGAAATGGAAAAAAAAAAACCAATCTAGAATTCTCATATTGTTCTAATCTTTTATCTTTTTTTTTTTTTGTAAATCCCAATAAAGGAAAATTAAAAAAGGTAGTTAATTTAATATGAGTTTGGTCTGAAGAACATAAAAAACAGATCATTTTTAAGAAAATGGACGATTGAAGAAATAAAAATGACGAATTTCTTAAATTTGTGAATAATGAAGGCTTGAAATTTTACGAAGAATCAGTAGCCTAAAATTACACTACCGACAGTGTTTAACTAGAAAAAAAAAATTGATGGGTATGTTTAGGGTTTATATAGTATGAAAGATGACTTAGATTAGAGTTTTAAAAAATACAAAAAGTCAAGAAAATAGATGATAAAAAGGAAGAAACTTACTTACAGACCTTCAAAGAATCTGTGAAAGCTTTGGTGGTGATAAAAAATGAAAGCAACATAGAAGAGAGAGACAAGAAGATATAGAAAACAAATGGTCGAACAAGTCTTTTGACTTTGGATAAGGTAGAAAGTTACCGTTAGAAATTTAGTATAGAATTTGAGTCTTCCTCAATTTCGGTTCATAATAAGTTTTTTCTTGATTTGTTATAAATTTGAGTCCAAAGTTGGAGAAGGTTTTTAGATCCTTTAGACTCAAATTTAAATTTGAGTCTAGATTTGAATCAAGGTTGGAGATGCTTTAAATACAATTGCATTTAGTATATGCGACAAATCTTTAAAACCTTAAGTCACCCTTAATGGACGAGTTGTAGTCCCGTAAGAGTTTTCAAAGATGTTACTCAAAAACATCAGTCTATTATTAAATATTTAAATCATTTAATCATATCGTAAAATACCATCAAAATTTGAAAACTTTTAGCTGCAAGATTTTAGAAGTACATGCAAAGCAAAATATAGAACTAAATACTATACCTAAGCATTCAAACATTATGTTCGTACAAGAAACTTCTGTGTAGTGTAAATCACCTATGCACAGCCAGAAAAACACTTGGCAATTCTCCACTCCTACAACTAGCTTTAATACAATCCTCAACAGATAGTGCTCTCATCATGGAATTCACTTAGATTACGGTAACTATTTACACAATTTAGCACATGTGAGGTGAGATTATTAAATACAAAACAATATATTACTCACATGTATTCCAAGTGACCACTGCCAAAATAAAAACAAGTTTAACCTAACCTAAAGGCTTATTTAACCCACTTTGCACATCCAATAGTTCCTCACTTGCAATATCAGGTCACTCCCTTTGTGAGTTGTTGACAATACTGTTAACTCGAGCTTCTTTATCTAATCTTGAGCCATTAATGATTGCCTCACCTTTGTTCTGATAAATAGTACTACTTGGATGCCATGGATCCAACCATAAGAAAGTTGATCTGCCATCTCCAATCTTATATCTAATTAGGGGTAAACATTGGTCCCTCATTAGAAGAATTTTCCTCCGTGACCAAGACGAGTTTTGAGGGTTCCTAATACTCCAAAAGATTCTCCCCTTCAACATGTAAGATTCTACCCATGAGGCCCACAAAATATCCCTTGTGGTTTGATAACATGCCAAAAATGCCTTGTCATAGTTGCTTTGTTCCAAGCTTCTAGGCTTTTAACTCCAAGAAAAGGCACACAGTAGACCAAGCCACCTTTGCACCGCTGGCTCTAATTTCACTTACTGACCATAAAAATATATTCATTAACTGTTGTATAGATTCAACTACACCCTTTGGAAGAATAAATATGGATGCCCAGTAGACTGAATTAATCAGTTGGAGTCTCCCTGCATAGGATAGAAACTTGCAAGTCCAAACTCTAATCTTATAAGTGTTTTTTTCAATTAAAGCATGACAATCTGTGGCCCTTAATCTTGTGTTGATAAGAGGCGCTCCAAGGTACCTAACTGGCAGCATTCCTTCGTCAAACCCCAAATATTGTAGTATACTCTCCTTGGTTTCATTTTCTACCCCAGAAAAAAAAAAACAGACACTTGTTTTCATTAGTCTTCAACCCTGAAAACTCCTCAAAATTTTGACAAGAACAAAGAGATATGGGAACATGGGATCCCCTTGCCTGAGCCCTCTCCTCCCCTGAAAATATTCATTCAGTTCACCGTTTATGCTTATAGAAAATATTGGAGTGCTAATACAAGCCTCCACCCATTGAATGATCTGTTGAGGAAATCTCATCCTGTTCATCACTTCCAAAACAAAGTCCCATCTCACACTATAATAGGCTTTCATCAAGTCAATCTTCATAGCACACCTGGGACTCCTCCTCCCAAGGTGATATTTCCTCAAAAGATCTTGTAGCAATAGGATATTGTCCGATATTCTTCTCCCCTTGATAAAAGCAGTTCGGATTTTGTCAATTAGCGGCGGCAATGCAAGTTGTATCATATTAGCAATAATTTTTTAGATACATTTGTAAACTGTGTTACAATAGGATATTGACATGTAGTTAATAAGGGTGGATGGGTTGGGTACTTTTGGAATGAGGGCAATTATGGTGGAGTTGAGCTCTCTTAACATTCTACCATCTCTGAAGAAAGCAGGAATCACATCAGTAACCTTTTCACCTACAATATTCCATGATTTTTTTTGAAAAGAATTGATGTGTAGCCATCTAGGCCTGGAGCTTTTCCATCTTTAAGTGAAATCATGGCTTTTTTAATATGTTCTCTTGTTACCACCGACCCAACTTGATCAGCCATCTCTCCTGAAACTCTATTCTTAATGTAATGCCCAGTCCATTGCATTTGGACAGCAAGTTGAGTAGGTGGGGTTGTGCCAAGAAGATTCTTAAAATACTGTATAGTATCATCCTTAATATCAACAAGTTTTGTGATCTTAACACCACTTCTTTCTGAATTGCAATGATTCTCCTCGTTGCTTTCTTTCTATTCAGTGATTTATAGAAGAAACTTCAGTTTTGGTCTCCAAGTTGAGCTATTGTACACAAGACTTTTGTTTAGCAAAAATATCTCTAGTTTTTCTAAACCTGATGGAGATCAATAGTTTCTCCCTTTCCAATCCCTCTAGCTCTGGTCCAATGGATTTCAATCAAGACAATTTTGTATGCATCAAGCTGATGTCTTGCTTCAATAACTATGACGAAATGTCAGCATATTCCTTCTTATTCAGTTCTCTCAACTCAGTCTTCAAATCTTTATGCTTTTTGCATAATTGAAACAAGGGAAAACCCTTATGCTGTTGCTGCCAAATTTTTGATACAGTAGGAATGAAGGATTCTAGAAATCAAAAAATTTAAAAGGTTTTTTGCATTTGTCCAAGTCTCTTCCCATTCTTATCAGTGCAAGAGAGTGATCAAAAACACCTGGTGTAAGAAACTCTACTTCAGACAATGGAAACTCCTTACTCCAAGTCTCATTTGTTTGTACTCTATCCAATTTTCTAGCTATAACTTCTCTATCATGGCTCTTATTGCACCATGTCATTTGGATTCCAGAGTATTTGAGATCGTCAACCTCAACTTTAAACATAAACTCACAAAGCTCCTCAATACCACTATCCCAAATTTGGTATCCTTCAGACTTCTCTTCCACTGACCTCTTAATGTTGAAGTCCCCTGCAAGAACCCAAGGTTTCCCCCTCATTGCATACACTCTTACTTTTAGGTTTGCCCATAGTTCTTTCCTCAGCTTTACATCATTCTAAGCATATATGAAAAAGATAAATTATAATTTGCAGAGCCAAAATGTTCACCCTACAGTGCATCACCTAGTCAGATTGCTTTATCAGTTGAACATCCAAAATAGTTGGGTTCCAAGATACCCATATTCTCCCCCTGAAGGATGAGTTATTATTGTTAAGCATACTCCATCTTGGTAGCATAGATCTAAACACCCCTTCATAATCTATATTTCTAACTTTCATTTCCACCCAACTACACAATTCAACACCATGCATATTCACAATTCTCCTTTCTTTCGCTTGCTTTAGAGGGCTGTTTAATCCCCTAATATTCCGGCGAAAAAAGTCTATCTTTTAGAACTAGGTTTTGAAAGGGACCCAATCCTTCATGAAGGATAACTTGGCCAAGGTTTGAGGTTTGTTTTCATTTCGCTTAAGCCATCCTCAGTTTTTTCCTAGTTCAGGAAGATAACAACTTCTCAACCTCATCAATAGCTATGATTTTATCAATCATGTCACTTGGTTTAGGAGATTCAAAATCACTCATCTCATTCTCTTCTTCAACTAATTCCAGAAGTGTAAACTGGTTCGGGAATTTGATAGAGCTACCCCCAAAGCCCCTAGTAATGAAATGCTAATTTGACCTCCTCCTGCTCGTTTAGGATGTTTTTCTCCAACCTTAGCTATCCTTTTATCACTTTGAGAAGGTTGACCTTCATCTGTAATTGTGGGAATTAATGCAAGTTCATTGGCAATAGAATTTGCTAACTCCTCTCCAATACCAACAGGATGATTCTCAACAATCACAGTATCTCTAGGACATATGTGCCCAAATGCTTTACATTTTCCAAACTTATAGGTTTCCATTGATACTTTGTCGTTATCTGTACTGACACATTATCTTCCTTTATTTTACCCTCCATTATTAAGTCAAAGGCTTCTACCAAGGGTTCCAGTGCATCATCTTCAACATATATTCTTGCAAAATTTGATTTACTTCCCTCCTCTATTAATTTGTCCATATACAGGGGTTTTCTAACGGTGCTTGCAATATAGCTGTAGCCACTTGGGGTCCAATATTCATTTGGAATATTAAAGAATTTAACCCACACAGGTATCTTGTCCAAAGTTTCTTTTGATAGCTTCATTGGGGTTTTCATTTTCTCAAGATAATGGGTTATCCTCCTATATGCCAAGGACCTGCTTCTAAAACTTCATTTCGATTTGTCAGACTTGAGAATCTAAAGAAATAAAATCCATTTTCATTTGCTAAAAGATCAAATAAACCTTTGGGGTTCCACATACACATTGCAGAAGCCTTTACTAGTTGAAAGGGTAATTTTTTACCAATGAAAAATCCAACTATACTAGATTCCCATTTTGAACACCCTCTTGTGCCACCTGTTTAGGAGGTTGGACCATGATCCTCCCAGTGCATTTCTTAGGAGTTATATATTTCATCTCAATCTTAGATTTGAGATCCATCTTGATCCTATTAGCCCATGATAGTCTATTTTTTGGTAGGGCTTAATTCCTCCTCACCCTCTCATTAACTGTTGTTTGGGGATTAGTTGTGTTTGTAGCTTTCTTAGTTGAGTTTGGGGGTTCTTGAAAACTCTCCTCATGCATTGAAGGCTCTTTCTTTGGTGGTGAAGCCTCCATTTCATTCCCAGAGTACCTATTATATCCACCCCTACCTCCTTCTCTGACAGAACCTCGACTACGGCCACCTCCATTACCTCTACCTCTAGGGTAATTTTGACTGCTATTGTCGCTCTGTGCTTCCATAAGTTGCTTAAGCATCTCATTTTCAGCAGCAAGTTTTTGTACTCTCTCTTCATTATCACTCTCAATGGGAGTTCTTGGTAAATTCCTTACTTCAGCATTCGTAGGTTCCTTGCTAGTGCTGGAATGTTTTATTTCTTTTGTCTTTGATTGCTCTGTTCGAACCTGGAAGGGTTGCTCACCATGTCTTCAGTTGCCTTGAAAAGTACCTTAATATTTCCTTCTAGAGATTGACCCTTCTTGGAGGTAGAGACGATGGGGGAAATCACACATCTTCTCCAAATCCATAAATCAAATTTTTTAATGAGGGAAATAAACAACCAAGGGGGGAGAAGTTGAAGTTTAAAAAAATTGAGAAGAAAAGGGTGTCAGAAGGTCTTTACAAAATCCAAACGTGCTAGAAGAACTTGGGTTTTTTCATGCCATTGTACGATGGAGTTTCTCCGAAGCTACATGATGCAACGCCGGAGAAGGCTAGGTTGTTCGGGGGATAGAGTTTTTTGGTGGAATCTTATTTTTTTGTAGAATCCTTGTTGTTCTGGAAGTATGCCCTAAATTATATGTAAATAACTTGGTCAATATATGGTTAAGAAAAAGTAAAAACAAGCATCAATTACGACTTCTAGGGTTAATGATATTAAAAACAAAAAAACAAAACTAAAGCTCAAGTCAGTACAAGGATGGCGTAAGATCATATCTCAAGAATTAATGGTTTATGTACTTCAAGTATAAGCAAATCTGAAATATAGAAAATTATATAATCTAATAACATTGATAAAAAAAAAGATAATGAGATTATTCAATAAAAAATTAGTTGAGTAAAATAATTCTTATTCATCTCCACCATGTGTCTTAAGTTATCCAAGTATGAGATCACCTAATGAATTCTGTACTTAGCATAGTATAAGTGTACAAATTGTGAGTTTCTCATAAAAATATAAGGTTAGATATGAAAATATAGAGTAAAGTTCTATGTTACACTTAAACAACTGCAAATCATAGCTAAGCCAATCATTCCCAATTCCCAATGATAATTTATGAATAAAAGCATGATTCAAGCATTTAATGATAAAAACTCATAATAACATAAGGGTTTGTTTGGTTAGCAAGAGAATGGTGGAAAAAAGGGGAAAGAGAAAAAAAAAGAAAAATTTCTGACGTTTGTTTAGCAGGAAATGAAAGTTTCTCGGGAAAAAAAAATTTTCCCGCATGATCAAACTTTCCCACATTTGATGGTTTTTAATTTCCCACAAAATTTACAAAAAAAATTTTTTTTCCCGTGAAACTTATCTATCTATTGTATTGTTTAACATTTTGCCCCTATTTTAGCATACCACTACTCTTCTCAGCATTATGGGTAATTCAGATAATTACATAAAATTTCTTGTAACTTTCTTGTTTTCCAAACTACAAAATGAAATTTTCTTAAAACTTTCTTACAAAATTTTCATCTTAATCAAACTCATACAAGAAAATATATTTTTTTTCACTTTCTTTTCTTTTACTTCACTTTCTATCACTTTCACTTTCTACCATCTTTTTCTTTCTAACCAAACGGACCCTAAAGGATAAACAAGACATCGATATAAAACTGGAAAAGTTAAGAGTGTACCGTACTAACAAAAAATAAAACTACCATTACTTTATCTAACTACTACAAACTAAATTGTAAAATATTAAACCTAATGTTTCAACCACCACAACCACAACAATAAAAAATAACTGACTCAAACAAGGGGGGGATGAAATGACTGGGACCAAGACACCTCAGGGACATAGACACTAGGAAGAGGGACTAGAACGATCAAGGGCACTGATCAAAAGGAGGGGATGAAATGCCTATCGATGCAGGCGTCAGTCTCCTCATCAATCGGTTCATCCTCATTCTCCCCAAAATTCAAGTACTGATCGATCTACTCCTCCACAAGCATCTCCTGAGCCTCTTCATGGGATTCGTCCCTAGTTCCTCTAGGCATTGTGACACTCCTAGTCTTCTGTAATGACACTATGTCCAGGATGGTGGACGTGGGTGCCAGGTCCATGTCACCCCTCTCTTTTAACCCCATGATCATCACAAATAGCAGGCACCAAACAAGCAAATGGAAAGGATGTCTTCTTGGGATTCATGACCCTTCAACATCTTTGTAAATATGAAGCTGCACAGGTCAATGGAAACTATGGTCCCCACAACAAACAATAATTTAACCCAATCGGGATATACATGATTTTTCATAAGTAAAAGCACCAA
>CM042190.1:22913479-22941176 GCA_023539305.1 Ilex asprella | reverse complement strand
GATTGATCATTATAAGGTTTTGTTGGGGGGCCAATCACCTGGAGCTTTGAACAAGGCTCAAGAAATGGGGTGCCTTAGATTTAGTGGTCTTTCTGCTCAGCAAGCTGCAGACATGGCTAGGAATGTTTCAGAGGAGGAAAAGCTCTTGTTTTTTTCAATCCACCCTATTAAGTCACCTGGACCGGGCAGAGTACGGGGTGTTTTTTTAGGAAAGCTTGACCCATTATGGGTGCAGACATAACGTGTAGTACAAGGGTTATTCATGACTGGTAGCCTTCTAAGAGAAATCAAAAATACCATCATTACACTAGTACCTAAGGTCTCAAATCCTTCAGGAATGAGGGATGATAGGCCTATAACATGTTGTAATACACTTTATGTGATCATCTCCAAGCTTATTGCAAACAGAATGAAAAGCATTTTGCATGAGCTTATTGATCTTAACCAATATCTTTGTCCCAGGTGGGAGTATTGGTGATAGTGTGCTGTTAGCTCAGGAGATTGTGAGAAATTATCATAGAGAAGATGGCTGCCCTAGATGTGCTATATAGGTAGACTTGAGGAAAGTTTATGACACTCTTGATTGGGAGTTTCTCCTCCTTGTTTTAAGGCAGTGCAATTTTCCTGAAGTCATGATTGGTTGGATTTCCACTTGCATTTCTGCACCCAAATTTTATGTCTCAATAAATGGGGAATTGAATGGGTTTTTTTCCTTAGCTGCAGAGGGTTGAGACAAGGGGGCAACGTCCACTTATCTGTTTGTTATAGAACCATGGAAGCTCTTACACAAATTCTGAAGACTTGAGGTGGCTGCAACCCCTAGTTTTTAATATGAATAATACCATTGGAATCTAATTTGTTGACCTAATTACTGACCTAATTCACTATAATCTTTGGATTGACTGTGAGTTTCATCAAACATTGGAACTTGGTGTTAATACAATGGTTTCAATAAAACTACGTCATTAGGTCAGCAAATTATGTCAGATTTTTAGGTCTAAATAGTATTTTTCTTTTAATATAATTTTTTTTCAAAACTAAAAAAATTTGCCACACAGGAATTTCAAAGGAATTTAAATTTTAAAAATGCTTATATTTTTGAAAAAAATACATAAAAATCTTGGCAGTAACTCCCCTTTGCTAGATTGCTTTGCTTGAAAAAAGATCTTGGCAATCTATTCCTTGCGGTTGGAATCTAGAGGATTATCACACACTCACAAAAATAAATAAAAATATATAATAGGAGAGATTATTAAAGATATGAATAAATCTTTCAATTTATTCATATTCAAATGGATGTATTAGATAGGATATTGCTCTCTTGATATCTTCAAACATTCTTGAATAATTTTCTGTGAAGATCAAGTCATCCACATACAAACAAGCCTATAGTATATCATCATTATTATTCACATTTGCATAAAGAACATGTTCATGGGGACACTTGGTGAAATTATTTGATTGAAAGTATTTGTCAAATTTACTACCATGCTTCATTCTGTGGCACTTATGGAAAGCGCGTAATGCTTATAGGTTTGATGGTCAGGCTTTTCAGGTTCCCGTTGTGATTCAGAGGGTTTTGACAGATATGTAGTTGGTTGGGCTTGCTTTTGGGTTTGTTCCGAGCCAGTTGCGTCGGGATGAGTCAGTTGAGTTTGTGGGTTCTCTTAGAGTCTTTGTTCCTCAGCCTCGACCTCTTCGCTTGGTTGCTTGGACTCGTCCTGTAGCGGATTGCCTGAAGATCAGCGTTGATGGTTGTTCTAAAGGCAACCCGGGACTGTCTGCGGCAGGGGGTGTCATTCGGGACCACCAGGGTCGTGTACTTAGGGCTTTTGGCTTGTTTCTGGGGCATCAACATATTCTATATGCGGAGTTGCAGGCTGTTTGTGTTGGGTTAGAGTTGACTGCAAATTTGGGAGCTTCAGAGTTTGTAGTGAAGTCAGATTCAGCTACAGTGGTTTCTTGGGTTTCTTCTCAGGGTACTGGGTGCTGGGTTTATGCCTACCTACTTGGTCGGATTCGGCTTCTGTGTGCTTCTCTCTTGGCTCGTGTCTGCCACGTCCTGCGACAGGCGAATCAGGCTGCATACTTCATGGCTAATTGAGCTTGCTCTCAGCAGCTCAATCAGCGATTCCTTGATTCGTCATCCCTTCCTTCTGGGATTGCTGGCATTCTCGCTTCGGACGCTCGACAGACCCCTCACGTTCGTTGTTGAGCCTTTATTATTTATTCATATATTTATTTTTCATTCTTTTGGTGGTTAGTCACCACCTTGCTTTTGATAGGATTTTCTTCCACTTCTGGAGGCTTAACTCAATGTCCTCCTCCCTTGTACGATTTTTTTTTTAGTTATATATACAGGTAGGGGTCCTGCCTAACCCCCCACTCACACTGGGTGGTTTAAAAAAAAAAAAAAATTTGTCAAATCTACTATTTTAAGCACTCGGTGTTTACTTCAAGTCAATATAAAGCCTTCTTTAATTCCAAGATTTTCTCTCCTTACCCTTTCACAACATAACCCAATGATTGTTCAACATACACCTATTCATCAAGAAAATCATTCAAAAAAATAGTCTTCGCATTCATTTGGTGAATTTTTTAATCATTTAGAACAACTAAAGAAATAATCAATCTAATTATTTTCAAATGAGTAATGGGTGCAGATACCTCATTATAGTCAATACTTGGCTTTCGATTATGGTCATTTGCAACCAATTTTGCTTTGTACCTCTTCACTTCATCTTTGACATTTTTATTTGTCTTGTATTCCCATTTTACTCCAATGACCTTTTGTCCTCTAGGGAAAGGCAAGTCCTAATGTTCCATTCTTTTCAGTAGCTTTAATTTCTTCATTCATGGCACTTCTCCACTTCTTGTCTTTTGTTGCTTTTTCATAGCCTATGAGATTATAATCAACAAATAGACAAAAGAGTGTTAGATTATTAAATCTTTCAGTTACTTGTTCGGTTTCTTTATAGATATCTCGAAAACACCTCATGCAAGGTGGCCTTTCACTTAAAGTTGCTTTGGATGATGATGGAGATGCTTGGACATTGGTGGGTGATGGCAGAGGAGAATCAATGGGCAACTCCATGATCTCATTGAGCTCCTCCTCTTCTTCAAAGAATAGGAAAAAATCACAATCTTCTTGTGCAGTGTTATAATCCTATTCATCTTCTTCATCAAACTCAACATCTCTACTAATGATTATCTTGTCATTGCTTAAGTTGTAAAACTTGTAACTTGTGCTTCTTAAATCATAGCCAATGAAGACAATTTTTTCACTCTTGTTATCTAGTTTTGTCCGTTTCTCGTTCGGCACATGTGCATAGCATACATTTCTAAAGAACGACAAATGAGAAACATTTGACTTGATATCTACCCCTGCTTTTTTTGGTGTTTTTTCTTGAACACTTCTAATGGGACAACAATTTAACAAGTAGATGACACAATCAAAAGTTTCCACCTAAAACTCCTTGGACATTTTCTAACTCTTCAACATACTCCGAGCACTGTCAAGAATGGTTCAATTCTTCCTTTCCGCAACACTATTTTATTTTGGTGATCTTGGAACTGTTAGGGGAATGTGAATTCCATTTTCTTCACAAAAATATTTGAATTCATTTGATATGAATTCACCTTCTTTAACGGATCTAATTATCTTAATTTCATAGCCACTTTATTTTTCAATCAAATCCTTAAACTTTTTCAAATTATCAAATACCTCTGATTTTTATTTAAGAAAATAAGCCCACTTTTTTCGGCTAAAATCATCGATAAAGAGAAGAAAATATCGGTTCTTACCAAATGATGGTGGGTCTATAAGTCTGCAAATATCCAAGTGAACAAATTGAAGTGGTTTGATTGCTCTTGAAATAAATTCTTTGGAAATTTTTTTTTAGCTTGCTTTCCAATAAGACATCCCTCACAAAGTTGATCCGGGAGGTTGATAGAAGGCAATTATTTCACCATTTTCTTTCAAGACAACAAAGTTAGTCTTTCAAAATTCAAGTGCCCAAAATTTAAGTGTCATAACCAAGAAGAATCTTTAACACATGCTTTCAAACATTTGACAACATTACTTTGAATATTTAACAAAAACATTCTATTTCTTGTCATCAACACTTTAGCAACCGAATTTTCATTTCTATTTTTTATTGAAAGATTATGATTTTTCATACAGATATTATAACATTTCTTTAAGAGTTTTTTTCGGAAGGTAAAGTTTATTAAAATAAAACAGATATACAAAGGGAGTTCACCCCCAATATGTGCATTGAAGTCACATGGAATTCAAAGACAACATAAAAAGACCCAGAAAACCAAGGCTTAAAACATAATTTTGTAAGAGATGCCTTGAGTAAAAGTATCTCCCACAAAGTTGATGACAAGAGTACATTGGAAAACAAAAACAGAGCATGAGCCCACTGATATGCAAGATAGCAGCCCAAGCAAGCCTTTGACACTGTCCAGTGGGATTTTCTGCTTGATGCCTTAGAAACCTTTAATTTCCCAATGACAATGAGAAAATGGATACATGCTTGCATTACTACAACTATTTTCTCTATTAATGTGAATGGAGAGCTAGCTGGTTACTTCTCAAATGCTAGAGGATTGAGGCAAAGAGATCCATTATCTTCCTATCTTTTTATAATTGTAATGGAGTTTTTGTCCTTTATAACACATTACAACATAACATGCAACCCCCAGTTCAAGTACCACCGGAGATGCTTAAAACTTAAAATCATCCAACTCTCCTTTGCTGATGACTTGATGTTATTTTGTCATGGTGATGTGAATTCAATACAAACCTTGAAGAAATCTCTGGACCAATTTGGCCAACTCTCAGGCTTACTTCCCAATGTTGAAAAGAGCAATATGTATTTAAGTGCTGTTCCTAAGGGGGAGAGGTCACAAATCATTGAAATGCCGGGGTTCCCTATTGGCGATTTACCTATCAAATATCTTGGAGTTCCACTGGTTTCCACCAAGCTTAAGGCTCAACACTGCATGGCCTCATTGAAAAGGTTGAATCCAAGGTTAAGTCTTGGTTTAACAAGTCTCTATCCTACGTTGGAAGGCTTCAGCTGGTTATCTCTGTGCTAAGTAGCATGCATGTCTTGTGGGCTACACACCTTAGCTTACCACAGAAAGTGTTGGACAAGTTGGAGCAAACCTTGAGAGCTTTCATTGGGAAGGGCCCTGAGCTTAAACACACTGGAGCAAAAATTGCATGGAATGATGTTTGCAAGCCGAAGAGAGAGGGTGGTCTGGGTATTAAGGGATTGAAGGAATGGAACAATGCCTTGCTGCTGAGGCACCTGTGGCAATTATTCAATGACAAGGAAAACCTATGGACCCAATGGATACATACTTACTATATAAGGGATAAAAGCCTATAGGAGCTTAAAACCCCCCAGATCTGCTCACACACTTGGAGAAACCTTTTAAAGCTCAAGGATTTCCTAAGACCTATAATGGTGGTGCACATTATATGGAATGGACAACACACAAGCGTTTGGCATGACAACTGGCATCCATATGACCCCCTGTTACCAAGTAGTAGCCCAAATATAGTGCAGCAAGCAAGAATCCCAAGGGATACAAGAGTCAATAAAGTTGTTGCCAACAACCAATGGAGCAGTGCTACTTCTACTCATCTATGTGTGCAAAATATTTTTAACAACATGCCAACCTACCTTCCTAATCAATTCAGAAATGACTCTGTGAGATGGACCCTTTCCACCAGTGGGATTTACTCTGCCAAATCTGCATGGGATCACTTGAGGATTGCTACTAGTATGGTCTCTTAGCATAAATTGGTATGGTTCAACCAGTCTATTCCTTGGATGGCATTCATCCTTTGGTTAGCCATTAAAATGAGATTGAGCACTAAAGATAGAATCCAAGCTTTCTCAAATGATGTGGGCACTCAATGTGTGCTGTGTAGAACAGCAAATGAAACTCATAATCACCTCTTCTTTGAATGTGACTACTCCTCTAGAGTTTGGAACCCCATTCTTGTCCAGAGCAATCAACAAGGACAGCAAAGGCAATGGCCTGATTAATTGAATTGGCTGTCCAACAGTGGAAAGGCAAGAAGATGACCACTATTATCTTGAAGATCAGTCTTTCTGCTACTGTTTATCACTTTTGGAAGGAAAGAAATGCAAGAATCTTCAGAAACCAGGCTGCGAACTTTCATACACTCTGCACGATGATTAAGCAGACTATTAAGGAGAGGATGCTTGCCTTGAAATTCAAGCACAACCACCAAAATGTCTTGACCTTGCTTCAATGGAACTTGCCTGATACATGTCTCCATTAACTCTGTTATGTTGCTTGCTGCTGGGCTATGGTTTGGAGGGGTGCCTTTGTTGGCTGAGCTGTCTGCTTGAGGTCTGTCATTCTGGTGCTGTTTCTTTGGTGTGTTGGCCTGGTGTTATTTTTATATTTTTTTTGGTGTGTTGGCTATGGGGTGTTGATTTGCTTCTACACATGCCTTGCTGGAGCTATACTTATTGGTGCAAATGTCTTGTTGGTGCCGATTTTTTGGTACAAATGGCTTGCTTGGTCTGCTATTGTGTATTTCTTTAAGAGTTGTCTCAAGCTCAAAACATTATTTTTTATATTTGACACATAAAAAATATTAGAAATAACTTGATGTCTTCTATCATTTAAACGAATCAAAATATTATATCTTTTCATTACCGGAATTTGAGAAGAATATCCAAAAATGACTTTTTCACTTACCGATTCATTAAGCTCCACAAACATCTCTTTATTTTAACACATATGATTACTAGCACCAGAGTCAAAGTACCACACATTTTTATCTCCCTTTTGCTCTTCTTTTTATGCCAATGAGGTTGGCTCTACCTCTTCAACTTTGTCTTCAATCAAGTGTACTCTTTCTTCTACAAAATTATTTCTACACTCGGAATCAAAATGACCATATTGGTGATAATTATAACATTGAATATGAAATTTTTCATACCTTCCTCCATATGATTTGGAATTGTTGTCTCTCCCTCGTCCTCTTCTACGGTGTGATTTTTGGTCTCTTTCTTCTTTGTTGGACGAATTTTGGGCAAAATTTTCTCCTCTATCTCAACCACGTCCACGTCTACGCCATATGCCTCTTTGACTTCTATTTTACATTCCTTTTTTTTTTTTTGAAAGAAAGCTTGGTTTGTAGCACTTGCTTCAACGACTCTTACTTCTTCTTGCCTAGTTGTTCTTCATAGGCTAACAAAGATTCCATGAATTCGTCAATAATCATTGTGTCTAAATTGTTAGACTCTTCAATGACTATGACAATATAGTCAAACTTGGGGTTCAATGGACGAAGGATTATTTCTATCACCAGGGTATCATCGTAGCGATCATCATCATACGTTCTCAAATTATTCACAATCACCAAGATTCTTGTGAAATAATCTAAAACTAATTCGGATTTCTTCGTAGATAAAATCTCAAATTCACCTCGTATAATTTGGAGGCAAATTTTTTTGACTTTTTTCACTCTAGTATAAGCGGGCTCAAGAGCATCTCATGTTTGCTTGAATGTAGTTGCACTAGTAACATTTTGTAACATGGCATCATCCAAGTATTGATGGATGATGGATGAGTGAAAAAACTTTTTGATCATTTTTCTTTGTAGCTTGCAAGAATTCCATTTGTGATTGACTTAAGGAAGCTTCATCTTGCGGTAACGTATAACCAACTGTTACAATCTCTCATAAGTCTTAAGATTCAAGAATCGTCTTCATGCGGATACACCAATTTTCATAATTATTTTTGGTGAATCGAGGTATTTGAAATGGAAACATTCCATTCGAAATCTCTCTCTCACTCTCTTTTTTTCGACACCTGAGCTTAGCTCTGATACCACTTTGTTAGAATCTAGAAGACTATCACACACTCACAAAAAAATATAACGGAAAAGACTATTGGAGAAAGAAATAAGTCTTTCAATTTACTTATATTCAAATAGATGTATTACATAGAATATATATAGACTCTCATAAATAACACATAATATACAAAACAATCCCACTACATAATGCAATAATAAAAATAATAAAGACACAACTCATCTATTACTTGACGAATTAAAATACCATAGTTTTTTTGTTTCCCACTGATAGAAATTGCATAATAATAACTCTTAGAACATGAAAAGTTATATTTATTACTATTTTCAACACTTGCTTTAACCGAAACTCATGCAGAATCCTCCAAAACTTTCTCTCGCAGCCGAAATTTTCTAATAAACAATCTAATCCCAAGTAGATCACCTTCCACCAGTGGATGGTTTTTTGAATTTTAAAAGAACATTTCTCTTTATTCCCTCAAATCTGATTATATATTCCTGAAAATACTCCTTGATGCCCATAAAATCATCTTGGAGAAGATTTCGTAAACACCTTACCACACCACCTATTACGATTATGCACCAATTCAAAATTGTGATCACAACTAATTTTCTTTGATTTAGGAAACTTCCTAAAATAATTATCATATTCCTTCTATACATCCAGAGTAATTCTTTAAGAGTTCTTTGAAGCTTCCAACTCACCCTGATCAGCTCCCCATTCCATCGGCCTTTTACTGGTAACGGCTTTATACCCAACGTTATCAAGATCCTTTTAGATTCATCAGAAGAAGATCCATTTCAAGTACTAGATGCAGAACACTTGGATTTAGAATATTCGGATGGGAATGGAGCTTGTTCTTTCAATATATATTCAACTGAGATTAGTGGTTTAAGGGCTAATGCTCATCCTTTTCAGCAAGCGGTTGTCTTGCCAAGGATATAGGATGTCAATGTCTTTAAATTCTCTTAAGGAATGGAAAGAATATTTAATTAGTCATGGATGCACTTTAAATATCATTGGAGGTGCAAGAAATAAGGAATTGTGTAGCTTAGTTTTGTTGATGACTTATTACTGTTCTGTCATGGTAGTGTTTCGTCTGTCTCTGTAATAAGTAAAGCCTTGGATAGGTTGGATTTGTCTAAGATGAGAGCAAATGCTGAAAAGATCCATATATTCATGGTTGGGGTACATGATGAGACTAAGGAGGTTATCAGACAATCACTGGGGTTTGCTCTGGGTGCTCTGCCTGTTAAATACCTTGGAATACCATTAATATCCACTAAATTAAAACCAAGTGATTGTACTCCTCTTATTGACAAAACTTAGACTAGGATTAGGAGTGGGGTGAATAACTCCCTCTCCTTTGCTGGGAGACTCCAGCTGGTCCAGTCTGTTTTGTACAATATTCAAAGCTATTGGATGTGCCATTTCATTATTCCTAAAGGTGTGTTGAGTAGAACGGAGAAGCTTATCAGATCTTTCTTGTGGACTGGCACTGAGAATACCAGCAAAGGAGGTAAGGTTGCCTGGGAGGAAATTACTTAGCCTAAATCACAAGGGGGTCTTGGCCTAAGGGTTACACTACTGGAATAAGACATTGATGATATGATACATATGGTATCTGTTTAGAGATTGAACAAATTTATGGGCTGAGTGGGTGAAATCCACATATGTTAAGAATAGAAGCTTTTTGGAACTAAAGACTCCTCAGGTGGCTTCTTGGAACTAGAAGAAAATTTTGAAAGTAAGGCATCTGGCTATGCCACTACTTAAAGCATTTTATTGGAGATGGAAGATCCAACAAGTTATGGTATGATAACTGGAACCCTGAGGGCCCTCTACTTGAGAAGGGGCCTAGTTGTATAACTGAAGTCCCCTCATTACTTGGTTCTGCAATGGTTGAGGAGATTATTTAAGAGAGCAGGTGGGTCTGGCCTAGTTCTAACTCAGCTGTGATGCAGGAAATTTACAGTTCAATGCCTGATTACACCCCTAATGCTTTGCTAGCTAATAAAGTTAAATGGGTGCCTAACTCCGGTGGAAGCTACAGTGCCCAGGCTACTTGGAGGAGCCTGATTCCTCAGCATCCCAAGGTGCCTATAAACTTTTCTGGTATGGGCAGTCAATAAATAGGATGAGTTTTATGTTGTGGTTAGCTATTAGGGAAAGACCGAGTACCAAGGATCCTATGAGAGCCTTTATGCAGCATATTGACCCTTCTTGTTTATTCCTTGGAACTGAGGATGAAAGCCATAATCATTTGTTTTTTGAGTGTCCTGTTACTTCTGAAATTTGGGCTGCTGCTTTGCAAAGAAGTGGAGTTCCATGGCACCCCAAGCCTTGGCAGGTCTTTATCAGTGATGCTTCAATGAGCTGAAATGGCAGTGATTGAAGGGTGAGGATCATGAAGTTGTGCTTGGCTGCTACTTTTTTTTTTCTTTTTTTCTACTTTTTGGCTGCTACTGTTTACACTTCGTGGAGGGAAAGAAATTCCAGATTATTCAGGCATGAAACCAGATATGCTGCAAGCATATTGAAGGGAATCACTAATACTGTTATAGATAGATTGGTCTCCATGAAAGCAAGGAATTCTGAGCAGAATTCCTCACTCTTCAGATGTGGCAGGTTCCCATATTTGCTGTTTATTTAACGATCAAAATATTATTTTTAAACGGTCAAAATATCTGAAATATTTTTATTTTTAATGAGACAAACAAATCAATGATAAAATCGAAATTTAATACTTCGAAGTGTTCATAATGTTTTGAAATATTTTGTTATATTTTAATGCATTTACATAATTATTTTAGAATATTTCAAGATATTTAAAAATATTTTTTCACCTTTTAGAAATAAGAAATAGATATAATCTATGCTACATGTTACATACTCAGAGCCTATATTTCCTAATGGGTTGGTAATATAATGTCATATTTTTTGTATTGACTTTTTAGCAAATTACAAAAGTGACCTATTTATAAGGAATCTTTTTGAATCCATCTAGAATATGAATATGCTGTCTCATCATCTTTCTCATTTTGCACTTTTGCTTTTCCTTTTTTTCAATTTACCCCTAAAATCATAGAAAACATAAAATCTTAGAACATTTGAATACTTCTATGAGACGGAGAGATCTTAATGACTAATGAGTATTCGACTGGACTTAATTTGGAGTATGGATAAGTCGATGACATCAAAATTTACTTTTTCAATATTAATAAAATTTTAATTTTGGATGGTCCCTTTTGTTTTGAGTTATTTGTAGTTATTTATCATGAAAATAATAAAATAATAAAATTTTAAACGTATCATGTTAGAATTGTAGATAGTCTGATATAGATTTATACAATAAACTTTCTAGTTATATACTTATCCATAATTTTTAAATTTTGGTACGTTAGTGAGAGTACACACCATGAATGTCCAGTTTTAATAAGATTTTTATGTTACAATTAAAAAAAATTAAAAGATTTTATAATTTTTTGGTAAATTAATTTTAAAAAGATTGTGTTATTACCACACATTAGGGGATCTTTGTATAATTAACTTCAAAATTAGGATCTGTCCCTCAACTGTACTCTTTCTCACTATGTGATCTCACTCTCTCTCACTCTCACTCTCACTCTCACTCTCACTCACACACACTCACCCACACTCACCCACAATTTTTTTTGTTGTAAAATACATCTTATACAAAAGAGTAGAAGCTGTTATTGGTAACTAAATATTATCAGGTAGGCCTATCAATGAATTAAATTTTGATTTGAATCTGATTGGCCAGATAAGATTAATAATTTTATCTAAATTCGAATCCATTATGTTGTATTTAATGAACTCGGATTTGTAAATATCAAATTCGATCCGTTAACAATCTGATCTGAATTGTATATATACCATCTATTTTTATATTTTATATCACGTGAGTTTATATCTACCAACATCTTTGCATCTCTCACATTCTTTTCCTACTGTCTCCTGCTTTATAACTAAAATTAAAGTTGATATACTTAATTTATGTTGCTTGTTAAGGTTTCAAATGAGTAAACATTATAATTTTTTTGGTTATACGGAGTTGAATTTGTTACAATTTATGGGATATTTATAGGTTGATTTTACTTTAATGTACACAAACGGATTAGATTAGATTGTCGGAACAGGTATCCGAAAGTTAATAGATTCAGATATGGATTAAAAATTTTAAATTCGTTGGATAATCGAATCAAACCGAATCACGTAAATTATAATCCGATTTAAATTCGAATATGGCAGAATCCGATGTGTTGAGAGGCATACTATCAGGGGCTGGTGGCATAATCATGTAAGCAAGGCAAATACAGTCTCATACCTAAGAACCAATCCCAATCCCAATCCCAATCCCAATCCCAATCCCAAGCCCATGGGCATATTCTCAACACTTTCAACCTGGAATCACTTGAGAAATCCCATTCCAACTGCATCTTGGCACCAACTTATGTGGTATAGCCAAGCCACACCAATGATGAGCTTCATTCTTTCGCTAGCCATCAGCCACAGGCTCAGCACTAAGGACCGAACCATAACCTATGCTGCACATTTGGGACTACAACGCATGCTACGCAGAGCTAACTCATAATTCCACTCTCACCTTTTCTTCGAGTGCCAATGCTCCAAGAGAATATGGCAACTGCTGGCACACGAAATGGACCAAAACTGACCTCCCAGACCATGGCTAAACATTATTGAGTGGGTTGCTCATCATTGGAGAGGCAAATCTATGCTCAAAGTTATGCAAAGACTTTGCTTATCCACTGCAGTCTACCAGATTTGGAAGGAGTGCAACAATAGGATCCATTCCAACCTCTATATAAAGACCCTCATTAATTCTCTCTTCAAGATAATTATGCAGCTTATTATCATGGACAGAATGGTCTCCCTAAAGTTCAAGCCTTCCCTGCAGAATCACTTTCTGGCTCAAAAGTGGCAGCTCCTTGCCCCTTGTATCAGCTCTGAAATTGTTTAGCAATTTTTGTTCTCCACATGCACAGATCTTGTGCCTATAAAATGTTTGCCAAATCTGTCTGAGGTACCCTTAAACGAGCACCTCTTACAAATTTGTTGTTTTTTTGTTGCTTTTGTCCATGCTTGTAACTTCTCAACTCTTCCTTTGTACACACGTACATTTGCTTTAATTCAATGAAATTTACTTTCCGAGACTTTTCAACTATATATTGGTTTTTTTTCGGTTCAACGGTCAAGGGTGTTCGGGTTAATTTATGGACATCTCAACCAATCTTATCTCAAGCCCGGTCAAAGATAGTTTATCTACGTCGGGACTAGGACATTTATTGGGATAAATCTCTCATGATCTGACCCTAAAAATTGTCAATATTCGAACTTATGACATTTAAGTTTACAACTCGTTCCTATTATCATTTAAAGTAGCTTTGAGATTACCTATATACTGTCACCATTACTACACTTCTCCAAATCACAGCATGAACAATTGAACAATCTGTAGAAAATAATTTGGAACATCTTAGTGGAGAAATAGATGAACAAGCTCACCTCAGAACCCTAACTCTTATTGTCTCTCTCCTTATGCTTGCCTTTTCTGTATTCTTACTCTCAAATAGGAAAGTAAAAATAAGATTCGATTAAAAGAAAGAACTCTAATATTTATTTATAACCTCTCACACTACTACTGATGGACCTAGACAATAGATATACCAAACAAATCCTTAAAACATGTGTACTAGGGAAGTAAACTAACCCCACATTAGGTGGGGAATCTCATGCGCTTCATTCCAATTTCTTATATAACATGTCTAGGACAGCTTTGCACAACTGAGCCTATTGTAAGCATGGTGGTATCATATGCTGGACAGAACCTACGTAAGGATTTGATAAACAAAAAAGAATCATTTAAGGTCAATTTCATACGTACAACTATATGTCCACAATAAGCACTTATTAGTTATTAGGAAAAGCTGTGTAACCAAGGAGATGGGAAAAGCTGTGTAACCAAGGAGACGCACCCCCATAGCCAAGATTATATGGGCTTGTTTGGAGGAATTTTGAGGAGTTTGAATTGGCTTCCCAAATCTTTCCAAACTCAAACTCCTCTTTGTAAAAATGAGATTCAACATTCAATTTGGATTCAACATTCAATTTGGTTCATACCTATGTTTGGTATGTAACGCATACACATGTAGGACTCACAGATATATTATAATTATTAACAACTTTTTATCCTATAAATAACTATTTTACCCTTGATCAATTTAATTCATACCTATATTAAAGGGTACAATTGTCTTTTGGATCTTTAACCTCTTACCCATCTTCCCAAACTCACCTTTCGCCTAGTTTTGAAGAAATTTATGATCATGGGTGTATCTTCGGGCCAGTTACGGACCGAGTTTGAAAATTTGGGATTGAATTTTTCAAACAAATATGAAATTTAAGGGAATTTTTGATTATTTTCCCCAAATCCATCTTGCCAAACTCCCCCGTGCCTCTTTACCAAACAACCCTATGTGCTTAGTAGAGAGCCCAGAGGCTCAAAGTTCCAAATAATCTCTAATCTCTCTCCTCCCACTCTTACACCATCAAGTACTTTGATGTCCAATCCAACAGCAAACTACAACTAACCGAGTGGGGCGATTATAAAGTGTCTTTCAAAGTGCCTTAGAGTCGCACAAATTGCTCCTGATATTGATTATATTGAACCCACTGTCCTAACAAAGACAATGTGAATTTCCTCAAAGGGCATTATTCTTACCCTAATAATCTGACATATTACAAAACAGTCCTTTTACTTCCTGGACTGCAATTCTTTCCTGGAAAACAAGCACCACTTCTCAAATAAGATGTTTTTAGGTCATTTGTGGATTTTTCTTTGTGAAAATTGATGAAGTACGATCTCCCATAAAACATGGATGAAACCAGTGTAAAACTCTTGTACTTGCCGGTGACGGTGCCTCCTATAGTCCTATTTCATTGTTTGAAACTAAATGTTAAGAGAGCATCATGAAATGTAGATGTTTGAAATTTTCTTAACAGTGCGACAAAGTCTCTTACCAGCAGACAGATTATGCCCTAGATAAAAAATGTTACTATGCGAAGAGAATTAACAAAGGGCCTGAATTTGGTGCTAAGTGCTAAGAGCAAGTACAAGGAGAGTATCTAAAATAGTTAGCCAAAATATACTTTTTTATTACACTATCTATTTTAAAAGGTGCAGTAACTATGCCTAGCTACACGAAATGATCATAGGTTTGCTGGAAATTTATGATCAGCAGGAAAATAAATTCTGGGCTTTGTTTGATGGCGTCAATACTAGCTTTCATAATCAACCTGCCAAAGAGACATCAAAGTAGTAGTGCAATTTTGCAAGTGCAAACACACTGTTTCTGGACAATAAGATTAAACGAAAAATGTCACTGTCATTGCTAATGATGACGCAAAGTAACAAAAGGTGAGGATCTGCAGACAAATTGAAATGTATCAGTTCTTAAATTTTGACATAGTTGGGAAGCTACAAGGTATGTGTTCATACGAATAATGCTCTACAACAAAACAAGAAAAACAAAACCAAACCACTACAAAAAAAAAAAACCAGAGAGAGAGTGAGAGAGAGAAGACAGATAACAAAACTTATATGAGAAAAAAAAACAAAAAGAAAAGTTGTAAAACAAAAGACAAAAGGGAAAAAAGGAATTTATAGAGGAAACTCTTGAACTGAAGGGAAAAAGAAACTAAAGAAGAAACTCCTCAATTGAAAGCGTTGAAACTAAAGAAGTATTTTCCATCCACATTAAAACAAGTTTATGCTGAAAAGATCAAAAGGAATAAGGAAAGGAATGAGGAAATTCTTGATTGAAATTAGGGTAACATTGCATTCTATTATTTTACTTCAACAATAGAGTAAGTTTTTGCTCCCTCTCTCTCTCTCTCTCTCTCTTCGAGCTTAATAAAAAGAATTGAAGGAAATACTCATGTAGTTGGGGAAAGAATCGAAGAGAAATTAGGGATTTCATACCAGATGATGGTGGTGATTCAAATTTACCAATTATAAGCACTAGCACTACTCTCCGATGGTGAAGGAGAATATAAAACAAAGAAATTAAGAATCCAACTGGGGGTTATGACAAAACAATAGATGATGAAGGCGAAGCAAATTTTATTAACCAGTTATAGAAGTATTGAAGATGACAGACAAGAAGAAACAAAAAAAGAATGAAAACATAATGAAATGGGGATTATGACAAAACATGATGCAAGGTGATGCATATTTAAAACTAGTACTTGAAATGCCCTAATACTCACAGATGATGATTTTAAAAACAAATGTACAAAGATCCGTGGTGAGATTGGAAGGATGAACATAAAATAGAAGATTGGGTGAATTTACGAACTAGTACTTGTACTCTCAGATGAATTCAGGAGCTCATCTAGCAGATCTGCTCCTAAGTCTTCAAGTACCAAAACATTTTTAGAAATTTCTGAGACCCATGGATCATTTCCTGCATTTTTGTCTTTCCCTTTCTTTCTCCTACCTTTTGACATACCTTTCATCTTGTGTGTTTCCTTCAGAGCTGCAGCTGGGGAATATCCATTCTTGTAGCTGCACGTCAACTTCATGCCTCGAAGCGACTCCTGAACTCTCTCCTTTGGGAAATTCAGGAGAGCTAACTGCCCTCGCATCGCCAATGCTGCTTGATCATAAGCCAAAGCGGCCTCCTCAGCACTATCAAAGGTTCCGAGCCAAACCCTCATTCCATGTCTTGTTGAGTCCCTAATCTCGGCCGCAAACCTTCCCCATGGTCGCCTTCGAACTCCTATGTAGTGCTTTTGCTTTAGATTCTCTTCTTTCGCCCTGGAATTGACCTTTTCTTTGTTTTTCCCCTTGGAGAAATCAATTTTCAGTGATTCTTGTACTTCCTCAGTGAAGATATTGAATTGAAGATTCTCATTTGCCGCATGAGCTTTGTGTAGTGGTAGCAAATTGTCAGCAAAAAAAAGGTCACCCCATGACGAGGATGGACAATCTGGAGAGAGTTTAACACTTGGGTATTGAGGGGTTGAAATATTCATCGGCAAATTGATTACTTCTGGGGTCTAAACTGTATGCCACCTGCTCTGTTGACAAAGTCCTCAATGGAGTGTAAATGCCCAAAAAGAGGTTGAGGCTTTGTCATGTTTCAAGGGGGTATGAAATGGGAAAAGCGATTCCATTATGCTAAAGTGGGAGATAAAGAGCATGGAATGGAGGATTTAATTTTGTGACAGGGTTTCTAAAATAATTATGTGTGACTGTCTGATGGTAAACCTCAGGGTCTAAAACTTTGAATAAAGCAAGACGCCTTGGCAAGTGTGGTGTCAATGAGACTAGTTTGATGCCAGTCTTGTCCAAGTGGCTATTTTCCCAATCTGATTATATATTGGACTGAGGACCCATGTAGGTTGCATTTATATCATTCGAAAAAACAGAAATATGGTCTGATTATCGAACTGAGGTCCCAGTGGATACATAGATTATGAATGCATTAATTTATATGGAAAAGGGTCGGAAGGGAATGGGTGGGGGCTGAAAGGAGTGAAAAAAGAGACAGGAAGAAGATGAGCTTTTGTTGTTTTACAGTTTCAAGTTGACAATGTTTTGAATTGTCTGATTTTTTTGGAATAATTTATTGATGCAATAAGTTGACCTAATTCAGTTATTGGATTCATTGCGGATCCCATTAAATATTAAAATTTGATGCTAATTTAACATTTTCAATAAAATTATGTCATTTCATAAATAAAGTCATATTTTTAGGTCTCAATAATGAATAATGAATATCCAATTTTATCAAATTTGTTAGAAACATATAGTCTCTTTGGACATTCTAAGAAATTTTTTTACAATCAATTGAATATTAAACAAGATTTATAATAAAAAGAAAAAATAATACTATTGAGACTTAATTTATTTATTTAATTTGTTGATCTAATTCACAATGACATTTAAATTGATTGTGAGTCACATCAATCATTGAAACAATACTTGATGTTAATTCAATGATTCCATGAAACCAAGGGTGTGTTTGGTTTTGTTCCTGAAAACTGTTTTTTTTTCTTAAAATTTCAAAAATACCGAAAACATGTTTGCTTAGTATTTTTGTTCTCAAATTTTTAGAAAAAATGAGATTTAAAGCACAAAAACATAAAACAAGGCTGACTTGTTTTCTAACACATTTTCTTGAAAATTTTGAAAACACAGAGGTAGACTGGCTTGGAAATTTTAAAGAGGTTTGTTTTTAGAGTCCCTTTAGTGGCAAAAGGTTTCCTTTTTTTTCCTTCCTCTCTCTCTCTCTCCACTTTGCCCAACATCTTTTTCACTATGCTTCAGATCTGTCTCTTTCTCCACTGTGCTTCAGATCTGCCTCTCTCTCTCTTTGACTTTCGTAACAACAACAGATTCAGATCTACACAGATCTGTGTGGTTCTGTGTATGTGTGTGTGTCTACGGTGTGTGTGTGTATGTGTGTGTGTACGCGCGTGTGAGTGTGTTTTGTGGAGATAGAGAGGGGAAAGAAAGAGAGAGGCGGGAAATGTGATTATAGTCCAAACAAATTTTATAATTTTTGTTCTTTAAAACTATTTTAAAAAATATATAACCAAACAAGTTTTGTAATCTAAAAATTTTTAAAAACATTTTTTTAAAATTCTTCCCAAAAATAGTTTTTGGGTACTATTTTTTGAGATGTAAACCAAACAAGTCTCATATTATTAAGTCAACAATTTGTGTTAGATTTTTAATTCTAAATAGCGTTACTTAAAAGAAAAAGAAACTTTCGTTACGAAAGCATTCAACCAGAGAAACCGAATTCCTTTTAACGATCAATTTAATATTCTATAAGACTTACATTGCAACAAAAGATCTTTTACAAAGAAAGTATATGCCATGTTTCGTATTTTTGCATTTCAAATGAACCACTGTTATCAGGATATTTTATTTTCACTTGCTCTACCTATATATAGGCATATAACGGTTAGTATTTGCATTAGTAAATTGTAAAAAGATGGGAAGGGAATGGGTAAGATGAGACAAGCGAAGAAAGAGGCCGAAAGAAGGCGACCTTTTATTATTTTACTGGTTTGAGGTGACAATGGTTTGAAATGTTAGTTTCTTAGGTTCTCATGCTAAATCTAATATTAAACATGGCATAAGAAGTGAGATGTGTCGTTTGTCTCCAGTTTTATCGAAAAGGTGGAATCAAGAGTTAAGACTTGGGTCAATTGATCACGTTCATCTTAATTCGCAGCATCTTGCACATTTTTTTGGCTTCTCATTTGAGCCACAAAAGATTATTCACAGAATTGAACAGATCCTAAGATTCTTTATTTGGAAAGGCACAAAACTGAGTCATACGGGAGAAAATGTCTCTTGGACTGAGGTGTGTAGATCAAAAGAAGAAAGGATTGGTATCAAAAGATTGAAGGACTGGAATAGAGCACTACTCATGAGGCATTTGTGACAACTCTTTAATGACAAGGAGAACTTATGTGCTCAATGGATTCATGCCTTTTACATCAAAGGAAGAATCTTATAGGACCTCAAAGCCATGCAAGCATGCTCATGGAATTGGAGAAATTTGCTTAAACTCAGAGAATTGATCAGGTCATGCCTCATCCATAGGGTAGGAAATAGGAGCTCAACAAGCCTATGGTTGGATAACTAGAATCCCCTTGGTCCACTTTTTCAAAGTAGTAGCCCAATGATTTTGCAAGAAACTAGGATTCCAAGCAAGGCAAATGTTAGTAGAACTATTTTGAACAACCAATAGAATAGGACAACAACAATGGAAGGAAATTATGTGGTGAAGGTCTTTCGTCTTCTCTAAAATGAGGAGGCAAAACTTTTGGTGAAAAAAATTCATCTTTGGAAACTAAACTTCTTCACAAAAAGCTTTTCAAAAGATGAATATAGTATTTTTTTGGCAATTCATTGCAACATCCTTGTCCTGAACAAGTTTTCAAAACATAAATATTGTGACGCCCCAAAATTCGGGTGTCCATAATTACCCCGTTGATCATCCATCAACCTGCAGAATACCACTAAATACCATGTAATTCGATATCACGCCGTTATACTTCATTTTTTTTGCCAATTCATTGCAATATCCTTGTCTTGAACAAGTTTTCAAAAGATAAATATTGTGACGCCCCAAAATTCGGGTGTCTATAATTACCTCGTTAATCACCCATCAATCCGCGGAATATCCCTAGATACCGTGTAATTCGATACCACGCCTTTATGCCCTATTTATCGGGATCCATAACTCAAAAAAATTCGGACAGAGACTCCTCTGTACAGGGAGCTATACTCAAAACGCAACATGTGCAATCATACAACATTGACCACACCGGGTCCCTTCATCCATACTCAATTGTATAGTATCAGATACTACCATAATCATCATCACTACGTACATTCATTCATAAAAGAATAAATGTCTCAAAAGAATCTCATATACATGCATTTTAAATGTAAACAAGTTTTTGTTACAAAAATTATACAAGACCAAAAGTGAACATATTCAAGGGACTACGAAGTCAAAATAAAAGCCACAGTCTAGCTCTGTCGTCAAAACGGACCAGTAGGAGGGCCTTCAGTGAAAGCCTCTAGTGCACTTGAAAATTGTTCCTATAAAGGGTGAACCAACGCTCAATAGGGCAACTCCTATAGAAAATATTTCTCAACTCAAATGCATATAAAATGTCACATGCAACAATCATTTCATATATTCATTCAAATATGTCTACTATGAATCAATGTTATAAATCATGTCATGCAATGAGATGAGACTGACGTATAAAATACCAACACCAAGCCCCTTCTCGAGCTCTCATAACACATGCAATGTCATGCATATATATCCAGATATTCCAAACCCCCGTCATTAGTGTTATGTACATTCAATGACTAATTAATTCATTTTCTTGTGTCTATGTGGGGGGATGATTTATGGTATTCCACTAATGAGACACCACACCATCAACATATTTTTAGGACATCCCACCTACGACTCCGTTTTCGTCGTTACACTTTTTTGAAATTGCAACGCCGAAAAGTGTATAAACTAAGTAAGGGGGTCTTGCACTCGAGGGAGAATTTCGTCTTTCTTGCTATACCTCAACATGTTTATCCATTTAATTTTTCATGCGACTCAGTCGGATCTTGGTGCGACTTTCTCGAGCCCACGATCAACCACCTATGTGGTGATTGATTTCATACCATGTACACACTGCCATCCATATCAATGCCCATGAATTTAGTGCAGCCCATGCATAAATGCAATACAATGTGCAATTACCTTGGGTACCATTTACAATGTCTATTACAAAATGAATTCAATATAATGACATTTCAATACAATCTCAAGCATGTTGTATAAGATAATTAACTCAACTAATATACTTGTATTCACCTATGCATTTAAACAAACTCTTAGAGGGCACATCAATTTACACAACTAGTATGTTTATTACTTCCAACATAGCAACATGTTTATTAATTCTATAAACATAAGCACAAGTCCACCACAAAATCATATTCTAAATAATCGTTTAACATACATATTATTTCATAATCACATAACAAGCTAATAATTTTATTATACTTGATATGTCATTAAAACATCAAGTAATGCTAATGTACAATTAATATACTTTAAATCACTAACATTAACCTACACCAAGTTAATTATAATAAGATTTTACTAATTAAAAGGTTAATTATAAATCATATATTTGACCCACTAGTTACACTAGTCAAGACCTATTCATATGCCATATTTTAGGTTCAAATTACATCTAAATAGGAGAAACACTACCTCTTGTAGCGTGAGCCCATGTAGTAAAACTCTAAGGAAAGACCGAATTTAGTTTCCCAAGTCTTAGTCCTAGATTATCGTCTTTGATATTTTTAGAGAAAAATGCAATCTTTTGTATGGTTGCATAGCTTTCGTTACGTAGAACAACTTTAATTCTTGACTTGAAGCGATTAAATTGTTTGATCTTCATAGATCTGACGAAGAAGGTCAGTAATCTAACTTTTTCCCTTTTTCTTTTCTTTTTCTCTCCCTTTTCTCTGTTACTGCCGAGGCTTGCAAAGAAATGAGTGGATCCACTTTATATACTTTTAAATGATTGACCCATATCGCGTCACACATTCAATTTTAATTGGTCTAATTTTATTTCGAACAATTAAATTTCGTCACGTGTTAAGTTTAGTATTTTTTTATTGAGCTAACTTTAATTTATTTTTCGGGTCCCATGAATAAAATCTGATCGTAATTATTTTAATCGAGTGACACTCGAGATCGTTTTGTAGCACGTGAAAAATTTAACTGTCTCAGAATTTTAAATTTACTGGATAGTTAGATTTTGCGAGACGAATCCAACGGCGAGGTCCGTTACGTCATCTGAATTATATAAAAATTCACATTTTTGACACGTGCTTTAACTATTAATTATTATTTTATCCCTTTAATTAGGATTTTAATAAACAAATTCTTTTTTCTCAAGTTTTACATTCTCCTCTCTTAAGGGAATTTCGTACCCGAAATTATACCCACATGCATATATAACAACATGCATATGCAAAAAATCATTCAATACTCTATGACTATAAGAGATGTACATCCATCATTGAATAGAAATAGATAGGTAGCTCGGATAGTATCCTCACACTACCATGTCACCTCCTCCACCCCACGGTGCTGCCATAACACATTCACCAGCATCACAGTCTTGCCATGCAAAATTTGCTCTCGGTTGTCCATGATGCGCACCGGTCCCTCCTCGAAGGTCTCATCTACATCAACCACCAGCTTACCCCAATCCACCACGTGTGTAGGATTTGGAGTGTAATTTCGGAACATGGAGACATGAAATATCGCGTGAGCACCAGATAAATTTTGCGGTAATATCAACCGGTACGCGACTGTGTCAACCCTCTTGAGTACCTTGAAAGACCCAATATACCTCGGCAACTGTTTTCTCCGCTTCCTGAACTTGACCACTCCCCTCTTAGGCATCATCTTCAAGAAGACATGATCTCCGACCGCAAATTTCAGAGGTAACTGTCGTCTGTCGGCATAACTCTTCTATCTGCTCTAAGCCGTGGGAAGACGCTTCTGTATCAAGTCCACCTTCTCCGAGGTGTCTCTAATCAAATTCAGACATATGAGGGGTCTCTTTCCAACCTTATTCCAATAAATCGGAGAATGGCACGGCCTCCCTTAAAGTGTCTCGTAAGGTGTCATCTGCATATTCGTTTGATAACTATTGTTGTAAGCAATCTCCACTAAGGGTAAATGCTCATCTCAGCCACCCTTGAGATCAAGGATGCATGCCCGTAGTATGTCCTCTAAAATCTAGATGGTCCTATCTGACTGACCAGTCATCTGGGGATGAAAAGCGGTGCTCTTTATCAACTGCGTCTCCATGGCTTGCTGAAAACTCTCCAAAAGATGGGCCGTAAACCTAGGGTCCCTATCTAATACTACAGATATGGGCACCCATGTAACCGGACTATCTCCCATAAGTACAGCCTACAGAATTCCTAAATAATTGCAAGGAAAATAGTGCATCGCAAATAACTTATTGCTTTTTATGAACGAAATTTATTTTGTCACCAAAAGTGAGAACTTTAGCAAAAAAATTGTTTGGTCGCAGAAATTCGTTCGATATTTATCTAGAATTTTTAATTTTTCAGTATTTTGAACATATATTTGCTATATATCCACCTTTATTTAATTCAGTTGATTATAGTTCATAAGCATCCAAATGAATAAATAAATATTCTCTTGTTAAACTTTCCTGACTTTAGTGAAAACTCTGATGTTTACAAATGTTCAACATGAAGACACTACATTCCTCTGTCATGTCCTGGTCTGCCATCAGCTGACAACCTAAACCTTGGAATGATCTCATCAATAATAATGTGCAAATTAAATATTGCTCCAATGATAATTGCTTGAAAAGAATGAAGCATGATGAGTACTTATGTTCATGGGCGGAGCCAAGATTTTGCCTCAATGGGGGCAACCTAAATTCTTAAATTTCAATGTATATTGTAACATTATTTTCATCAAAAGATGTATTCTTGATAAACTGTTTATAAACATAGTTACATCAAAAGAATGTCATCTAAAGACGCAACTCATGTATATGAGTGATGTACAAAAAAAAGCAACAAAAAAGCTTCACATCAAAAGTATCATTTAGTGTTCGAGATCATGTACAAAAAGAGCTCCCAACTATCGAACATTTAATAAATTCTTATAATTTTTCTCGATGAGTTTTCATATTTTGAAACCATTGTATAATCATTTCATTTTCAATGATACTTGAAATATCTTTATCAATATATGTAACCAAGCAATCATTCATCCATTAATTCCCATTCAATTGTGCAATCGATTCTTTACATGTTCATTGCTGAAAATGCTCTTTCGACTGTTGTAGTGGCAACTGGTAAGATAAGTGCTAGTTTGATGAGCAAATATACCAACCGATATATTATATATTTTTTGGTCTCAACTAACTTCTCTGCAAACCCACCAATTCCTTTAACTTCTGAAAATTCATTGGAACGCATATCAAGTATATAAGTCTCAAGTTAATTATCAAGTATCAAGAGCTTTATTAGAGAAAATTCTAAAGGATAAAATTGAGCAAGACGAAGTAACTTCTCCTTATTGAAGGCAGAGAGTGAATCCATTGGATTTAGGCATGCCACACAAAGAAGTAGCTCGGTGTTCACCTAAGTCAAACGATCGCTAAACTCTTGAAATTGCATATCTAACATTGTAGAAAATAATTTAACACAATAACAGTGTAGATTAGTGAGTTTTTCACCAAGCTCTAACCTTCCTCAAGCTATGTATATCTCATCCATGTTCAAAATAATAATATCATATTTTCACAAAAAGAAGAGACCTCGGCGACTAAAGCATCTCATCCATCATCACTCATCATTTGTAGACGTTGTTTGGATACTTTAACTAAACTCATAGCATTTATAATATCTTGATCTTTCTTTTATAATGATTGTGATAGTTCATTTGTAATTCACAATACACCTTTCATCAAATGTAAATTGAATACAAAATTGAAAGATTGAACTGAATCCAATAAAGCACATGTTTCATCTCTTTACTCAGAAGTTGTACAATCCTCTACAATTATCTCAAGCACATCAACAACAGAGGAGAATAAAATAATCACATTTATGAGAGTGTCATAATGTGAGCCCAACGTGTATCACCGGCCCTTTAAAGACTACTTTCTTGATGCAAACCACGCCCACTTGATAATTCTATTGTTTAGTGTTTGAATAACCTTACTAGCTTGCTTCTCTCTTAAAATATATCTTCGTTTACATGAAGCTCTAACAACATTCAATAAATTAGCAACAATATTGAAAAGCAATGCAATTTGATTGTGATTTTCTCAACAGACACGAGTGTGAGTTGAAGTTCATAAGGCAAATAATGAACCTAAAAAGCAGATTCATATTCTTTTATAATCTGACTTTTGAGACCATTGAATTCTCCCCTCATCGTACTGGCTCCATCAAAAACTTGTCCATGTAATCTTGATAGACTTAATTCATGCTTTGAGACCAATGATTCAATCACCATTCTAAGTGATAAAGCATTTGTATCAGTAACATGGACTATGCAAAGAAAACGCTCAATGATGCGTCCCTTTTTATCTACATAGCGCAATAGAACTGTCATTTTTTATTTAACTGAAATATCACGAGATTCATCTACTAAAACAAAAAATAAATCATCTCCAATATCATTGATTATTATGCATGTGGTATCAATTGCAATAATGTGAACAATATCATTTTGAATGTCTGGTGCTGTCACTTTAAGATTATTTGGAGCATTTTTTAAAACAACATTATTGATGGTTTCATTGTGCTCAACTAGAAATCGTAGAAGTTCAAGAAAAATGCCTTGATTTTTTGAATCCTCGGACTCATCATGACCACGAAATGCTGACCCTTGATATAAAAGGAATCGAACACAATCAACTGTTGCAGTTAAACGAAGTCGATACTTCTTTGGAGCTTGATTTGATTGCTTAGAATAAGCAACTTCAATATGTTGCTTCTGATTCACTAGATTTTGGTATTTTCTCTAATTCTCATTATGAGCACTATTTGGATCCCCAACATGAATTTAAAATCTTTCTTTCTTCTTCCAATTAGGAAATCCCTCTATAACAAAAGAGTCACCACATCCTTGCTCTCCCATATCACTTCTCATTAGATAATAACATAAGCAATAAGCGGCGTCTTTTTTAATGCTATACTCCAACCAACTACCAAACTCGTTGAACCAAAATGGATTAAAGTGATGACACAGCTTGCCGAATTTTGTTTGAGCAAACTTTTGTTCACGAGGTTGACATGAGTTTTTTTGTAGATATACTCTCCGAATTTCATCCCGATCATTAGGATGAAAATCCGAAATTCTAATTCTTAGCCCAGGATCCGCAGGAAGATTTTCTAAGTTAACTCCTTCATGACTTTGCTTAGAACAATGACATATGTTACCACCACGATTATCTATTTCTTGACTAGGAAACGGTTGTTCAAATGCTGATTTTCTTTTAAGAAACTTATCCATAGATGATTGAAAAATAAATTTGTCTAATTAGATTCAAGTTTAAGATTTTGTCATTAAGTTTGTAACAAATGAGATAATGGACCACATATAATCAAAATATAATCTAAAAATCCAAATTATAATCCAAACTAGAATTTCAAGAAATCACAATTTAATCATAGTGAAGAAAACTAGCACTAACCAAGAATCTCAGATAGCCAATCTGAACAGGGACTTCAACAAAAATCCAAAATAGTTGAGTGGTGACTCAAGACGAAACAAACAAAACCTACATAAGTCCATAAATAATACACCAAACAATCATCAATTCTACAAGAATTAAATTAATTTTATAATATAAAAAATTTGATTTTTGATTAGTGCTAATACTACTATAAAAAAATTTGGTTAATAGATTACATCTTCTTAGCTTCAACATAAGCTTCTAGGGTTTCTTCAAAGTTTGATTTGCACAACGATTGAATTCAATAGGATGATTTGTTGATGAATACACCAAAAGAACTAACCAAGAAACTAAAGAAAAGAAAGAAGAGGGGCTGGACTGGAAGTTGGACTGACGGGAAAAAAAAACAGGCATGAAAACTGAGGAGGAGCTACCAAAATTTAGCTTTTAAGGGTTTGAAAATTATATTAATATACCATACTTTAAAAAAATTTCAGTGGAGTCAAGCTTAAGAAATTCTTAAAATTTTTAAAATTACACCTAGATCCCAAAAATTTTTAAAATTTTAGTGGGGCAGTTGCTCCCACTGCCCCCATACCAAATCTGTCCCTACTAATGTTCAAGCTAACTCACGTTCTTCTAACATATTTTAAAAAAACTACTCCCACATACAAAGGTAAGTTTTTTTCAAAGCACGTGAATTTGTAAGTATTTTATGTTTATTTTTTTTACGTTAAATATTAACTGCAGTTTAAAAAGAGAATATTTTTAGGTTTTTTGGTTTTTGCTAGTCATTACAATGATTTCTTATCTCAAGATTACACCCAAATCTTGGGATTAATACAATTCCAATGGAGAAATACAAAATTTCATCAAATTTAACTATTCTCCCCACAACTACAACACTCCAACAAGAAACTTAAAAATAAATAAATAAATAAGTTTAGTCACAACATCCAAATAGTACAACTTGGTTT
>CM042190.1:22837124-22903076 GCA_023539305.1 Ilex asprella | reverse complement strand
TGAATGAAATTTTTTCTAAAATATAACTTTGGTAATTTAGTTAAATTATATTTTAATTAACTCGTTTAATCTGATAGGAGGTGTTAATGAAAATTTAAAAGGTAGAGGGAGTATTCTTGAAAATATGATAAATTAGAAGTAGTTGGGCTGAAAATTTCTAAAAAAAAATAAATTAGTACTGACCAATGGTTTTTGTCGTGATCCGTCGGCGGCTGCCCCACCTTGGTTCCCAACTCCATGACAAGTGGCCCCTAAAAATAACAACACGTGACTATAAAAGCAAATGCCTTTTCCTTGGTATAAGGAAAGTTGATATCTGTAAAAACTTCATTAAACCTCAATATTAGCACATCTCTCTCTCTCTCCCTCCTTTCCCAACCCCCAGGTTCATTTCAGTTTTTCTGCAATCCGTTTGGAACTTGGGAACGTGTCAGCAGTCCTTTTGGGGCAATTCTTGGATTTATAGGTAATAATCCAACCGTTTCGAACTACCTCTATTATTTCATGTCTAATTGTTACTACTAATTTTTGTTGGTATTTCTACATTTATTTCTATTCTTTTTTAGGTAACCTTAACTTTGCTTCTTGGAGAGCAATTATTCTAAACTCTCTTACTTTTAGGAATAAGAAACAAGCAAAGTTTATATTATCAGTTTTGTTCAAATTGCTGATTCTCTTTTTCGTATTATAAATTTTGTTTTCTTGTTATAAAAAATAGGTACAACACATAACGTTCTCCTTAAAATTAATTGTTATTGTATATATAATATAACAGAATAATATTGATTTCTAAGGACACTTTGCCGTCCATAGATAGAAACAGGTATAATTGATAAGAAATGTGTATAATTTATGTTAGTTGTCGTACTAGATTCTCTTCTTAGTATAATAAATTATGTCTTTTGATCTTTTTTTTTTCTTTTTGACAGAAACGATAGAATATGTATCAAGTAGAAAAATTTGAACAAAGGCATGACACTATAAAGTTTGGTGCCACATCTTTTCAGACATTAAAGTGTTCAAAGCATCTAGCCCTCCTCGCAAGCAGGTGAGCAATATAATTTCCAGTTCGTCTAATTTCAAAAACTAAGAAAGAACGAAAATTATGTAGAAAACACCTAACGTCAGCTATAATTAATCCTAACGGAGAAAAATCTTCATTAGTATCAACTATCATGTTCATCACAGTAGGTGTTAAATATTGACTAAATTACTTATTACCTAGTTATGATAAGAATCAAATGAATATGCAATATAATCAATTTTTTTCCTTTTCTTTTGTTCATTATACCCTTTTTCTTTTTTCATTTTACTCATAAAATCATAGAAATGATTTAAAACATGTAGTCTTGAGTCTTGACCAAGTGGATCACTTTGTCTTGTTCCGTCGGCCGATGGCCCCGGTGGGTTTTCCTCCGTGATATGAGGGCCCCAAAATAAACACAAACCCGAGGCTACAAAAAGAAATGTCATTTTTTTTTTTTTTTGACAGAAACTTAACCTAACTGGGAACTCCACGCAACTCCGGAGAAACGGGGATACCCTCTATATACTCACACACACACCCAAAGGCTTTCAATGTAGGAAGCCCCAGTCCCGGCTAGGTCTTAGGGACCGACGCCTGTAGCGCATCCCCGAGGCCAAGCCCACGCCGGTCGCGTTTGGGGCACACGTGGGCAACAGCCGCTTCGGTCAAACTCTGTTTTTTTTTTTGACAGAAACTTAACCTAACTGGAAACTCCACGCAACTCCTTATGAAGGAGAAGCGGGAAAAAATGTCATTTGTTTGTTAAGAATTAAGACAAATTTACGGTACCCATAAAAAAATATAAGTATCATATCGAAGTTGATTGAGAATAGTAAATTTTGATTTAGGTAAAAGTACGGTACAAAAATTTATTTGTGTTAAAGTATATATTTTTAAGAAATGACAATATTGTCATTTGGTAAACAACTGGGTAAAAAATTATATGTATTCCTTCCTAAAATTTTGGCTATAATCAAGTAATAGGAGTTACAAAATAGGAGATTTAATTATCTAATTCCTTCTTCTTCAGTAAAAAAAGTTAAAACATATTCAGATTGAAAAACACTTTGAAACAAGAATTATTTAATATAAAATAGTTACGTAACCGTTTTAAGTAACTATTTGTAATTCAAATTATAAATAGTTCATTTTTAAAAATTAATCGGTTTAATTGTGTTGCATAATTATTTTGTGATTTTAAATAATTACGTAACTACTAATAATTTGTGATTTTAAACTAAATAACTGGAAATCTTTTTTGTATTGAATGAATAGATCAAGAGTTGGAATTATTTGATCACAAATTATAAAAGTTCAAAACAATTACACAAAATTATGAATCAACTCAATTTGTCATTCAGTTATTTACATAAACTAAATAATTGTACCATTTAGTATTGTGGCATCGTTGCACCATCATGTCCTAACAATTGCATGAGACTGTGATTGTTATATCAATTAAAAAAATAGTTACAACCATTAAAAAATAGTTACATCTATTAAAAATCAAAGCAGTTTTTTTCCCTCCATCCAAAAAACGAACAAAAATAAAACAAAATCGAATATAGGAATTTACCCAAAAAAAATGACCGAATAAAAGAAGAAATATTATTATTAACAACTTACCTTCAAGCCGATGATAGTGATATATCCACAAAAAATTCTCATCTGTTAAAGACACTTTTACTGCAGATATACCACAAAAATTGCTCATTCAAAATTCAAAAAATGAATGATAACAAATATGTAATATTCACATATTTGTTTTCAAATAAATGTCAATAATGAGAGCATAAATTAAGGAAGGGTGATTAAGTAAAAAAGATTTTAATTCATTTGAATTTTGTACCTAAACATAAAAAAAAATTATAAAAATTATACTTAATAGAATAAAAAATTTATCCATACATTTTTGCTCAAATAAGTCTAAAAAATTGTACCTACACCTAAAAAAACCCTATTATTAGTATCAGGCCAGATTTCTTGAAATTCCAAACATAAACACAAAACCATAGGCTGGTGGAGAGAGTTAGGGTTGACTTGGATGATTTATTGTCCATTTACTTTGTTTAAAACTAAGGACGTGCAATAATGCTCGCCCAACTTAGAAACCATCTTCCTGATGGGTCTAAATTGTGGATAAAATCATTTAAAAATATCTCAATGAGAATAAACAAGGACTTGAGGATGGGCTGGAGAAAGGGATCAATTTCATAAAGATATTTTGTTTGCATGATAAAAAATTTGCAACACTAAGTGTTTGTTTGGTTTATATATAAAAAAATAATATTAGAAAATAGTTTTTGAGAAGAATTTTAAGAAAATATTTTTGAAAATTTTAAATTGCAAAATTTGTTTGATTATATATTTTTGAAAATATTTTTAAAGAACACAAAATTTTAAAAATTGTTTGAAAAATAATTTACAAAACTCACAATTTCCACCTCTCCCTGTCTCCACAAAACGAGCACACACACACACACATAGGCACACATAAAGACACAGACACACGCACACAAACGAACGCGCACACACACTCGTTCTCACATAGACGCACAGAGATCTGTGTAGATTTGACAGTTCAGTTGTTGTGTGACAGAGAGAAATAGAGAGAGGGAGAGAGAGATCAGATCTGAAGCTTTTGGTTGCAGTGGAGAAGTTGAAGTGAGAAATAGCTTCAGTGGTTGCGGTGGAGAAGACGACGTTGGCGTTGGCTCTGTGTGTGTGTGTGTGTGTTCATTCTATTTGAGTGGCAAAGTGGAGAGAGAGAGAGAGAGAGAGAGAGTTGGGGAGATAGGAAAGCAAAAAAAAAAAAAAAGGAAGCCTATATACTATGACTAGTTTTACTGCTAAGGGAATTTAAAGGGGAGACCTTATTAAAGAGTATAGGGGTTGTATCCCTTGTTTTCTATTTTGGTTTGAAAACTCAAGGAACATCTAAATGACATTCTCTAGTTTTTGTTCCCATTTTCCATTTTTTTGAAAATTTATTTTTGAAAAATACTAACCAAACAACATCTCACAAGATTTTATGTTTTGAGAACAAAAATCTGGTTTTGAGACACAAACCAAACACCACCTTAAATTTTTCTCTGTCATATTTTTATAATTTTTTTGATGGATTATCATATATTTAAATCTATTTATCAAATTATTGTTTTTGAAGTTGTGTTTTTTCAACACGAATTTACACAAACAGTATATTAGAGGCACACTTTCAATGAATAAATATCGAAAGTAAGTTTTTGAAACGCGGTTTTAAGATAAAGTAGTTTTGCAAAAATGAAATTTCATAAAAATAATTGTATTTTGGTAAATAAGTTTAATATAATATTAAGGTAAAGAAAATTTAAATACTTGTGCAAATCAACCAAAAAATTCCTAATAATTGCCTCAGGTGGATAGTAAACAGATCCAATTGGGTGAAATTGAAGCAAAAAAAGAGAATCTAAGTGGTAGGAACAGTGAATAGATTAAGTTGATTAAGTTAAATGTGATGAACTCGCACAAAGAGACACATGACAAATTTTACTTAAGGTCATACTGCAGTCCGAAGAGCTCAAGAAGACCAATAAACTCAAAATTTCTAAGAGGGTTTAATTTTTGAAGGAGTAGATGAGCGCTTATCAACCAACTTGAACCTATTGCAACGGGTGTGGAATTTCAATTTATCCTTTTGTAATGAATACACATAAGATGATTCATGCATATTTTGAACATAATTTACCCAATATTATACTGTAATCACAATAGTCCAAGAAAACCAATAAATCTAAGTCCAAGGACTTAACTTTTCAAGGAATAGAAAAAAAAACTTATTAATCAACAAGAACGTCTTCACACATTTATGTGTCTTTAAAGTCCAAGACTTGACTATTGTAGCGAGAAAATTTTTTAGTACCATAACTCCAAGTTTTACTATTTTAATGAATGTTTTTATAATTTTTGTTGGTTATTTTATAATAAAAATATTTATCACCTTTAGGTTGTTTTTTACCACATTTGTGGTAACTAATTTTATCATTTTTTTCAATATAAAAAAATTATTATTTTTGTGTGTATTTTTATCACATTTATGAATATTTTTTTCACTATTGGTGTAATTGTTTTAAATATTTTTTTGGGTACTACAATAATAATAAATTCAGCCACAAATATAATAAAATAATTACAATTTTAATAGAATAATAATTACAAATATTATTTTTGTGGTATCAATTTTTTTGTCAATACTGTAGTCAAGTCCTCAAGTCCATGTCTCCAGATCATTTTTTCTCAATAGTAAATGCATGTTTGCAAAATTTGACATGATTTTTGACACTGATGTGATTTTTGTGGACTGAAAGTTAAAACTCCATTGTTGTCGGCCTTCATCCAACTTTTTTTGTCGAACAAATAATATTTGTATTTAATTTGGTGATTTACTCTCAACTCTTAATCTATTATGACTTTAAATAGGTAGTGGGTTCTATCTAATTTAAAACTTAAAAACTAAACTAAAAATCGTAATGAATTAAGTCCCAATAAGTCTCCAAATTATATCTCAAATCCAAATGGCCTAATATGCCTTCTCTCTCATATACACCCGCAAAACATAACTGCGACAAAAACAACAAAAAAAAATTCCACTACATTTGCAATCACTTTGTACATGTAGAAGACAAATAACAAAATAAATATGAAAACAGAAACAAAAAGGAAAGGTGGAAAGGATAAGAGAAAAGGGAAAAAATAAATTTACAGAGAAAAATAAATTCCTGAAACATAGCATACTTGCAGTTTCCATTCACATTAAAGCAAGTTTATACTACTTTGTAGATTATTAAGGAAAGCATAAGGGACAAATTGGCTTCCCTGCAAATTCTAAAGCTCAAAGCAAAGCCTAGTGGTGCAACAATGTTTGCTCCCTGACAGCTAGCTGCATCAGATAAGTTCCACAATGTGTTAGAGGAAAAAGAACTCTTATGTTCCAAAATACTTGTTACATTTCCTTTGTTACTGTTTTTGGCCATCCTATGGAACTTATACCTACAGTCAAACCACAGCATGGCACAAGATTGTGTATTCATAGGAATTAGCTAACGTAAGTGACATAGGATATTGGGTGAAGTATTGGCTCACGGCCTATACTTCCCTCATAATTCGGATAACCTGTGTCAGATGTTTTAGTTCATATCATATAGCCTACTGTTTGTACTGGCACGATTGTTGCTTGTAAAGCTTGTATTGAATCAATATAAATATGTTTTCTGAAAAAAACGAAAGCTTATGCTGAAACAAATTGAAGGGAACAAGGAAACGAATGAGGAAATTATTGATTGAAATAAATAAAACATTGCAACTTGTATTTTCCAGCCACATTAGAGCAAGTTTATGCTCTCTCTCTCTCTCTCTCTCTCTCTCTCAGCTTTAGGAAGAGAAATTGAAGAAAAATACCTGGAAAATAGGGATTTCATAAAAAATGACCACGTTGATACGGATTTACTAGTTAGTGCTACCAGTTCTCTCAGATGATGAAGGAGAAGATATAACAAAGAAATTAACAATCCAATTAGGTTTCATGACAAAATAATATGTGATTTTACTATACTTGTAATATAAATTTTATTAACTAGTGGCAGCAGCAAAAGAAGATATAAAAGAAGAAACAATTAAAAAAAGAAATAATGCGAATTTACTGTTAGATCTAGTATTGATTTATTACTCTCAGATGATGATTGTGAAAACAAATGAACAAAGATCAGAAGTGGGAAGGATGACCATAAAATAGAAGATTGAGGGAATTTACAAACAAGTACTTGCGCTCTCAGATGAACTCAGGAGCTCATCGAGCAGATCTGCTCCCAAATCTTCAAGTACCAAGACATTGTTAGAAATTTCTGAGATCCATGAGGCATTTCCTGCATTTAAGTCTTTCCCTTTCTTTCTCCTACCTTTTGACATGCCTCTCATCTTATATTTTTCCTTTAATTCTGCAGCTGGGGAATACCCATCCTTGTAGCTACACTTCATCTTCATTTCTCCAAGCGACTCATGAACTTTCTCCTTTGGGAAGTTGAGGAGAGCCAACTGACCTCGCATCAAAAATGCAGCTTGATCATAAGCCAAAGCAGCCTCCTCAGCACTATCAAAAGTTCCAAGCCAAACCCTCATTCCTTGTCTTGTCGAGTCCCTTATCTCGGCCGCGAACCTTCCCCATGGTCGCCTTCGAACTCCTATGTATTGATTTTGCTTTAGATTCTCTTCTTTAGGTTTACCCTTGGAGAGATCGATTTTCATTGGTTTTGGGACTTCCTCAGTGAAGATCTTGAATTGAAGATTCTCCTCTGCTGCATCAACTGTTAGCAAAGGCCAGCTCATCCCAAGATGATGATGATGGAGACTCTAGAGAGAATTCAACACTTGAGTATTGAGGGGATGAAATATTCATCTGCAAATTGATGACTTCTGAGGTTTGGACTTTATGCCATTGCTCTGTTGACAAAGCCCTCAATTGGGTCTAAATTCCCAAAAACAGGTAAGTCTTCGTCATGTTTCAAAGGGTATGAAACGGGAAAATGGATTCCATTGAACAAAATGAGAGATAAAGATCTTTGTGCAGGGGTAAACCTCAAAATCTAAACCTATATTCAGTGAAGCAATGGCAAGGTGGGTAGGGTACAATCTCATGTCAGCCTTGTTCAAGTGGCTATTTTTCTAATGATTATTGAACCGAGGACCCATTTAGGTTGAGTTTGTCATTTTAAAAACAGAAATATGATCTGATTATAAACTTGACTTGAGGACCCAGTATGTGCATAGATTAGTTGAGACAGGAATTATGAAGAAAGAGACCGAAAAAAGATGACCTTTTATTGTCTACGGTTTCCAGTTGGCGATAAAACATTAGTAATGTTATTGAAATTTTAAAAATTGGTCTAATTTATTTGCATAATGATGTGTTAAGTGAGGAAGTCTTAATAAAAAAGTTCAAAAATTGTAATCACAAAAATGTTATTGGACAATATCACTGTCATATTATTAGGTCAACAAATTAAGTTAAGTATTTAGGTCCCAATAACATTTTTCATATAATATTACAGAAAAAGAGAGATTAATTGAATATCTAGTTTTATCAACTTGATCAGAAAAATTATTGTTAATTTTATCAAGCATGTCAACGCCACGAGACTATTTAGAGGACGCAAACAATACAAATGCATCATATAATAAAGTCATGGTCGTTCAGAGTTTAGGCCATGGATTTTATACGAAAGATCTTTCTCCTGTCTACAAAAAAACATTCTTATATCATTTTGGTCACCGATTATCTATCATACTAATAAAAGTATGTTAACATGAAAAAATTTTGATTCATTATTTTTCCCTTATAAAAAATTATAAAAACTAGCATATCCTTTTGTATTTAAATATATAAATTATCATTATATCTCTTTTTATTTAAATAATAAACTAATCTCTAACATATCATGTAAATCTCTATATTTGTAAAACTTTTGGATAGTCATAGTATGGTTAACATATTAAAAGGGATATAATGATAATTTAAAAATATATAAAAATAATATTATTCTTTTTTTATTTCAAAACCCAATATTAATACACGTTAACAATTCCATTGATACATGGAAGCCAAGGGCTTGTCGCCACTGCCAAATATTTGGTCACTCTAACTCCCAATGTCCTTCTTCTGCAACTCAGATCATTTCTCCTTCTGTTGCTAATCTAGTTGCATCATTCTCTGATAACCCTCTGGAGCCATTTTCAACTGTGGTTGATAAAGGAAAAGCTATCATGGTTGATCTTCTCTCTCAAACCCATATGGTTAGTGACGTCAATGGCACCCCTGGTCTTCAACATGCAGGCCTACAAAATGGTTCTCAAGTGAATGTTGTCTCTCCCCATTTCCACTCCCTTAATTCTGAATCACTTGCTGGTCCTACTAGTAATAATAGATTCGAATGTCTTATTGAGGAGGGTGGCAATCTGATTGTTGATATTAGCCCAAAGCTTTTCATGCTCCCTCCACCTAATGCTCCTAAAGTTGCCCCGCGTCTTGAGAACCTTGGGAACTATCTGCATGTTTTAATTAATAGCACTGCATCTCAAAAGAAAAAGAAAAAATTTAAGAGAAAATTCCATGGCAATAGGGGGAGTAGGAAGGCTGAGTGACTTAGGCTCAACAAAACTCTTCTCTCTTGATGATTGCTATCTCCTGCTGTTATATTAGAGGACTAAATGACTCATTTAAGCAGGAAGAAATAAAGAAGCTTGTTAGGGGCCAACGACTTGACCTAATGAGCATTATTGAAACCAAGGTAAGATTGATGAACAAGAACAGAATTATGGATAACTTGTTCATAAATTGGGATACTCTCGATAATTACCTGAGTCACCCTTATGGTAGAATTTGGATTGCTTGGAATCCTAATTCCCTTCTTGTTAGAAGTGTGTCTGAATCTGACCAAGCTGTTCATTGTCATGTTCAACAACTGGGTAGTTAGCTCAACTTCCATTTATCTTTTGTGTATGCTTAGAATGAAGGGATTGAAAGGAGAAGGCTTTGGCATGATCTTACTAAGCAGGCTAGTCTTCATTATAATGACCCCTGGATCATCATGGGTGACTTCAATGTCATTAGAAATCCTAAAGAATCGTGTGGATGCTCCGATCATTGGACACAAGATATGGTGGAGTTCAAGGATTGCATCCAGAGTTCTGAGCTTGAATATCTTAGGTTTTCTGGCATCTTTCACTCTTGGAGCAATAATAGGCTTGGCTCTGGTTGCATCTCAAGGAAACTTGATAGAGCTCTTGTCAATGAGAGATGAAATTCTTCTTTCCACCAATCTGAAGCTTAATTCTTGCCTTCAGGTATCTCTGATCACTCTCCTATTATTGTAAGACTTGGTGATTCTATGAGAGACAATAATGCCACTTTCAAATTCTTCAATTATTTGGCTGATAGAACTGATTTTTTAGACCTTGTGGCTGTTTCTTGGTGTGAACCTATCCAAGGCTCTCATCAGTTCAATGTTTGTAAGAGACTTAAGCTCCTCAAAAGTATCTTCAAATCTATTTGTAGAGAAAATGAGCCAATATCTGATTTGGTCGTTAAGACCAAGATTGACCTTGATGATTGCCTAAGAAGCATTGATACCAACCCTAATGACCACTCTAAGTGGGAGTAGAGAAAGATTCTTTTAGCTGAATACCTTGTTGCTTCTAAGGCTGAGGAGTTAATATATAAGCAGAAATCTAGGATTCTTTGGCTCAAAGAGGGTGACCAAAGCACAAGATTCTTCGTTAAATTTGTGATCAATAGGAAAAATAGGAAGAAAATCATTTCTATTAAGAATGATAAAAGCCCTATTGTTGAAGGGAACTAGGAGGTTAAGAGAGTTGCTATTGATCATTTCAAGAATCTCTTTTCACACTCTTGCAATCTGGTATCTACTGTGGGTAGAAGATCTATGAAGGGAACTAGGAGGTTAAGAGAGTTTCTATTGATCATTTCAAGAATCTCTTTTCACACTCCTGCAATCTGGTATCTATTGTGGGTAGAAGATTTATGCTAGAGTCTATTGTCCACAACAAAGTGACTGATACTCAGACCTCTAATATGTCTGAAATGGTTACTAACGAGGAAATTACGTCAATCTTTTTCTCTATGAATAATTTTAAATCTCCTGGTCCTGATGGGTATAATGCCTATTTTTTCAACAAAGTTTGGCCTGTTATAGGGAATGATATCATCAAGGCTGTTAAAGAATTCTTTGCAGCGGGTAAACTCCTTAAGGAAATGAATGCAATCATCATTGCTTTAGCCTCCAAGTGTCTTAATCCATCTATGAATGAGTTCAGACCTATTTCTTGTTGCAACACTATTTATAAAATCATCTCAAAACTGTTGGCTTCTAGAATTAAAAATGTCCTCACTAATCTTATCAGTTAGTCTTAATCTGCCTTCATCCCTGGTAGAAGGATTGGTGATAACATCCTCTTGGCTCAAGAGTTTTTGAGGGACTACCACAGAAACAAGGGATCTCCTAGATGTGCTATTAAAGTCAACTTAAAGAAGGCTTTTGATTCTGTTAATTGGAGTTTTTTTATGGATGTTTTAGAAACTTTTAATTTTCCTCCTGTTACGAGAACTTGGATCTGACAATGTATCTCTTCACCTAGTTTCTATACCAATATTAATAGTGATTTGGCAGGTTTTTTTTCGCAGCTCTAAAAGTCTAAGATAGGGTGATCCTATCTCTCCTTATTTATTTGTGCTTGCAATGGAGATCTTGTCTTTTCTTATTCAATCTAAAATAAGAGATTCCAGGGTATTCAAGTTTCACTGGAGGTGCAAGAAACTCTTGTTCTCCCAGCTCTCTTTTGCTGATGATCTCTTGCTCTTCTGCTATGGTGACCTTAATTCTGTGAGCATTCTCAACTCAGCTCTCATTCAATTTTAGGATTTTTTCAGGCTACAAGTTAATCATTCCAAGAGCCATATTTACATGTGTAGTATTCAAGATGTTGTTAAGGATTAAATTAAGAGTCTTCTTGGCTTTCTTGAGGGCCAATTGCCAGTGACATTCCTGGGTATCCCTCTTATCTCATCCAGATTAAGGAATTTTCACTGTAATGATTTACTTGTTAGAATTGAGAAACGAGTGAGATCGTGGATCAATAAAAATCTTTCTTATGCTAGTAGACTCCTCCTCATCTAGTCGGTTATTAGTAGTATTCAAACTTTTTGGACTTCTCACCTCTTTCTCGTTCAACATATTATTGATAAGATTGAGCAAATGATGAGAAAATTCCTCTGAAGTGGGACTGTTTTGGAGTGCAATGCTGCAAAGGTTGCTTGGGATAAAGTATGTAAGCCAAAAAAAGAAGGAGGTTGGGGGATCAAGCATATCAAAGAGTGGAATTTTTCCTTAATGCTAAGATACATTTGGCTTCTCTTCACTGACAAACAGAATCTTTGGGTCATGTGTCCATGCTTATTATTTCAAAGGTAGAAGTTTTGGGGATTTGAAAACTTCTCATGCCTGCTCTTGGAATTGACTCAATCTTCTCAAGGCTAGGCATTTTGTATGACCTCTTATGGTTCATATTATTGAAAATGGAAATAGGATCAATCTTTGGTCTGATAACTGGCATAAATTTGGGCCACTTTATCTTGTCTGCATCTTGGTGGATATTCAGGGGACTAACTTGCCAATAAATTGCATGGTTAGCTGTATTATATCCAACAATAGATGGCAATGGTCTGCTTGTTCTTCTTTTGCTTCTCAAGAAATCATCATGAAATTTCCTTCCTATCAGCTGGATTCATGTAGGGAGGATGTAGTGAAGTGGTTCGTAGCTTCTTATAAATTCACTTCCAAATCTGCATAGGAGGCCACTTGGAGTAAAGACTCTCTAATTACTTGGCATAAGCTGGTCTGGAATAGCAAATTTGTTCCCAAATTCAATTTCATTATTTGGCTTGCTATTGGATGTAAGCTAACACCCTGGATAGAATGCAGTCCTACGCAGCTCATCTTCGAATTGAATGCATCCTCTATAGAGATGCTGATGAATCCCACCATCACCTTTTCTTCGACTGGTCCTTCTCAACTGAGATTTGAAATTCTATTTTGGCCATATCAGGTATCACTCTTCAACTTAGACCCTGGAACGTGCTGATTGAATGGGCTGCTACTAATTTGGATTGAAAAATCAATGCTAAAGGTTCTTCTTAGATTGAGTCATGTGGCCACTATTTATCATTTATGGATGGAGAGAAACAACAGAAGATTCAGGAATCTCTTTAGGTATTCTAATTATGTCTGTAAAGCTGTTCAAATGGCCATTAGAAGAAAAATAGCTTCCCTCAAGTTCAAGCTATGTGATGTAAATAGGCAGCTTGTTCACTGTTAATGCAGGCAAAATAGCTTGCCTGCATTAACTCTTCCTCCTCCTTTCTTGCATCATTACACAAGACTATTCTAGAAGTGTTTTCTTCTTTGTTTTCACTTCCCTTCGAATGTTGTCTGCCTTTCTCTGTTTTGAGGTGAAGCATTTTGTCTTTTCTGTCTTGTATTGTTTCTGGGCACTACAGAAAGCACCAGCTCATGGCTGGCACTTTCTTTTGGTTTCCATACTGTTGGTTCTTCTTTTGTTATGGGAGGATGCAGTCTGTCATGTAAGCATCTCCCTTTGTTTTGTTCTTGTATTTTTCTTTTATATATACAGTTTAACTTCCGTAAAAAAGAAGACAATTTTATTGATATAATATCATCTGCAATGCCTAAAAATGACTATATTTATCTTATCTATTCATTCACAATCAAAATAAATTGATAAAAATTATTAATGCACAAAGTAAAAACAAGAAAGAAAAAAAATTGAGAAAAGAAAAATTAATAAACTTTACTACTTGGTTATTCGAATGAAAAGAATGAAAAAAAAAGAATCAATTGGATGTTTATAGATACGATAGAGAATACAAACAATTTAAGTAAGATAAATATGATATAATATTTAATGTAGCTACATAATTACTTTTTTTTTTATGTATTTTATCAAATATTTCAACAAAAAATTTCACATGGAACGCACGTTGTGCATTGTTAATTATACAAAGTGGGTAGAGATCATTCAAATGAAGGCAATCAATCAGACCAACATCATACGAATGACAAAGAAAAGTATTGTGCACCGATTTGGGCTTCCATAGAACATAATAGCTGACTAAGGAACAGTCTTTGCAAGTAGCGAAGTCAAAGGATTTTCATATGAGTATGGTTTCAACGTAATCCACTCAACGCTATACTATGCACAAGGAAACAGCCAAGAAGAATCCACCAACAATGTGATGAAGGGAATTATCACAAAGACGCTAAAATACAACCCAATGGAATAGCACGACAAACGATCAAAAACATTTGTTATTTGTGGTATTTCCAATATAGTAAAATCACTTATTGAAATTTCTGATATTGTGTATCTTAAAATAAAACAGTAACAGTCAAGTGCGAAACAATTACATAGAATATTGAAACAGTTATAGAAGAATTAACAAAACAGTTAGAACAGTCTTACCATGTAATTGTTTGTCAAATCAATACCAATATAAATATCAATCCAGTTGCAGAATAGGAACTATTATTGAACTTTAAGTAGATCAAGGCTAATGTTTTATACTATGTTCTTAAGATAGATTTCCCCCCCACACATGATATTTATGGAATATAAAACATCTGTCTCTTAGAATACAATATTCTTCACACGAGTAGAAGTAGCACTCTGATCTACCTGTCCAGTAAATCAGAAATTATGTTGTATACTCTCTAAAATGAAGACTGCCTTAATAATGTATGAGACTGCCATAAATGACTTAAGAATGTGTTGGATGCAAAATGATTATGTGACTGAGTTATTTGTAGAGAAAATGATGACTGATCCTGATAGTCACCATCTGAACGGATGCAATCTAGTAGACACATGCATCCATAAGAAACCACTTGTGTAACTGTTCTCTATGAACATACACAACTCAGATTTCGGACTGGAGGGAAGCAAAAAATATGAACAAGTATGATCCAATGGATACCAAAAATTAAATTTCGAATTAAGAAATTCACTCCCAATTAATTAAACGAAATTTTTTCAAAAAGATGGGGCTTGCACCACACCCACACTCAAACCCGAGCCCGGCCCGGCCTATTCAGGTCGTGGCGTGGCGGACAGCACGCGTGTGTGGTAAAATCGAAGACATGTAAGCATTGGCTCCGCTTATAAAATTGTGGTATCCCTTGGGGCCCAATCTCATAAAGCAAATGTAGCCTACATATGTTCATCTTGATATTCTTCCTCAACCAATATGGGGTTGGTGTCAAATTCCATATTGCACAACTTTTATTTTCACATTTCAAGAGGGTCACTTTGGAGTCTATTTTATCATTCATTTCTTACTCGATTTCAGCAAGTGAATATACTACATTATTCTTCTCATGGAATAGAATACGAACTCACAAAAGTTTACTCGAAACAATGAATAGGTCCCACTTTAATTTAAGCTTAAAGTAGACCAAAAATTCAATTTTTACACTTAAAAAATTGATTTACTTGCTCTCTCGTCAAACCTTTAGTAAGTGGTTCCGTTAGATTATCATTTGATTTTATATAATAATAGAAATAATCTCATTTGAGAGCAATTGTCTAACGGTATTATGTCTACGATATATATATCTAGAATTACCATTATACGTGTCACTCTGTGTCCTATCAATTGTAGATTGGCTATCGCAGTGTATACAAATTGTTGACACAAGTTTAGGCCATGTTGAAATATCCTCCAGAAATTGGCAAAGTCACTCAGTTTCCTCTCTTGCTTTATCTAAAGCAATAAATTCAGATTTCATTGTGAATCTGACAATATATCTTTGCTTAGAAGATTTTCAAGATACAGCTGCACCACAAAGTGTAAAAACATAACCACTTGTGAATTTTGTATCTTTCATATCTGATATCCAGTTTGCATCACTATACTCTTCAAGTACAGGTGGATATCTTGTATAGTGCAATCCATAATTCATGGTATATCTTTAAGTATCTAAGAACCCTAATAATTGTCTTATAATGGTATATTCTCGAATTACACGTATGTCTACTTAATTTACTAACTGAGTATGTTATAGCCGGTCTAGTGCAATTCGTGACACAGATTAGACTGCCAATGATACGAGAGTATTCCAATTGTGATATGTTTTTACCAGTATTTTTAAATAAATGAAGATTTATATCAACTAGTGTTCTAGTAATACTGCTTTCATCTTTGTCCAACTTTTCAAGTATTTTCTCAATATAATGTGATTGAGATAATATTAGTCAACCAGATGTTATAGAATTTTAATTCTTAGTAATATCCAAATCCTTCATGTCAAACTTACTGGACAACATTTTCTTGGTAGCTGTAATAATATTATTATTACCACTTAAAATAAACATATAATCCACATATAGACAAACAACGACATATCTATTATTTGTATCTTTAACATAGACACATTTATCACATTCTTTAATTGTGAAACCATTTGATATAATTACCTTGTCAAATTTCTCATGTCATTATTTTGATGTTTGCTTTAAACTATAAAGTGATTTAATAAGTTTATATACCTTCTTCTCTTGTCCCGCGAAAACAAATCCTTCGAGTTGGTCCATATAATTTTTTTCATTTAAGTCACAATTTAGGAAAGCTTTTTTCACATCCATTTTGGTGTATGTCAAGATTATGTAACGCTGCAATAGTTATGAGCATACAAATAGATGTTATTCTCGTGACATGAGAATATGTATTAAAGTATTCAAAACCTTTCTTTTGTTTGTAACCTTTAGCTACTAGTATAGCCTTGTATTTATCAATTGATCTATTAGTTTTCATTTTTCTCTTGAAAATTCATTTGCACCCCACTGGTTTTATTCTCTGGAGGAAGATCTACCAACTCTCAAATGTGATTTGGCATGATGAATTCAATTTCACTGTTTACAACTTCTTTTCACATATGTGCTTTAAGAGTGAACATCGCTTCATTGAATCTTTGAGGCTTATTTTCTAACAAATATGTTAAAAAAATCAAGACCATAGGACTTGGAAGTCTTTGTCCTCTCACTGCGTCTAAGTGCCTCTTCACTTTTTTCATCTATAGACTCATGATTTATATTATTAGTTGCAGTATCTTGAGTTCTTTTAAGAGAACTCCCATCACATGTTTTTTTACTGGGAAAGACATTTTTAAAGAATGATGTATTTCTTGACTCAATGATTGTATTTACATGTATATTAGTATTATCAGATTTATACACGAGAAAACGATATGCATTACTATTTATTGTATAACCAATAAATATACAATCAATAGTCTTAGGTCCTATTTTAATCATTTTGGGAATAGGAACCATCGCCTTAGCCAATCACCCCCACACTTTTAAATATTTGTAGGAATGACTCCGACCTTTTCATTATTCATAAGGGATTTTGTCAAACTTCTTGTGGGGTAATTTATTTAAAATATAGTTTGCTGAAAGCAAAGATTCCCCCTACAAGTTCTGAAATAATCCCGTACAAATTAACATGACATTCATCATCTCTTTTAATGTTTTATTTTTACGTTCAGTAATTCCATTTTATTGAGGTGTATAAGGCGCAGAAGTTTGGTAAATAATATCATGTTCTTGATAGAACCTATCAAATGTGCATTATATTTAACACCTCGATCATTTCTTATTACCTTAATTTTTTTGCCAAGTGGATTCTCAACCTCATTCTTATAATGCATAAATTTTTTCTATGCTTCATCTTTACTCCTTAGCAAATATACATAGCAATATTTTGTGAAATCATCAATAAACGTAACAAAATACTTCTTTCCACCTCTAGTTTGAACATATTTCAAATCACATGTATCACTATGAATTAACTCTAGAGATTTAGTACTTTTTTAAATATTATGAAATGATGTTCTAGTTAATTTTGATTCAACATATGTCTCACATTTATGATTTGCATCAATATTGAATTTAGGCAAAAATTTTAAATTCATTAATTTACGCAAATTATCAAAATTAACATTTTCTAATCCACCATGTCATGCATTGAAAGATTCAAGCATATAAGCAGAAGATGTGTTATTATTATTAACATCTTAAAGAGTTCATCGCTTATATATCTCTTGCCTATATAAATTTCACTCTTGGTGAGTATAAATTTGTCGAACTAAAAAATCAACTTAAAATCATTTTTACTCAACGATCCATGCACAAGATTCTTTTGAATTTCTAGAACATGTAACACATTATTGAGAGTAAGTTCTTTTTCGGAAGTCATCTTCAATATAACTTTTTTTTTGCCTTCAACTTTAGAAGTAGATGATTTTTTCATGAATAATTGTTCTCCATCATTAATTGCTTCATATGAAGAGAAGATCTTCTTATCCAAACATATGTGTCTAGTGGTCCCAGTGTCCACCCACTATTCTTTGATATTTTCCACCAAGTTCACTTTGGATACTACAGTAGAAAATTTCATGTTATGAACACTTTCAGAAAGTTTTTCTACCTCGGTTATATTGGCTTAGGCAGCCTTCCTCTTGTGCTTCTCTAATGTTTTACGGCTTCGACAATCTTTTGCATGATGCCCCGATTTATTGCACACAAAGCAGTTGTATTTGAACCTTTTGGAATTACCACCATTGGCCACTTGTTGGCCAACATATTTCCTTTTCTTATTGGTTTTATGTCTCTCTTCAGTCACATGCGCATTTGACTTCATGGAATGATTACCAATTTTCTTTTCGGAGACTTTATTGTTCTCCTCAATCTTTAATCTCACAATCAAGTCCTCAAGTTTCATTTTTTTGCATTTGTGTATTAAATAATTTTTTAAGTTCTTTGAATTTGACGGTAATTTCTCAATAATTGTAGCCGCTTGGAAAGATTCACTAAGCATCATCCCTTCGTTATGAATCTCATGTATAATCACTTGAATATCTTGAACGTGACTTATAATAGTTTTGAAATCCACCATTTTGTAGTCAAGAAATTTGTCCATAACAAATTTCTTCATTCCAACATCCTTCGTTATCCTAGGATTTCCACAACTCTCTAGCCATTTTGATTGGACTATACACATTATATAATGTGTTATCCAATCCATTGATGATATAGTTTTTGCGTAGAAAATTAGAGTGTGTCCATGCATCCACCGCAAGAATAACTTGGCGGTCGGTCTCATTCTCACTACAAAAAGGAGCATCCTCACGAAATTTTTTTTGCAAGATTTAACGTAGTGAGATAAAATAATATTTTTTGCTGCCATCTCTTGAAATCATTCCCATTGAAATTTTCGAGCTTCTCCCTATGAGACATATGCGTAGGTACAGAAACATGCATCACATGCACAACATGATTTATAGTAGCAGAAACATTATTATCATTTGCAGCCATTTTTGATAAACAAAGATTATAAAATATTCAAAATAAGGAAAACACTAACACTTTTCAAAACACGTTACTAAAATAAAGAAAACATATGTCACTATTTGAAGTTACTGTAACAGTTTAATGTAACTGTTTAAGTCATGCATGAACAAAATCACTATTTAGTGTAACTATAACAGTTTGGTGTAATTGTTTAGTGTAACCGTTTGAATTAAACACAAACAGAGCATGCAATTTTTCACAAAATTTTTTAAGTCCCTTCAAAATATCACAGATTGTAAAAATAGGTTTTAACAATTTGCAATATTTTAGAACAGTTTAAAACATGTATCATAAACACAACAAACAATTATACAAATTCAGAGAATTCTGTCATAAAATTGTTGTTTGTGGTATTTCAAATATAATAAAATCACTTATTGAAATTTCTGATATTTTGTAGCTTAGAATAAAATAGTAATAGTCAAGTGCGAAAACTGTTACACAAAATATATAAACAGTTATAGAAGAATTAACGAAATAGTTACATGTAACTGTTTGTCAAACCAATACCAATATAAATACTAACTAGGTTGCATAACAAGAACTGTTATTGAACTTTAAGTAGATCAAGACTAGTGTTTGACACTATATATTTAAGACATATTTCACCCCTATGCACGGTGCTTATAAAATATAAAGTGTTTGCCTCCTAGGATACAATGATCTTCACACGAGTAGAAGTAGCATTTCAATCTGCTCGTCCAGCAAACCAGAAAATTGTGTTATGTATACTCCAAAATGCAGAGTTTCTTAATGATGTATGAGACTATCTTAAATAACTAAGAATGTATTGGATGAAATTGGATGCAAAATGATTATGTGACTGTGTTATTTATAGAGAGAATGATGACTGATCCAGACAGTCACCATGTGAACGAATACAACCCAACAGACACATGCAGCCACAACACACCACTTGCGTAGCTATTCTCTAAGAACAAATTCAACTCAGATTTCAAACTGGAGGGAAGCAAAAAATTCAAACCAGTACGATCTGTCTAATTAATTAAACGAATTTTCTTCAAAGAGATAGGGCTTGGTCCATACCCATACTTGAGCCCGCCCAGCCGGGTCGGGTTGAGTAGTGGTGTGACGGGCATGTGTGGTAGAAACAAAGGTATTTAGGCATTTGCTCCACTCATAAAATTGTGGTATCCCTTGGGGTCAAATTCTATAGAGTAAATTTAGCTTATATATGCTCATCTACAATTTCTTTCTCAACCAATGTGGGATTGGTGTCAAATCTCATATTGCACAACTTTTATTTTCACATTTCAAGATTGTCGCTTTGGAGTCTATTTTCTCATTCATTTCTTACTCGATTTGAATAAGTAAATATACTACATTATTCTCTTTACAGAGTAGAATACGAACGCACAAAAATTTACTCGAAATAACGAACGGTCCCACTTTAATTTAGACTCACAATCGACAAAAAAAATATCAGTTTTTACACTTAAGAAACTGTTTTGGTCCAACAGCACTATGAGCATACAAAACGTCCAAATAGTTTAGCATCGGAATCACACCATTCAAACTGATGTATGTGCACGATGCAGTCTTATGAAAATTACCATGAAATCACTACGAGTAACTTTTAAGAACGGGTTAAGTACAGCTAAATACAACAAATCCATGACGATCAAACTTGAGGTTTTGGACAAAGTGCGGCTAGGCTCTTCGGATTGCATTAAGGTGGAAAAGCTTCGAGCTGCCACGACATACAACAAGAGGTTTAGAAACAAGACTTTCGACATAGGCGACCTAGTCTGAAAAGTAAAGTTGTCTTTGGAACTAAATGACCCGAGAATTGACAAATGGTTGGCCAATTGGGAAAAGTTATTTTATATCTAAATATGAAATTAATTTATACATCATATGTATTACTTAAACATGATATATACATATATTAAAAAAATATATGTAAATAACATATATTTCAACACTCATAATTAATTTTTCATATACATTTTTTTTCACTTTTGGGGGAATTATCTTTGGTGAGTTGAAAGAAAAGTTAATTTATCTACTTTTCTATCATTCTTATTAATATTTTTCTTCTTTACCAAACATGATTATTTATCCATTCACGATCAGATCGACAGGTACAGTTGATCCTCGAACAACCTTAGCACATTATGCTACTATCCAATTAATTTTCATTAGAGAAAATTCTACTCACATCCCTGCTAGTGTGTGTAGAGTGACGATGATAATAGAAATATGTCTTTTATCTTCTTACCCTTATGTTTGAGATTGATTGACAAGCATCTCTAGCTGTTAGATATATCTAATGAAAAATAAATAAATTCTACAATTTAAAAAATTAATTTTTTATTAATTTTTTCCGTCCAATATGCAAAAATTAACAAACAAAACAAATATATATTATTCATAAATATATAGGTTCATTTATAAGTTCATGTCAAACACTAATCAACTTGAACTTAACTCATTTAACTAATTGTGTCATGTCAATCAACCTGTTTATTTTTTGTATCGTGTTTATGTCAATCCATATAACTTGTGAATAAAAATTTTAATATTGAAATTAAAGTTTAAGATTTAATTATCTCTTAATCAAATTCACGTTCATATTTGTCATAAATTAAAAATTAATGATAACATGAGAATTACTTTAGTGTGTGATATTAGACTTGAAATTTATTATTTACAAAATTTCTATTGTCAACGATTATCTAACAAAAATCTAATCATTATTTTACTATTATATCAACTATTAGACCTTGAAATGAATTTTATCAATTAAAATGATATATAAAAAATAAAAAATTGAGTACAAAAATATAAACAGTAATTTACAATCTTATCTAATAAAATTTTAAAAAAATATATATTAATATTTAAATAATTATTAATATATTTTTATATTATCATAATAATTATGTATTTGCTTCCAACTACAACTTCTTGTTTAATATCTTAATGATAAAATTGAAGAATAAATTATATTTATACTTGTGTTTACTTCCTACAACAATTGCTCTGTATCCATTCTCTTTATTAATTTTTTGAAATAGTCATTGCGTGCCCACTTTTTATTCTTCTCCCTTTCTTTGAAATGGTACAATGTGTTTTCCAAGTGTAGGAAGAGTGTGCACTGTTTTTTGTTTTCCTCAAAGCCACCCAATGTGGATGGGAGGTTTGACAAGACCCTTACCTGTATATATAACTAAAAGAAAATTTGTATAAGGGAGGAGGATATAGAGCCAAGACTCCAGAAGTGGAAGAAAAATCAAGCAAAGAAAGGTGGTGACTCACCACCAAAAGCATGAAAAATAAATAAATAGAAAAGCAAAGTGGGGAATCCCCACAGGACAAAATATCAAAAAATATCAATTAAAATAAAAATCAACAACGCACGTGAGGAATCTGTCGAACGTCCAAGGCGAGGATGCCAGCAATCCCAGAAGGAAGGGATGACAAATCAGGGAATCGCTGATTGAGTTGCTGAGAGCAAGCCCAATTAACCATGAAATATGCAGCTCGATTTGCCTCCCGCAGGACGTGGCAGACGCGAGTCGAGAGAGAAGCACACAGAAGTCGAATCCGAGCAAGCAGGTAAGCATAAACCCAACACCTAGTACCCTGAGAGGAAACCCAAGAAAGCACTGTAGTTGAATCTGACTCCACTACCAACTCTGAAACTCTCAGATCTGAGGCCAACTCCAACCTAACACAAACAGCCTGCAACTCCGCATATAGAATAGGCTGATGCCCCAAGAACAAGCCAAAAGCCCTGAGTACCCGACCCTGGTAGTCCCTAATAACGTCCCTTGTCGCAGACAGTCCCGGATTGCCTTTAGAACAACCATCAACGCTGATCTTCAGGCAACCCGTTACAGGACGAGTCCAAGCAACCAAGCGAGGAGGTCTAGGCCGAGGAACCAAGACCCTAAGAGAACCCACAAACTCAACTGACTCATCCCGACACAACTGACTTGGAGCAAACCCAAAAGCAAGTCCAACCAACTGCATATCTGTCAAAACCCTTTAAATCACAACAGGTGCCTGGAAAGTCTGGCCATCTAACCTATAAGCATTACGCGCCTTCCATAAGTACCACAAAATGAAGCACGGTAGCAGTACTCGCACGTGACCTGCGGAAGGAGCACAACGCCGCCAATGTAACATCAAAGCATACGGAGACTGAAATGACCGAAGAGTGTGGAAGAGTGTGCACTGTAGCAACTCAAAAAATTATGAGGTCGTCTCTTCAGGGACACTTTGGTATTTGAACGATGACATATATGTAAACCAAAATAAAAATCCTTTTGATTGAGTAAGAAAACTAGTGAATATTAAAACTGATGTAGTAAATTCAAATAAAAAGAGTTCAACAATTTTCGGGAATAATCTTGTCATAACCAAGCTTCTTAATTCTCATTTATAACTCATTCGAGCTCATAATCAAATTTATTTGGACGGAAACTATTTAACATAAAGTAGTTTTGAAGTATATGTTACTTTGAAGATAGGTAACGAAATCTACGATAATAAATACATAGATGTAAACATATACCCTAAGCATTAATTGTGATAGAAATTCGTCAATGAGAAATCAAAGAGCATATATAAATACTAGTTTTTAAATGTGATTTTTACCATTTAAAAGACATACTACGTGCTAAGAATACATTAGAGAATCAAAAAAATTCAATCACAAATAAGAATTGTTTCTCAGATCACACCGAAACTTAGCCAGAAGTAAAACTCATAACTCCAAAATCGACAATAAATAACATGTGAAACATACATAAATGAACAAGAGAATGGAAAGGAAATACTTCAGCTAAAATTGCTTCACAACACTGAGTTCAAATACAGGGACAATATTCAACAAGTAAGCTTTGAAATGAAAACCATAGTTGTCTTCTCCGAAACTCGACGAAGCTTTGAAAATGAAAACTTACAAATTAAATTTATAAACTAAGTAAAACTAACGACAAATAACTCCCAAAGAACTCTACATCCCCTATATATATATATAGTTGGTCCCTCTTCTTCATTGGCCAAAGGTCAGACGTTGGTGGTGGTTGTTATCCAAAGAAACTTCCTCCGCCATCGTCGATCACCTGGGATGCTCACATGAAGAGTGGAAGGTGCCATCAACTAATGGGAAGCTAGCTCATGGGGATTGGTAGACTCCTCTTGAGTGTAAGTGTCACGCCCCGAATTTTCACAAACCCGGGGAGTGAGGGAAAAAGAATAAGAAAAGTAAATGAAAGGTTATTAGGTTGGATAAATTAATTTCTCATTCATTTCTCACGTTTTTTCAAAGTTTTTCAAGCCATTTTTCTTTCATTTTTAGCCTATTCCTTCAAGGTTTCTAAATCCTCCTCCCTTTTGACATCATTCCCACCTATTTGAAAAGTGTTTTTCACAATAAACACATCTTTTAATTTTTCATAAAATTTCGACATAACCTCTTTTGTTTTTCAGGCCTTTTTCCCACCTAATATTCACAATTCATAAGCTATCACAATCCACCCTCACTCAGTGACCACAACCCATGTAAATTAAACATAGATCCCTTATTCTCAACATATACATATAATTGTTTCAATATACACATATGATGCTCATTAAATAAAAACATCTCAAATGTCAATTGAATTTACATTCTTACACATTAAAATGACCCAAGATCTATAATCCATTACTTTTTCATATTAAAATACAAGTCATTTGGCCTTATGCCCATATATACAAAATATGTCTCAAGGGTCAAATATTCATTCAAGCACATTTTCTCTCATTCCTTTAAGACTTCCTCAAGTCTCAAGTACCGGGAGCCTCATCTATAATATGATATCCCACGAATGGGTCAAAGTACTAATGCAAGGAATAAATTTAAGGAGTGACATGTGCAAGTGTAAAATTTAAATGCTATAAACCCCGTAATCTCTCAATGCTATGCAATTTTAATATGCATGACACACCCATGTAACTCTATGTCACCCATGTCTCGTTTTACGGTGCGCCCCCATCAGCCCGCGAGTATTGTTATTGGCTAGATTTTGTGTTTTTCACCATAGGATCTATACCCTCATAATACATATCACCAAGTTCTCAACCCACATTATGTTCCAAGAATTCATGTATGCCAAGATGCCTTGATTTTGCTCAATGTGAATTGTATGAAACATTTCATCAAACACCTTGTCTACATGAATGTAAAACACCATTCAATGGATTGAACATATGATTAAACTTTATATTAATTACTTTCACAATTTCTCAAGGAAACTACAAATATACAAACTACCAATTCATCATAACTCTAAAACCACAAGAGTTTCTCTACATGAACATAAGGTGTAATATAATAATCCAACACATAAGCAATATACACCTTTAGCATAACAACAAATTGTCAAGAAACTCAAAGAACACAAAAGTACTTAAACCACTAATTCTAAGTTTTCAAATAAACTACCAACTAAATAGTTTCTAATATCAAGTAAACAACTAAATCATTCAATTAACACATAGGAAGACAAGAAAACTTAAATTTATTTTCAACTTAGTAAAATATCATACCTAGAATAATTTTTCTCAAACCAAGGAAGTTGTGTTCGCTTTATAGCCTAACTAATTGTTGAGAATATAACTCTTGTTGAGAGGAACAACTTCTTAGAATGAAGTCTTGCAAAAATTTTGGCCTAGGAATGAGTTTTGGTGGCTTGTAGCTTGAAGAACCTAGAGTTTTTCTTCCATTTTCCTCTGAAAAAGTGTACTGACCCTTCCCAGCTGAAAAACTGATATTTTTACACAAAAATATCTGTATTTATAGTGGAGGGCAAATATAAAAAATGACCCTTTTGCCCTTGATGAATCCGGGACCCCGTTACACTATAACATGTCCTGAAACGCCTTAATTCGATATTCTATTTTAACCAAAGTTTTTAAAATTATTTTAAATAAAAAAATTTTAAAAAATATATTTTTGCTAGTGGCAGGGTTTGGTCGGTCCACCTAGGCCAACCAAGATGCCATTTTTGTCCAATTTTTGAAATTATTTTCATTTAGGCTCAAATTCACACAGTAAGTGTATTTTTAATATTTTAAGCATGTTTCTCTTCTATGACATATTTAAATTATACTACTAAATATGACTTATGCTTAAATGATGTATATGTAGTGCCCTACCGACAAATGGTGCATGAATAGTGTCATACCAGCAAAACGAAAAAATTTATCATCATTTTTCAGATTTCTATAGTAAGAGTGAAGGTAGCCGACCATCGTGCATGAATCAAAACTCGGAGAAGTGTGTATGGTAGCAACCATATGATCAACTGGTTGAAAGAAGGGTTCAACCAGTTGAAGTGCTTGATGAATCGATTGAAAGTTATACAACATCTTTTTTCTTGGTCGATAAACTTTGATGAATTGGTTGAACATGGATGTTCAACCGGTTGAAGCCTTCACGGAATCTTGGTGCAAGATTCTGATGACAACTTTTGTAACCCCTTCAATCGGTTGAACAAATATTGTTGGTTGAAGCTCTTCTATCACTTAAGGAAGTAATATTCCTTCAATGAAGATAGAACTCTTTTGACTCATGGAAGAATATTTTGAAGTTAAGGGAGGTTATTAGACCTCTTTTAACTTACAAAATTGGTAATGATTATGATACATTTTTATGGCTTGACAATTGACATCCCAATGGTCCTCTGCTCCGAATATGGGGCCATATCTCCATGCTTGCCTCTGATTTCACCTTGAGTTCCAAAGTTAGCTGCATCATCTCTAGGACTCAATGGAGCTGGCCCAACACCACTTCTCCTTCTTTGGCTAGGATTGTTGATTCTATGTCTGCTTATTTCCCCAACCATCTTGTTGATGAAAAAGTCTTTTGGTTTCTCACTACAAATGGTCAATTTTCTACCACTTCTGCTTGGCACTACATCTGAGAAGCTGGACAGAAAATTCCTTGGTCGAAGCTTGTTTGGCACACACATCTCATTCCCAGGATGAGCTTTATTTTATGGCTAGCCATTAGGCAACAATTATATACCAAAGACAGAGCTCATTCTCTTGTCAATCAAGTTGATTTGGGATGCATCCTTTACAGACAATTCCCTGAATCTCATGCTCATCTATTTTTTGAATGCACTTTTTCCCATGGTGTTTGGAGATCCATTATCACCTACAGCCAAACTTAGTGGTCTCCTTCTCCTTGGCACTCCTTCATTAATTAGGCTGCTACAAATTGATAGGGAAAATCTATGTTCTCTGTCATCCTTAAGCTTAGCCTTACTTCCACGGTTTATCACATATGGATGAGAGGAACTTCAGACTGTTCTCTAATCAATTTAGGGACCACAATTCATTGATTCAAGTCATCAAACAAGCATTCAAGGACAAAGTCATGTCTACTAAATTCAAGTACTCCACTCAGAATCTTAGGATGTTGTATCTATGTGATCTTCCACTCACCTGCATAATATGATTCCTTTTGAGGACTATTTTTGTATAAACTTAGGACTTGAATTCTTGGGGAAGTGAATCTGAAGTGGCACAGGAGAACATATTGGTGCTTGTGGATTATGTGGCTGTGCCTCTTAGTGTAGTTTTGAAAGCAATGACGGTGGTCAAGAAGGAAGGAATTGAACACAGTGATCCTCTGATCATGGAATGATTTTGATTCACCTGACTTCTCAGTCTGCTACAGGGAACATGACAACCTCTTCCGTTAAGCACACATTTCTGTTGGCAGGGTTTTTGGATGTACATGTACAGACTATTCAGAAGTGGAGTCTTCCACATTGTTGTCTCCTCTTATCCCCTGTTCCAGCGGATCTTTTGCTCTGTTCTGTAGGTGGTATTTGTCTGGAAGTGGCCACTGCTTTACTTCCATTTGAATTCCACCTTCGTTGTCTTTTTGTGGTTGTTATAGGATGTTCCTTTTGTTTGTCATTGTTATGCCTCTGTTTATAGGTTGTTTCCTCTCTTTGGTCAATGCAACGTAGTCTGTCCAATGTATACGCTGGGCTTGGCCACATTTTTTGTAATCTTCTGGATTTCTCTATCAATATACTTTACCTTTCGGAAGATAGAACTCTTTGTGAGAAGTCCTCCTCTCTCAAATGATAATTGTTTGAAAAGAATGAAGCACGTTGAGTATTTGTGTTGAAGATAATTGATGACTCATATTCACTAGATATCCAAGAGTCTAATGACCCATGAAGTGAAGGATATATGGAGCATAGCGCAAAGGAGCAGGATTGCACATTATTCTTCTGATATAGTGAAAATAACTACTCTTACTTATGCAGATAAATTTTTTCTAAACTAGGTTAATCTGTTCAGTGTTTGATTTTTTTTTCTCGTTAATTTTTTAGTGCTCTCCCAAACAAAAGAATATTTTTAGGTTTTTGGGGTCATGTTGGTTGTTACGATAATTTCTTATCTAAATGATTACACCCAAACCTTGGGATCGATACAATTTCAATGGAGAAAGTACATAAAATTCAACTACCTTGGGATTAATACAATTTCAATAGAGAAAATATAACAAATTCAACTATTGTCTCCACAACTACAACCCTCCAAACGAAAAATTGAAAAATACACAATCCGTTAAAGACAATCACAATATCTGGATGAGAACTACTTGAAAATAAAGAAGCTCAGAACTGAGGTGGAGCTAGGATATTGTTTCTCTCTTTTTTTTTTTTTTTTTCGGGGGGGGGGGGGGGAACAAAAATAAAATAAACACCATCCATTATAAAAAAATTGTCAATTTAAGCATGATAAATGTATTACGATTCATGTTCAAATTACTAAATAAAAACTAAAATTGGTATCAATAATATATCAAAACAAAGTATAATGTTTTTCCAAATCTCAAAAATTGTCTATATTGATTTATGCTAAGTTTCTCAAAAATTTCCTTTCACTATATATTTGAAAAAGAAGAAACACCTATTTGGGTTTGAACACTTTACAATTTGCATTTCTTCGTATTTTAGAGTGGTGCAAATCTTTACTTATAAAAAAAGAGAGACAAGGTCAACTATATGATTATTCTAACAAAATGGGGGCTTTGTATAAAACCAAAGAAATGCATTTTATTTATTTATTGAGGTTACATTTCATTTGTTTCAAAGAATACAAAAATAAAATAATTATTTCATTGGTCAAGAGGCTAATAGTGAACCACTAACTTATAAGCAAAAGATAAGCCATTATACGAAAATTTTAAAAATCAAAGGGGGCAATATACTAATTTAAGAAAGTCAAGGCTGTTAAGAGAATATATATATAATTGGGTTTTTGAAAGGTCAGTGGGGGCAAACTGCCCCCCCCCCCCCCCTCCCGGGTCTTAACTTAGCTCCGGACCTGCTCAGAGCCCTAACTCTCACTGTCCTCTCCTAGTGCTTCCCTACATTGCGTTTCTCTAGGGTGTTCACCCTATTTGAACTATGATATTTTATTTTTTTATTCGATACTCTAAGCAAGAATTTTTGTATAATTTACTTTATTCAATCTAGTGTATTATTTCTATCCGAATTTTTTCCAAAATAATTGGGTAAGAAGTCAAATGAACTCATATTTTTTAATTATTAATTTTTGAATCATTTAACAATTTAATTAAATAACATGCACCAATTAAATAATACAATAAATTAATAACACTAAATATAGCATAATAAATTCAATAATACATAAACAATTATAATAAAACATAACAAAAAAGTCATAAATATCAATATATCAAATATAAGAAAGTCATAAACATAAGTAAAACATTAGGATTTCTAGATTTTAACTTTTAGGGATTAACATAATTTTTGAGGTATTCCGCATTCTTACTAGATGTTTTGCTGAATACCAAAAAATTTTCAAATAGCCGATCAATAGATTCGGGTAGGATAGGGTAGGGTCAAAATTTGTGGGTAATTGAGAATTTAAACATCCATACCTTTCTCTATTTTTTTTTTGTCAAAAAAAATAAAAAAATCTCGAAGGCCAAACCCCAGCGTCTATATATCAACCTCGCACACTTGGGCTTAATCATACTGATGGTCCTAGACATGGAAAAATCAGCCCTTAAACCTAACAGTTAAGGGTACATCTTCCCACAAAAACAAGGCTCCAGTTTTTTTTTTCCAGATTATTATGGAATCTCATGCTTTTTCATTCCTAATTCTCTTCACATGGATAGGACAGCTCTGCACAACTAAGTGTCAGGTGGTACCACAAGCTAGACAGAAGTTATGTGGGGATTTTGATAAATTAATTGTAATATGCACTATTATGGAAAATAATCCATTTTACTATGCTGCAATTTTAGGAAAAGCCTTGTAAACAAGAAAATGCAATCACTTTGCCAACACTACATGCGCTTAGAAGGGGATTCTTTTTTGGTCATTGCTTAGAAGGGGATCAAATCATGCTTTAATTAGCAACCATAAAGTGGTTGTAAATGCATAGATATATATAATACAAACCCACCCACCCATACACTATTAGTGTATCACACAAGGTCAGCAAGTTCACATATATCTTCCCTCTCATTCTTACATTATCAACTACATCAGTTTGGAAAGAAAACTGGTTTTTATTTAGTAGTGTTCCAAATAACTACACAATTTTGTAGGAAAGCTGAGGTAAAACATTCCAAATGCACAATTAAGTGGGGGCGAGATTATAAAGTGTATTACAATGTTCCCTAAAGTGCACAGATTGCTCTTGACATTCATCATACTCAACCCACTGTCCTAACAAGAACAATATAGGTGAATCCCTTTAAAAGGCATTATGTTCACCCTAATGATCTGGCATATTAAGAAACACAATCCTTTTCCTTCCTTGGTAGCAATTCTTTCCAGTCAAACAACCACCACTTCTAAAATAAGTTGTTTTTAGGGCACTTGATGATTTTGCTTGCTACATACAGATGAAGTAGGATCCCCACAAAACATGGATGAAGTCTCATACAATCTCAGTGATTATGGTCTCCATGAACGTTTTTCTCTGAGAAGAGATTAACAAAGGTTCTGAATTTGGTGATAAGTGCTAATAGGTGTAGTAACTACGCCTAGCCACATGAAAAGATAATGGATTAGGCGAAAATTTATGTGTAATCTGAAAATAAATTCTGGACATTGTTTAATGCCATTAATACTTGGTTTTATCATCAACCCTGCCAAAGAAACATCAAATAAGCAATGCAATTGTGCAAGTGCAAACACCTTGATTATGGACAATACGATAATGATGCCACTGCTGTTTAGAAAGGTGAAGCGAAAAAACTAAGTTTTTTTTTTATTGTGTCCTTGTTTTTTTAATAGGAAACAAATCACTTTTATTAATGAATAAAATGTAAATTACATGAGAAAAAATTGGATAAGATATCCAAATAAAAGCAAACAAATAAATGTAGTGAATTAAAAAAGACTATAGATCACATGAAGCTCTCCATCAAATAGCAAAATTCCATTGAACTCCTTTGAAACCAAAGCCCAAAAAGATACTAAGAAATGAATATGGTCCCACATTCCTTCTACAAATTCACACTGGTATTCAAAAATTCTAGCATTTTGTTCTTTCCAAATAACATCTTTATCAGATCTTCCCAATCTTTTCAAATCTTCAACACACACTGAAATTTGATGTTACAGCAATCACCTGGATAGAAGTAAGTATAGCTGCAACATCATATATAGGACTCCATTGATTCTGTAAGATATCTAAGCAAATACTTCCATCTGCGTAGTTCTTTGGATGGAACATTTGTGAAACGAATCGAACTGTTGGTGGTTTATTTGGATAATCCTCGGTGAATTGCAGAGTCAGCTTAAACGTACCTCCGTCCCAAGGAGTATCATCAGGTCCAAAAATCACAGCGTTCCACAACAAGATGTTATTGTCATGAGGGGCACCGCTAATTCCTGCAGGTGGATCTTGCTGCAGCCTCTTGAAATCTCTCATCAAACTCTTTCTAGCGGGGTCGAAATGACTTACACCAGAGCCTTATTGTCCTCTGATGATTATCGTGGTTTCTTTCAACAATACGAATTAGCATGCAGCTATATATCGAGATAGACGGGAGACCTGGGATAATCTAAGAGAGAGAGAGAGAGTTTCTTCTCTGGTATTTCTTTTCTTTTACAGGTCAAGCTCAAGCGAAAAAACTAAGTTGAGTGGGTGATAAAAAAATTGTACATGAGTATGTGTTCACATGAATAATTACTACACCACATAAAGGAAAAACAAAAGCAAACCGCTACAACAAATACCAAAACCCCCCAAGAGAGAGAGAGAGAGAAGACAAATAACAAAATAAATATGAAAACAGAAACAAAAAGGAAAGGTGGAAAGGAAACGATGAAAGGGAAAAAATAAATTTACAGAGGAAACTCCTGAATTGAAATTACTGAAACATTGCATAATTGTAATTTCCATCCACGTTAAAGCATGTTTATACTACTGTGTTGATTATTAGGGAAAGCATAAGGGACAGATTGGCTTCCCTGCAATTCCAAAGCTCAAGGTAAAACCTAGCTCTGGTGCAACAATGTTTACTCCCTGACAGCTACATCAGATAAGTTCCAGAATGTGTTAAGGAAAAAGAACTCTGATGTTCCAAAATGCTTGTTACATTTGCTTTGTTACTGTTTTTGGCCATCCTATTGAACTTATACCTGCTGTCAAACCACAGCATGACACAAGATTGTGTATTCATAGGAATTAACTAACGTAAGTGACATAGGATATTGGGTGAAGTATTGGATCGCGGCCTATACTTCCCTCATAATTCGGAAAACATGTGTTAGATGTTTTTGTTCATATCATATTGGCTACTGTTTGTACTGGCACGATTGTTGCTTGTATCGAATCAATATAACTAAGTTTTCTGAAAAAACGACAGTTTATGCTGAAAAAAATTGAAGGGAACAAGGAAACGAATGAGGAAATTATTGATTGAAATAAATAAAACATTGCAACTTGTATTTTCCACCCACAGTAGAGCAAGTTTATGCTCTCTCTCTCTATAAACTTTTTTGTTTTTTTGAACAGCTCTCTCTCTCTCTCTCTCTCTCAAGCTTAAGGAAGAGAAATTGAAGGGAAAAAAACTGGAAACTAGGGATTTCATAAAAATGACCAAGGTGATGCCGATTTACTAGTTAGTACTAGTTGGTCTCTCAGATTATGAAGGAGAAGATATAACAAAAAATTAACAATCCAATTAGGGTTCGTGACAAAACAATATGTGATGTAGGTAATATAAATTTTATTAACTAGTGGCAGCAGCACAAGAAGATATAAAAGAAGAAACAATAAAAAGAAATAATGCGAATTTACTGCTAGATCTAGTATTGATTTATTACTCTCAGATGATGATTGTGGAAACAAAATAAACAAAGATCAGAAGTGGGAAGGATGACCATAAAATAGAAGATTCAGGGAATTTACGAACCAGTACTTGCGCTCTCAAGTGAACTCAGGAGCTCATCGAGCAGATCTGCTCCTAAATCTTCAAGTACCAAAACATTGTTAGAAATTTCTGAGATCCATGAGGCATTTCCTGCATTTAGGTCTTTCTCTTTCTTTCTCCTACCTTTTGACTTGCCTGTCATCTTATGTTTTTCCTTTAATTCTACAACTGGGGAATACCCATCCTTGTAGCTCCACTTCATCTTCATGTCAAGCGACTCCTGAACTCTCTCCTTTGGGAAGTTGGAGAGAGCCAACTTACCTCGCATAAATAATGCAGCTTGATCATAAGCCAAAGCAGCCTCCTCAGCACTATCAAAAGTTCCAAGCTAAACCCTCATTCCATGTCTTGTCAAATCCCTTATCTCGGCCGCGTACCTTCCCCATGGTCGCCTTCGAACTCCTATGTATTGCTTTTGCTTTAGATTCTCTTCTTTAGGTTTACCCTTGGAGTGATCGATTTTTATTGGTTTTGGGACTTCCTTAGTGAAGATCTTGAATTGAAGATTCTCCTCTGCTGCATCAACTGTTAGCAAAGGCCAGTTCATCCCAAACTCAATGGGGGATTGCAGACCCATCTCATGTTGTAATCTGTTGTATAAGGTCATATCTAAGATTCTGGAAAATAGAGTGAAGGTTGTGCTCCAAGTTATTGTAAGCTTTAACCAAACTGCATTTGTTCAAGAAAGGAAAATTGGAGAGAATATTATGCTTACTCAGGAACTCCTCAGAGACTATCACAGAAATTGTGATCCTCCTCCATGTGCTATTAAATTGGATATTCTGAAAGCTTATGACACATTGGATTGGGCAGGATTTCTCTATTGGGATTTGTCTGGCACACAACTCCTTCAGCGATGATGCAAGGGTTTGTTCAGATGTCTTGTGCTATTCTGGCACAGACCTCTGTTCAGATTCTTCTTTTAGCTGCCTTTTCAGATTCCAAGATGCTGCCTTTTTCAAGACGCCTTCTCAGCTGTCTTCTCTTGAAGCCTTATCAGCTGCCTATCAGATCTGCCTATTGTTCTGCCTTCTAATCTCCTCTTATCAGATCACTTATTTAAAATGTTTTTGCTTAGCTGGTTTTTTATTGTAGGAGATGATTGGTATTCGCCTGTCTTAGCTCTCAGCTCCAGAAACTCAAAGTTCAGACACCTATGAGTGCTCACAGCTCATGCTCTCAACTTTGAGGACCCTGCTGGGAGTATTTAGATTTAAGCTTTTGCTCCCAGCTTGAGTTATCGTAGCACGCTTTTATTGCTTCATAATGGCCAGCTGCTTCATTATTACAACAAGTTGTTTTAATGCGACAGTTGGCCTTTAATAACATAGGCAGTTTGCTTAGGTTTTTTAATTTTTTCTATTCTCTTGTACTAAGCATGCATTTTTGCCTTTTTTATTTTAATTTCTTTCATGTAATTAGATTTGCATCGAGGGGTAAGGTACATACGTCCCCGCTGACTAGGTGTAATTTTTCTTTTTAAATTAATAAAATATCCCTCGCACCGCCGAGGTTCCGCAAAAAAAAATGACACATTGGATTGAAATTTTCTTTTGGATGTCCTTGAAGCTTTCCATTTTCCAGAAACTATGAGATATTGGATAAGGAAATGTATTACTTCTCCTCGGTTCTTTGTCAATATAAATGGGGAGATAGCAGGATTTTTTTCAAGCTCTAGGGGACTTAGGCAGGGTGATCGCCTTTCACCTTACCTATTTGTTTTGGCCATTGAAGTTTTTAGTTCTGTCATATGGCAGTAAATTACCTCTAACCCCTCTCTTAGGTTTCATTGGAGATGTAGGAAGATGACTTTTACTCACATACTTTTTGCTGATGATGTCTTACTTTTGAGTCATGGAGATGCTTAATCTATAAGAGTATTAAAAGCTGCGATTGACCAGTTTCAAGTCCTCTCTAGGCTTAGAGCTAATCCCTTGAAAAGCAATGTATTCATGTCTGGGATGTCTGATGAGGCAAAAGGTCAGATTACTAATATCATGGGATTCCAAATTGGTGCTCTACGTGTGAGATATTTGGGAATCCACTTGATGTCCACGAGATTCAAGAGACAACATTGTGATGCTCTAATGGAAAAAATGGAGGCTAGGGTGAAAAGTTGGACCAACAGGTTCCTTTCCTTTGTTGGAAGGCTTCAATTGATCACCTCTGTTCTCAATAGCACTCAAAAATTGTGGTTAGCCCATATTTTTATTCCCCAACAAGTTCTCGATAAATTAGAAAGAATGCTTAGATCATTACTCTGGAAGGGAACTGAACTCAAGACTACTGGAGCCAAAGTGGTCTGGGTGATATTTGCAGACCTAAGAAAGAAGGGGGATTGGGGATTAAAAGACTCAAGGAGACGAATCTTGCAATGATGATGAGGTATTTATGGATTTTATTTGCGAACAAAGAAAGTCTCTATGTGAAATGGATCCATTCTTACCACTTAATAGGAAAAAATATCTGGGAAGTTAAGTCACCTCACTCTTGCTCTTGGAATTGGCTTAACCTCTTGAAACTGAGACCAATGGTTAGACTTCTAATTTAACATATTATTGGTAATGGTGAACGTACTAGCCTTTGGTTGGATAATTGGCACCCTCATGGTCCTCTCCTACTTAGATGGAGTGATAATGTTATAGATCATGCAGGGTTACCTAAGAATACATTCGTGGGCAACAATAGGTGGTCATGGTCGTTCACAGGTACACCTGATCTCTTCGGGATTTCAAATCATATGCCTACACATATTCCTTTTTCAAACAAGGTTGACCAAGTGAAGTGGACTATAGCAACAAATGGCAAATTTTTTCTTATTCTGCTTGGAATCACCTTAGGGTCCCTGGGCAAGAGGTATCTTGGCACCATCTGTTGTGGTATGGAAAATGCATACCTAGGATGATCTTCATTCTTTGGTTAATTAGCAATAAAGGAAAGACTAAGCACTAAAGATATAATGCAAATATTTGCGCCAGATGTTGATGTGACATGTATCCTATGTAGACATGACAAGGAATCTCACTCTCACCTCTTTTTTAGTTGTCACTTCTCCCAAGATATTTGGATTTTTATGATGCAACTGTGTGGGGAACAAGGCCTACCAAGCTCTTGGCCGAATTTCATCGATTATGCAAGTCAAAGTTGGAAAGGTAAGTCACTTGGCAAGGTGTTAACGAAGCTGTGCTTGGCTACTACTGTATATATAATATGGAAGAAAAGGAATAGAAGACTCTATACAAACCAGTTTAGGGACTGTAGAAGTATTGTGCAGTGTGTCTTGCAAATCATAAAAGATAGATTAGTCACAATCAAAATCAAGATCCCCCAAAACTTGTCACTCCTTCAAGCCTGACAGCTTCTTGTTGTGGCTTAGGTTCATAGGATATGTGTTTGGGATGTCCTGTGAATGTGGGTGAGGCTAGCCTGACATGGATGCTGGTGTTCATATGTTAGTGATGAGACTCACCAATGGGAACATCAAGGCCTTTTGATTGGTTCCTTCTGGAATGGCTTTCATTCTTTTCATTGTTCTTTGAATTTTGCCTACTTTCTCTGTTTTGAGCATGTAAGGTACTTCTGGCTCTTTCATTCGCTTGTTCTCTCACTTGGCTGTAAGCAATACTTTTCATTTCCCTCTCGGTTGGTGGATGGTGATTGTGCTGATAAGTATGTTGGCGGGGTGTTGTCCATTTGACTGTAGACAATGCCAGGGTATTTATTCCTCTATTTTTGAATGTGCAATCCCATGTTGTTGGAAGCCTCTTTGTTTCTTATCTCCTATTGAGTATGGATTCTGCTGAAAGTACCAGCTCAAGGTTGGCACTTCCTTTAGAATTCTACACTCTTGGTTTGTTGTAAATCTTTTGGCTCTACTTTTGTATTGGGTGGATGCATTATCATGTGAGCATCACCCTCTGGTTTGATCTTGTATTTCTCATTCTTATGAATATATTTTTACCTTCCGTAAGATGATGATGGTGGAGACTCTGGAGAGAGTTCAACACTTGAGTATTGAGGGGATGAAATATTCATCTGCAAATTGATGACTTCTGAGGTTTGGACTTTATGCCATTGCTCTGTTGACAAAACCCTCAATTGGGTCTAAATTCCCAAAAACAGGCAAGACTTTGTTATGTTTCAAAGGGTATGAAACTGGAAAATGGATTCCATTGAGCTAAATGGGAGATAAAGATTTTTTGTGTAGGGGTAAACCTCAAAATCTAAACCTATATTCATTGAAGCAATGACAAGGAAGGTAGGGCACAGTTTGATGTTGGCCTTGTTCAAGTGGCTATTTTTCTAAATGATTATTGAACTGAGGACCCATGTAGATTGAGTTTGTCATTTGAAAAACAGAATGGTGATATGATTATTAAACTGAGGAACCTGTATATGTTGAGAATTAAACTTTATTCAATGTTTTGGAGTATTCTAGATTCATGTATTTGGATAGTGCATGTATTGGTAATATGTATGTATTGGTGATATGCATGTATCCTAGAATCCTATAAATACACGTGTAAGTATTTGATTCTGACAAGAGAGAAATGAGCCAAAGTGAACAGAAAAATACAATTTAAGTCTCTTCATTTTTTCTTCCCTAAGATTTCTCTCCATATTTAAAACAAATTGGTATCGGATCCCTTATTTCGTGATCCTGGAGATGGCCAATTCTATTTTTCCATTTCAATTCACTCATCTTACAAAAGAAAATTATGAGAATTGGTGCATTTGTATGAAGGCTTTTCTTGGTTTCCAAGTTATGTGGGATATCGTGGATAAAGGCTATGACAAGCCTAGTAAGGTAGCTACGTTGACTTTTTTTCAAAAGGATTCTTTGCAAAAGATGCAGAATAAGGATCAACAAGCTCTTACTCTCATCTATCAGTGTTTGGATGAAGTCATATTTGAATAAACATTACTACTTGGTAATTCGAATAAAATAATCATAAAAAATGAATCAATTGGATGTTTATAGTTATAAAGAGAATACAAACAATTTAAGTATGATAAATTTGAGATAATATCTAATGTAACTACATAATTAGTTTTTTATGTATTTTATCAAATATTTTCACATGCAATGCATGTCGTGCATTGTTAGTTATACAAAGTGAGTAGAGATCAATCCAATGAAGGCGTTCAATCAGGCCGACATCATACGAATGATAAAGGAAAATATTGTGCCCCGATTTGGGCTTTCCCAGCACATTGTGGCCAACTAAGGAACAGTCTTTGTAGGTAATGAAGTCAAAAGATTTGAAGATGAGTATGGTTTCAACGTAATCCACTCAATCCTATACTACGTGGGAGGAAACAACCAAGTAGAATTCACCAACAATGTGATGAAGAGAATTATCACAAAGACGGTAAAAGACAACCTAAGGGAATACCACGACAAACTATTGGAAGCATTATGAGCATACAAAAATGTCCAAATAGTCTAGCACCGGAATCACACCATTCAAACTGACGTATGGGCATGACGCGGTTTTACTTATGGGAATTCCAATGAAATCGCTACGAGTAGCTTTTGAGGACGAGTTAAGTCCAACTAAATACAACGAATCCATGACAATCGAGCTTGAGGTTTTGGACGAAATGCGGCTAGATTTTTTAGATTGCATTAAGGTGGAAAATTTCTAAGCTTCTAGGGGCGTACAACAAGAAGGTCAAAAACAGGAATTTTGGTAGGCGACCTAGTCTGAAAAGTAAAGTTGTATTTGGAACTAAATGACTCAAGGATTGGCAAATAGTCGGCCAACTAGAAAAAGCCAATTTATTTATATCTAAATATGGAAATAATTTATACATCATATGTAATAGTTAAATATGATATATAGATATATTAAAAAATATATATGTAAATAACTTATATTTTAACACTCATAATTAATTGTTCATCCACTTTTTTTCCCAATTAGAGGAATTAATTTTGATGAGTTGAAAGAAAAGTTAATTTATCCAATTTTCTATCATTCTTATTCATATTTTCTTCTTTATAAAACATGATTATCTATCCCTTCACGATCAAATCGACAGTTACAGTTGATCCTCAAACAACCTTAGCACATTATGTTATTATCCAATTAATTTTCATTAGAGAAAGTTTTACTCACATTCTTTTTTAATTTATCATATCTTCAAGGACACTCCTAAATCTTCACTGATATTCCCAGTAAGTGTGTGTAGAGTACCAATGATAGTAGAAACCTTCATACCCCTATGTTTGAAATTGATTTACAAGCATTTCTAACTATTTGATATATCCAACACACAAAAATAAATTCTACAATTTAAGAAATATGCAAAAGATAACAAATATATATATATATATATATATATATTATTCATAAATATATAGGTTCATTTATAAGTTCATGTGGAATATTAATCAACTCGAACTCAACATATTTAACTGTGTCGTGTCAATCAACCTGTTTAATTTTTTGGTATTGTGTTCGTGCCAATCCATATAAAATGTAAATAAAAAATTTAACACTGAAATTAAAGTTTAAGATTTTCATTATCTCTTAATCGAATTTGCGCTCATATTTTTTCATAAATTAAAAATTAATGACAACATAAAAATTACTTAGGAATGTGATATTAGACTTGAAATTTATTATTTACAAAATTTCAATTGTCAATGATTATCTAACAAAAATTAATCATTCTTTTTCTACTATATCAATTATTAGACCTTGAAATTAATTTTATCAATTAAAATGACATGTAAAAAATAAAAATTGAGTACAAAAATGTAATTTACAATCTCAACTAATAAAATTTTAAACAAATTTATATTAATATTAAATAATTATATTAATATTTTGCATATTTTCATCATTATAATTGATAACATCTAATTCTATTTGCACTTTTTTTTTTCTCAAAGTCACCCAATGTGAGTGGGGGGTTTGACAAGACCCCTACCTGTATATATAACTAAAAGGAAACCGTACAAGGGAGAAGGATATTGAGCCAAGCCTCCAGAAGTGGAAGAAAATTCAAGCAAAAGCAAGGTGGTGACTAACTACCAAAAGAATGAAAAATAAATAAATAAATAATAAAGACTCAACAACGAACGTGAGGGGTCTGTCGAGCCAAGGCGAGAATGCCTGCAATCCCAGAAGGAAAGGATGACGAATTAGGGAATCGCTGATTGAGCTGTTGAGAGCAAGCCCAATTAGTCATGAAGTCTGCAGCCTGATTCATCTCTCGCAAGACGTGGCAGACAAGAGCCGAGAAAGAAGCACACAGAAGCCGAATCCAAGCAAGCAGGTAAACATAAACCCAGCCCCCAGTACCCTGAGAAGAAACCCAAGAAACCACTGTAGCTGAATCTGACTCCACTACCAACTCTGAAGCTCCCAAATCTGCAGCCAACTCTATCCCAACACAAACAGCTTGCAACTCCGCATATAGAATATGTTGATGCCCCAGAAACAAGCCAAAAGTCCTAAGTACCCGATCCTGGTGGTCCCGAATAACACCCTCTGCCGCAAACAGTCTCGAATTACCTTTAGAACAACTATCAACGCTGATCTTTAGGCAACCCGCTAGAGGACGAGTCCAAGCAACCAAGCGAAGAGGTCGAGGCCGAGGAACCAAAACCCTAAGAGAACCCACAAAATCAACTGACTCATCCCGATGCAACTAACTTTGAGCAAACCCAAAAGCAAGCCCAACCAACTGCATATCTGTCAAAATCCTCTGAATCACAACGGAAACCTGAAGTGCCTTCCATAAGTGCTACAGAATGAAGCACGATAGCAGTACCCGCACGTGACCTGCAGAAGGAGCACAACGCCGCCAATGAAGCATCAAAGCATAAGGACACTGAAAACGGCTGACATTTGATCCCAAACATCCGATAAAAAATGACCCCACACCTGAACTGCTAGTGGACAATCTAGAAAAAGATGCCTAAGAGTCTCAATAGTCCCACCACACACACATCGGGATACTACATGGAAACCCCATCTCTCTAAGTCATCATCTGTGGCCAGGAAACCATGAAACAACCGCCACATAAAGAAGGAGATCTGAGTCGGAATATGCCTCTGCCAGACACAAGAAAACTCAGCCCGAACTGGAGCCACACCCCGAATATCAGCCCAAGCAGTCCTTAATGAAAAATCCCCATCCAAAGACAACCTCCACCTTATCTGATCAACCCCCTGATCCGGAATCGAAATTTGCACAATCTGCTCAACAACTGAAGAAGGTAAAACCCCCAACAATTGGCCTCTATCCCACTGCCGACCCGCCCAGTAAGCAGAAACAGGAACCCTAGAAGCTGCCCCCGGATACACTAAAGTCAATGGGTAATCCCCCAACCAACAGTCATACCAAAAGTTGACCTCACCAGACCGTAATAACCATCTGATCCTTGGCTCAGTCACGAATCTAATCTCACACAACCCTCTCCAAAGAGGTGAAGCGAGATAACGAAACTCAATCAACCCAGGATGGGTGGATCTACAGTACTTGGCCTTCATAAAAATGGACTAAAGTGACTGTTGAGCACGAAAACTCCATCAGAGCTTCACCTCACAAGCCTCGTCTAAGTCAGAAAAGGAACGCACTTCTAAGCCACCCTCCTCTATAGGGAAACATACCTCAGCCCAGTGACGCCAGTGAATCCTCCGATGAGTAGTTGTATCACCCCACAGGAAACGAGTGAACAACCTCTCTAACTGGTGAAAAACATCCGTATGAGGCCTCAGCACGTGAAACAAGTGAATAGGCATCGACGCGAGCACATGACGAATCAGAGTGAGCTTACCTCCAAAGGACTTGATATTGTGAGGTAATGATCATGTCTTACAAATATTTAAAATATGTGGTGGCAAAGCTTTTTCATTGTTGGTTGGGTTGATTTGCAGTGAAGGGATGGGCAGTGGGTGCAAAAGAGGGAAAATAAAATGACAAGGTAATTTGGGAATTTTTGAGAAAAAAAATGTTATATAATTTAAAATAAAATTTAAAAATTAAAACTCAAATACATTTCATTTTTTTATATTAGTGTGAGATAAATATGTCACACTAAAAAAATTAATAGGACATACTTATTTAAGAAATACTACATATTTACTTAACTTACATTTTTATAAAAATTTTATAATATTATTCTTTTGAGAAAAGTTTGCATGACTTCAACACTTTTTGCATTTGTCAGCAATGGTTAATCACCGTAAGGTGTGTAAATGATTCAGACATATGAACTAGAAGAGAGGTCAATAAAAATTCAAAAAATGGTAAAAATGTTTTCTCTTTTCGTTGTAATACTCTGCATGAATTTGACCCGTCGACTTTGTCTTGTCTTGTCGGCCATTGAAAAAATTCTTCCAATAGAGGGTGGTTAGTGCTGACCGTTGGTTTTTGTCGTGTTCCGTCGGCGGCTATGCCCCACCTGGGTTTCCACAACACGTTGGCAAATACTTTTTTATTTTTTATTTTAAAAGGAAACCTGATGCCTATAGAAACTCTATTAAACCTCAAAATTTCCACTGGGTTCTTCTTAGTCTTCTCTCTCTCCTTCCTTAACCATCAGGTTGCTTTATTTTTTTTATTTTTTCTTTAAATCAGCTTGGAAGTTGGAACATATCAGCCCAATCGTTGGTCTTTATAGGTAATAATCCAAACCTTTTGATCTATTTTTTTTTTAATTTTTTTTCATTTATTACTATTTCATTTGTTTCTTAACTTTTAATCCTGTCCTCTTTTGGGTAAACTTATATTCATGTAAATAGCAAAAAATAAAAATAAAAACTTATATTCTTGTTAATCTTCATTGTTGGATACCAATGAGTTTTGAAAGTCTCCTACTTAATTGCAGGTATAAGTCTTTTGAACTGCTATTTTTGGCATATGAGAATAAGAAACATGTATTATTGTTTTATTCATTATCAAATTTACTCAATTGTATTATAAATTTTGCGTTCTGGATACAAGAAATAGATATAATTTATAGGATTTTCCCACAGTCTGATATTATAGTGTATATATTACAAAAGGCTAATATTGATTTTGATTAAATTTTTGTCGTTGTAGGCGTAATAGAACATGAGTGTTTTTTGGTTAGGTACTATACAGTCATATCCAGCGGAGACGAGTATTGATTTTGATGTCTGCTATTTAATTGCAAGATAAGTTTTTTAAACAACTATGTTTGGTGTGTGAGGACAAGAAACAAATATTATAGTCTTATTCAGCATACAGATTCTGTATTTTAGTTATTACAAATTTTGCATTCTAGACGCAAGAAATAACTATAATTTATCGGGTTTTCCTACAATTTAATATTGATTTTTGAGTAATTTTTTGTCATCCTAGACATTAAGTATATATAATTTGGGTTACATATACAACTCACTCAAAACATGAGTTTCCTGTGGTTAGGTACTATACAATCATATCTTACGAAGATAAGTATTGATTTTTTAGTTAATATTTGTCATCTTGGATTAAGAAACACATAATTTAGGCTACATATCCTACTTATAATATAGAAACTCCCCTAAAAACTAAAATAATTTATTCCTCTAGTGTTAGTAGTAAAAGTTAATTTTCCAAGGAATCAACGTTGATTTTCGAGTAAATTGCAAATCTACCCATTTAAGTTAGGAACCTTGTTGAATCTCTCATCTATATATCATACGAATAGGTTCTTCCATCATCCTTCTCTTTTTCCCTTCCCCCTTTTATCCCTAAAATCACAGGAAGAATGTAATACTTATCATATAAAAAATTTGGAACATTTTTTAATATAAACTTGTAATTATATTAATAAAAGTATATTATATTTATATAAACTTGTAAAATTATATTTATACTTGTATTTACTTCCTGCAGCAATTGATTTGTATCCATTCTCTTTATTAATTTTTTTTGAAATAGTCGTTGCTTGCCCACTTTTTAGTCTTCTCTCTTTCTTTGAGATGTTACAACTTGTTTCCCAAGCATAGAAAGAGTGTGCACTATAGAAACTCGAAAAATTATGAGGTCGTCTCCTTACGAACACTTTGGTATTTGAATGATGATGTGCTTGTAAAACAAAATAAAAATCATTTTGATTAAGTGAGAAAAACAGTGAATATTAAAGTTGATGTAGTAAATTCAAATAAAAACAATCGGCCAATGCTCGAAAATTATCTTGTCATAATTAAGTTTTTTGATTCTCATTTATAATAATCAAGTTTATTCTAACGAAAAGTATTCAACATAAAGTAGTTTTGAACAATATGTTACTTTGAAGATAGGTAATGAAATTTATGGTGATAAATACATAGATAGAAACATATACCTAAGTATTAACATGCCGGAAATCCGTCGACGATAAATCAAAGAGCATATATAAACATTAGTTTTCAAAAGTAATTTTTACCATCTAAAAACATACTATGTGGTAAGAATATATTAGAGAATAAAAAATGTTCAATCACAAATAAGAACTATTCTTCGGATCATGCCGAAACTTAGTCGAAAGTAAAACTCATAACTTCAAAATTGAAAGTAAATAACATGTGAAAAAAATACAGAAATGAATAAGAGAATTGAAAGGAAATACTTCAACTAAAATTGCTTTACAAAATTGAGTTCAAATAGAAGGACAATATTCAACAAGTAAATTTTGAAATAAAAACTATAGTTGTTGTCTCTGAAGCTTGGCGAAGCTTTGAAAATGAAAATTTACAAACTAAGCTAAATAAAACTAACAACAAAGAACTCCAAAAGAACTCTTTAACCCCTCTACATATACGAATACATGTATATATATATAGTGTTGGTCCCTCTTATTCATTGGTCAAAGGTGAGGCGTGGGTGATGGGTGTTATCCGAGGAAACTTTCTCTGCCATCATCGACCAATTAGGATGCTCGCATGAAGAGTGGGAGGTTCCGTCAACCAATGGGAAGCTAGCTCATGGGGATTTGTAGACTCTCTTTGAGTGTAGGAGTAAAGGTAGTTGACCATCGTGGACAAATAAAAACTCAGAGAAATGTGTGTTATAGCCATCATATGATCAACCGGTTGAAAGAGATCCAACCACTTGAAGTGCTTGATGAACTAGTTGAGAGGTATACCATATCTTATTTCATTGCTAATAAACTCTGATGAACCAATTGAATGTGGATGTTCAACCGGTTGAAGACTTCACAGAATCTTGATGCAGGTCTCTGATGACGACTTTTATAACCCCTTCAATCGGTTAAACCTTTGCACAACCAGTTGGCGCTCTTCTGTCAACCTGATGAATCTGTTGATCTTGAACCGGTTGGTCTGCCTCTTTTCGATTTTCTTCATTCTTACTCCTCTGCTTCAACTCCATCTCATCCTGGTGATTTTTCATGACTTTATGTTCTTTTCCCTATGCTTCCTTTCAACTCCTTTTCTACTTACAATCACAAATACACTCCATTATTCAAATTTTAGCACTATTCATAGGATTAAACATTAGGCACATATGAAACGGGTATGAATCCTCCCCTCTATTTTTGTGATCAATAAATATTTGCCCTAAAAAAAAAATGAAACGGGTATGAATTAAACTAGAAAATATGCAATGTTAAACACTCGACGTACCCCCTAACTTAAGTTTTGCTAGTCACTAGCAAACCAAACACAGAGATATATAAGATCATTCATTAATCATTTCCACACTTTATCAAAGTATCTATAAAATCAACACACTCACACACATCCATTCATCATTTCCACACATTATCAAAATATATATACAATAAACACACCCACACACATCCATTCATAACAACAATTCTAAAATGCACAATGAATTCAAAAGAAATCTGATATAAATAACAAATGTTAGTAGGTACAAAAGATCAAAATGTGACAAATTTAGGACAAAACTAAAAGTATTCTACCCTAAGTCATCACAACCCTACTAGACAATTTTCTAAAAACAACAAAAACTATCTAATCATCCAAAACCTAACAAAATAGCTACTCAGAGCCACATACTTCCTCATCATCAGATCCATCCCCCAACCTCCTCCTCATCATTGCTACCAATCTCCTAAACTGCATATTGATGCTGGCGGAGGAATAATTGGTAAAATACCACTAAGAAGAAGAGCCTCAGACAATCTCCTTTGAATCATCAATAACAACCCCACATCCCTAACTATCTGGGCTCGTATCCCCTTGATATCTGAAAGACAGGACTCCATACCATTCACCCTCCCCTCTAGCCTAGTCTGTAAAAATCGTAGAAATTTGAATTTTTATGAAAAATGGTAAAATGATAAATAATCACAATGGTACGGGTTGAAAACTCAAAATTTTTATAGAGTTCGGATGATGAAATGGACCTCACCATTGGATTCGTCTCACAAAATTTAGTTATCCAATCAATTTTTTGTCAAATTCTGAGATAGTCAGATTTTTCACATTTTACGAAAAGGCCAAGTATCATGTGACCTAAATAAACGAGACCGGGAATTAAATTGCGTGAAGTGGAAAATAATTTAAATCTAGTTCAAATAAAAATATATTAAACTTGAACCGAGACGACATTTAATTGATTCGGGACAAAATCAAACTCGGGAAAGATGAATGTGTGGCGCAACGTGGGCCAAGTGTCCAAGGAATATAAATAGGGGAGAAACTTAGATTTTCTCCTCTTTGACCATCAAATTTTTGCTGGAAAAGAGAGAGGGAAGAGGAGAGGAAAAATCAAGGGATTCTTCAAGCTTCTCTATACAATCTACAACTTTTCTTTGGTTGAATCACATCGGGCCAAGAACAAAGAGTGTTCTACTCAACGTGGGCTACAAAACCAAACAAAAAATTGAAGTTTTAGATGAAGTACAAAGGACAAAATTTTGGAAATCAAGAATTAGATCTTGATTTGGGTTTTGGAAAACTTTCTACCACTTATTTTACGCTTCAAGAGGTATGGTTCCTTTTCTAATCAAGTTTATTTTTAACTTAGGGTTCCATATGATATGGGCAACATGACTTGAGATAAATTTTCTTGTTTGATGTACTCCGAGAAAACAATCTTGCATGAATTGAGTTTATAAAATTTTCTTGTTTGGTAAATTCATGAGAAATGTGATAAATTGAGTATGATTGTGTTACATGATTGTATGCCTAGAAGGTGTTTGATAAACTGTCTATGTTAATGTAGCATGTTTGTTTCATTAAAAATGTAATAACATGTTTGGTGAGAATGTGGATTGTAATTATATGTCTTTGATATAATTGACAATTTGGGAATATGATGATGTTGAAATGTGTTCACCTAGTGGGTACCTCCTCCATAGTGGGTGTTCACCTATATGGGCGGGAGGAAGACGACTCTTACCTAGTGTGGGACGAGAGGTCAAAGGCTATTGGTGCAAGGCCAGGTTAGCCGAAATCTTTCGTGGAGAGTGATACCCTCATTACAACTTATAAAATTTAAAAATAATTGATTGAGGATTGTTCTAATATTGTAACGCAAAAATACATATTTTAGAGGGTCTTATATCTCATTGCTGAAATATGAGGGGTCCTTGGTGTAAATTAGTAGATAGGTCTGCCTTCTGCGGCTTTGTTAATTGTATTGGATAGTTTTTGTTCTGAACTGGTCTTAAAAATGTATTATTAGTATCAGGCCCAGATTTCTTGAAATTCCAAACCTAGGCTGGTTTAGAGAGTTAATTTTTCCTCTGCCGTATTTTTATAATTTTTTTTTGCTGGATTATCATATATTTAAATTTATTTATCAAATTACTGTTTTTGAAATTGTGTTTTTGCAACACGAATTTACACAAACATTATATTAGAAACACACTTTCAATGAATAAATATCGAAAGTAAGTTTTTGGAACACTGTTTTCATAAAAATAATTGTATTTTGGTAAATAAGTTTAATATAATATTATCGTAAAGAAAATTTAAAAACTTGTACAAATCAACCAAAAAATTCCTAATATTTGCCTCAGGTGGGTAGCAAACAGACCCAATTGGGTGAAATTGAAGGAAAAGAAGAGAATCTAAGTGGTAGGAACAGTGAATAGGTTAAGTTTTTTTCGGAAAATGTGAATAGATTAAGTTGATTAAGTTAAATGTGATAAACACACACAATAAGATTCATGTATATTTTTAACATATTTTACCTAATATCATATTGCAGGCACAAGAAGACCAATAAACTCAAAACCTCTAATAGGGTTTAATCTTTAAAGGAGTAGAGTTTACCGACCAACTTGAACCTCTTGCAACGGGTGTAGAATTTCAATTTATCTTTTTGTAATGAATATACACAAGATGATTCATGCATATTTTGAACATAATTTACCCAATATTATACTGTAAATCATAACTTGGTGATTTACTCTGAACTCCTAATCTATTATGGCTTTTAATCGTAATGAATTAAGTCCCCAATAAGTCTTCAAATTATATTCCAAATTCAAACGGCATAATATGCTCTCTCTCTCATACACATGTAGAAAAACAACAACAATAAATTCCACTACAATATTCGTACAACATTTGAGTTTGTTCTCGGCAATTAAAGGTTATATCAAACCATCATCTAATTTAAAAACTTAAGTTATAGAAGACGTTATGGGCTATATATTTTGCCAAGCACATAAATAATTTTGTAGCATTTTATAAACGAAATAACTTATCATGACCAAGTTAAAACGTAGTCATAGCTCTTGACAAGTAGTCCTTATTATATAGCAGTACACTTGAGGAGACGAAACCAATTACAAGAAAATGTAAAATCTATCCTAACAGACTGGAGTGAACCACTGTGAGCGAGGTATGCAAGGATCAGACGAAATCAACCCCATAACTTAAGGAAGTAATCTTCCTTCATTGAAGATAGAACTCTCGGTGAAGAGTCCTCCTCTCTCAAATGATAATTGTTTAAAATGAATGAAGCACGTTAAGTATTTGTGTTGGAGAGAACTGATGAGTCATATTCACTAGATATCCAAGAGTCTAATGACCCATGAAGTAAGCGAAGGATATAAGGAGCATAGTGCAAAGGAGCGGGTTTAATAGCAAATTATTCTTCTGATATAGTGAAAATAACTAATCTTGCTTACGTAGATAAATTTTTTCTAAACTACATTAATCTGTGTATTCACTGTTTGATTTTTTTCCCTCATTAATTTTTTAGTGCGCTCCCAAACAAAAGAATATTTTCAGGTTTTTGGGGTCATGTTGGCTGTTACAATAATTTCTTATCTCAAAGATTACACCCAAACCATGGGATTGATACAACTTCATCCTATGGAACTTATACCTGCTGTCAAACCATAGCATTACACAAGATTGTGCATTCATAGGAGTTAGCTAACGTAAGTGACATAGGATGTTGGGTGAAGTATTGGCTCACGGCCTATAGTTCCCTCATAATTCGGATAACCTGTCTTGGATGTGTTTGTTCATATCATATTGCCTACTGTTTGTACTGGCACGATTGCTGCTTGTAAAGCTTGTATGGAATCAATATAACTACTTTTTCAGAAAAAAAAAACGAAAGTTTGTGCTGAAAAAAATTGAAGGGAACAAGGAAACGAATGAGGAAATTATTGATTGAAATAACTAAAACATTGCAACTTGTATTTTCCATCCACGTTAGAGCAAGTTTATGCTCTCTCTCTCTCTCTCTCTCTCTCTCTCTCTCTTGCTTTCTCTCTAAGCTTGAGGAAGAGATTGAAGGAAAAAAAAACTGGAAAATAGGGATTTCATAAAAAATGACCAAGGTGATGCCGATTTACTAGTTAGTACTAGCAGTTCTCTCAGATGATGAAGGAGAAGATATAACAAAGAAATTAACAATCCAATTACGGTTCATGACAAATCAATATGTGATGTAGGTAATATAAATTTTATTAACTAGTGGCAGCAGCACAAGAAGATATAAAAGAAGAAACAGTAAAATAAATAATGCGAATTTACTGCTAGAACTAGTATTGATTTATTACTCTCAGATGATGATTGTGAAAACAAATGAAGAAAGATCAGAAGTGGGAAGGATGACCATAAAATAGAAGATTCAGGGAATTTACGAACCAGTACTTGCGCTCTAAATCTTCAAGTACCAAAACATTGTTAGAAATTTCTGAGATCCATGAGGCATTTCCTGCCTTTAGGTCTTTCCCTTTCTTTCTCCTTCCTTTTGACTTGCCTCTCATCTTATGTTTTTCCTTTAATTCTGCAGCTGGGGAATACCCATCCTTGTAGCTGCACCTCATCTTCAAGTCTCGAAGCGACTGCAGAATTCTCTCCTTTGGGAAGTTGAGGAGAGCCAACTGACCTCGCATAAAAAATGTAGCTTGATCATAAGCCAAAGCAGCCTCCTCAGCACTATCAAAAGTTCCAAGCCAGCCAAACCCTCCTTCCTTGTCTTGTCGAATCCCATATCTCGGCCGCGAACCTTCCCCATGGTCGCCTTCGAACTCCTATGTATTGCTTTTGCTTTAGATTCTCTTCCTTAGGTTTACGCTTGGAGAGATCGATTTTCATTGGTTTTGGGACTTCCTTAGTGAAGATCTTGAATTGAAGATTCTCCTCTGCTGCATCAACTGTTAGCAAAGGCCAGCTCATCCCAAGATGATGATGATGGAGACTCTGGAGAGAGTTCAACACTTGAGTATTGAGGTGATGAAATATTCATCTGCAAATTGATGACTTCTGAGGTTTGGACTTTATGCCATTCCTCTGTTGACAAAGCCCTCAATTGGGTCTAAATTCCCAAAAACAGGTAATACTTTGTCATGTTTCAAGGGGTATGAAACGGGAAAATGGATTCCATTGAGCTAAATGGGAGGTAAAGATCTTTGTGTAGGGGTAAACCTCAAAATCTAAACCTATATTCAGTGAAGCAATGGCAAGGTGGGTAGTCTACAGTTTGATGTCTGCCTTGTTCAAGTGGTTATTTTTCTAATGATTATTGAACTGAGGACCCATGTTGGTTGAGTTTGTCATTTGAAAAACAGAAGAGGACCGTTGAGAATTAAACTTTATTCAATGTTTTGGAGTATTCTAGATTCATGTATTTGGATTGTGCACGTATTGGTCATATGCATGTATCTTAGAATCCTATAAATGCCTGTGTAAGTATTTGATTCTAGCAAGAGAGAAATGAGCTAAAGTGAATAGAAAAATCCAATTTAAGTCTCTTCATATTTTATTTGCTAAGATTTCTCTCTATGTTTTACAACAAATTGGTATCAAAGTTCTTGTTTCGTGATCATGGAGATGGCCAATTCTAGTTTTCCATTTCAATTCCCTCGTCTTACAAAAGAAAATTATGAGAATTGGTGCATTCGTATGAAGATTTTGCTTGGTTCCCAAGATTTGTGGGATATCGTGGATAAAGGCTATGACGAGCCTAGTGAGGAAGCTATATTGACTCTCGTTTAAAAGGATTCTCAACAAAGAGGCGGAATAAGGATCAACAAACTCTTATTCTCATCCATCAATGTTTAGATGAAGTCATGTTCAAATAAATCTTACTACTTGGTAATTCGAATAAAATAATTAGAATAAAATAATCATAAAAAATGAATCAATTGAATGTTTATAGTTATGAAGAGAATAAAAACAATTTAAGTTTGATAAATATGAGATAATATCTAATGTAATTACATAATTAGTTTTTTTTTATGTATTTTATCAAATATTGCAACAAAATTTTTCACATGCAACGCATGTCGTACATTGTTAGTTATACAAAGTGAGTAGAGATCATTCCAATAAATATGGTCAATTAGGCCGACATCATACGAATGATAAAGGAAAATATTGTGCACTGATTTGGGCTTTCCCAGCACATAGTGGCCAACTAAGGAACATTTTTTGTAGGTAACTAAGTCAAAGGATTTGCAGATAAGTATGGTTTCAACATAATCCACTCAACCCTATACTTTGCGCAAGGAAACGACCAAGCAGAATCCACCAACGATGTGATAAAGAGAATTATCACAAAGACGGTAAAAGATAGCCTAAGGGAATAACACGACAAATTATCGGAAGCACTATGAGCATACAAAAATGTCCAAATAGTCTAGCACTGGAATCACACCATTCAAACTGACATATAGACATTTTAAATTACCATGAAATCACTACGAGTAGCATTTTAGAACAAGTTAAGTCCAGCTAAATACAACGAATCCATGATGATCAAGCTTGAGGTTTTGGACGAAGTGCGGTTGGGTTCTTTAGATTACGTTAAGGTTAAAAATCTCTAAGCCGCCAGGGGCATACAGCAAGAGGGTCAAAAATAGGACTTTTGGCATAGGTGACCTAGTCTGAAAAGTAAAGTTATCTTTGGAACTAAATAACTCAAGGATTGGGAAATGGTCAGCCAACTAGGAAAAGCCAATTTATATCTAACTATGAAAATAATTTATACATCATATGTAATAGTTAAATATGATATATACATCTATTAAAAAATATATATGTAAATAACATATATTTTAACACTCATAATTAATTGTTCATCCACATTTTTTTTCCATGATTAACTTTGGTGAGTTAAAAGATAAATTAATTTATCCACTTTTCTATAATTCTTATTCATAATTTTCTTCTTTATAAAACATGATTATCTATCCCTTCACGATCAGATCAATAGTTACGGTTGATCCTCGAACAACCTTAGCACGTGATGTTATTATCCAATTAATATTCATTAGAAAAAATTTTATTCACATTCTTTCTAATTTATCATATCTTCAAGGACACTCCTTGAATCTTCACTGATATCCCCAATAAGTGTGTGTAGAGTGCTAGTGATAGAAGAAATATGCCTTTTACCTTCATACCCTTATGTTTGAGATTGATTTACAAGCATCTCTATCTATTAGATATATCCAACAGGCAAAAATAAATTCTACAATTTAACAAATATGCAAAATTAACAAAAAAAACAAATATATATTATTCATAAATATATAGGTTCATTTATAAGTTTATGTCGAACACTAATCAACTCGAACTCAACATATTTAACTAATTATGTCGTGCCAATCAACCTGTTTATTTTTCGTATTGTATTCTTGATATACTAGACTTAAAATTTATTATTTACAAAATTTCTATTGTCAACGATTATCTAGCAAAAATATAATCATTCTTTTTTATTATATCAATTATTAGACCTTGAAATTAATTTTATCAATGATATGTAAAAAATAAAAATTGAGTACAAAACATAAACAGAAATTTACAATCTCAACTCTTAAAATTTTAATCTGATAAAAAAAACTATTAAAATTTTAAACAAATTTATATTAATATTTAAATAATTATATTAATTATCATCAGAATAAGTGATAAGATCTAACTCAAAATTTTGCATGCTATGCCTGGATTTGACCGTGGGCTTTGTCTTGTCTTGTAGTAGGCCATTAAAAAATTTCTTCCAAGAGAGGGTCGTTAGAGCTGGCCGTTGGTTTTGTCGTGTTCCGTCGGCGGCTATGCCCCACCTGGGTTTTCACAACACGTTGGCAAATACTTTCTTTCTTTTTTTTTTTAAAAGGAAACATGATATCTATAGAAACGCTATTAAACCTCAAAATTTCCACCCGGTTCTTCTTAATCTTCTCTCTCTCTCCTTCCTCAACCCTCAGGGTTTTTTTTTTCCCTTAAATTAGCTTGGAAGTTGGAACATATCAGTCCAATTGTTGGTCTTCATAGGTAATAATCCAAACCTTTTGATCTATTTTTATTTGTTTTGTTTTGTTTTCCTTATTACTATATCTAACACTTCATCTGTCTCTTTACTTTTAATCCAATTCTCTATTTGGTAAACTTATACTCATGTAAATAGCAAAAAAAAAAAAAAAACTTATATTCTTGTTAATCTTCATTGTTGGATACCTACGAGTTTTTACAGTCTTCTACTTAATTGTAGATATAAGTTTTTTGAACTGCTATTTTTGGCGTATGAGAACAATGAAAAGGGTATTATTGTTTTATTCATTATCAAATTTACTCTACATTATTATAAATTTTGTGTTATGAATACAAGAAATAGGTATAATTTATAAAATTTTCCCATAGTCTAATATTATAGTGTATGTATTACAAAAGCCTAATATTGATTTTGATTAAATTTTTGTCGTCGTAGACGAGAGTAGATATAATTTATATTACATATACAACTCACTTTTTCTTGATCCAATATAAATACAACTAACTTAGAACATGAGTTTTTTGTGGTTAGGTACTATACAATCATATCCTACAAAGACAAGTATTGATTTTGAAGTCTGCTACTTAATTCCAGGTATAAGTTTTTTAAAATGCTATTTTTGGTGTATGAGGACAAGAAATAGATGTTGTTGTCTTATTTAGCATTCAGATTTCGTTGATAGTATTATAAATTTTGCGTTCTAGACACACGAAATAACTATAATTTATAGTGTTTTCCTTTAGTTTAATATTGTAATGCATATATATTACAATGGGCAAATATTGATTTTTGAGTCCTAGACATAAGTATATATAATTTCTCTTACATATACAACTCACACAGAACATTGGTTTTCTATGGTTAGGTACTATACAATCATATGCTACGAAGATAAATATTAATTTTTCAGTTAATATTTGTCAAGCACATAATTTATGCCATCTATCCTACTTAGAATATAAACTCCCCTAAAAACTAAACTATTTTTTCCTTTTAGAGAGAAGTAACATATATAATTATGTTATATATCATACTCAAACATGGATTCCTCTGGTGTTAGTAATAAAAGTTAATTTTCCAAGGAATTAACGTTGATTTTCGAGTAAATTGCAAATCTACCTATTTAAGTTACGAACTTTGTTGAATCGCTCATCTATATATCGTACGAATAGGTTCTTGCATCTTCCTTCTCCTTTTCCCTTCCCCCTTTTATCCCTAAAATCACAAGAAAAATGTAAAACTTATCATAAAAAATTTTTTGAACATTTTTTAATATAAAGTTGTAATCTCTTTGGAAGTTGCATGTATGTGACTGTGTGAGAAAGAAATGAAAGGAGATTATTAATCAGAATTGACCTCTGGCCTTTGTATTTTTCCTGTCGGCGGACTCGTAAGTGGTGAACATTTGTTCTTAATCTTCTCTATCTCCCTCCCCAACCCTCATGTTGATTTTTTGTTTTTCTTCAATCCGTTTGGAAGTTGGAACATAGCAGCAGTTTTTTTTTTAATCGCAATCGTTTGTCCAAACCTTTTGATCTATTCTTCTTCTTATCTTGTGTTACTTTATAGCACAAAATATAGGACATTTTTCATCAAAAAAAAATGTTACTTTATTACTATTTCTAACACTTTAATCGTTTAGGTAATCTTCCTTCTTGGTCTTATATTCATGTTATAACCTTCCTTCTTGGATACCAATTATTCTAAAGTTTACTACTTTTGAGGTATGAGTTTTTTAAACTATAAATAATTTAGTCGTCTTGAGACAAAAGATAAGTTTAGGTTAGATGTCTTATCCAGCATACGTATCCCCCTCTATAATATTAAATTTTTAAAAATCTCCAAATAATTTAGTCCTCTCATTCTTACACTATACACAATTTCAAAAAATCAATTGGCATTTATTGTCTATACAAAAAAATATACACAATTATAAAAGTTTTGAGGCAAAACCTTTAAAATCTTGGTTGTAACGACTTTATAAAATCTTGGAAGCAAATTTACTATCCAACAACAAACTTTTTTTTTGGTAAATAAACCAGGAAGTTGTATTGAAGAATATGCATTTTTACAAAACAACTTGCAATCCCAAAAGGGGTACAGAAACAAAACAAAGAAACATGGACTAGACTACAACAACGTATAGTCAGTCCATCAAAAGCAGGGTAGAGGAAGTCTAGGGGGATTGCATATTGCACTTCCCACAGATTACGTAACATGTAGACTACAAACCGGATTTACATCATGTGCAAAGCAAAAGTCTAGAAGTTGCCATGAAGAAGCCATCTATCTATGAAGATCGGTGTCCTTGATTTTCGTTGAGAGAAGTCTGCTTCTCACCATATTCAAAACCATCAGCTGGGTAGTAACTAGATCATTATGCTAACTAGTGAAAATTCTATGGTTTCTTTCTCTCCATAAAACATAAATTGTGACAGCAAGACATAGTTTTCTAATGGAATTTTGTAGTTGCTTGCCTTTCCATTGGGTGGACATAGCCTCAATGAGACTCTGCCAAGAAGAAGATTGTCATGGCCAATTTCACTTGCTGATGACATTCCTCCAAACTCTTTCTGAGTATGAGCATTCAAAAAATATATGGGAGTGTGATTCTTGATCAGCTCTACAAAGTACATAGGTAGTTCTAATGTTGGGTGTAAAACTATGGATTCTAACATTTGTGGCCAGTCTATTCCTTATAGCAAGCCAAAAGATGAAGTTGGCCCTAGGAATGCATAGATTGAACCAAAGAAGATGGTACAACAACACCTCTGCATATTTGATTCCAAGATGAAGAAGTAGAGAAGTTGTCATTTACTTGGGGAAGCCATTTGATCTCATCCTTTATCTCAATTGATGGGGAGTAATTGGGCATAGTTGAGATGATCTCATTAATAATTCTGGAGTTCCTAGGATTTGTTGCAGGCCACCGCCACTGGTTTCCATGAATAATGCAAGCAACCTTGGCATTCTTAGGGATCTCAGTATCATCAATTACTCTAGGACCCCATTTAAGAAGGAGAGGTCCGTAAGGATGCCAAAAATCATGCCAGAGATATGTATTCCTACCATTTCCAATAACATACAGAAAGAAAGGTCTTGCTAATTCCCTGACTTGCAACAACTTCCTCCAGTTCCATGAACAAACCTGCGGTGGTTTGGCTTCCCATATGCTCTTGCCTCTAAGATGGTGCTCCTTGATCCAACTGGTCCAAGTGTTATTCTCATTAGTAATTAAGTGTCAAAGATGCTTGAGCATAAGGGCTTTGTTCCAAGCCCTTAATCTTTCAATCCTAAGTCCCTTTCCTTTATTGGTACACATACCTCATTCCAAGCAACCTTGGCTCCCTTTGTTTTCATTTCAGTTCCAGACCATAAAAATGATCTTAGTTTCTAGTCAATAGCATAGAGAACCTTCTTTGGAAGCATAAGATGACTAGCCCAATAAACCTGAATACTAAATAACACAGTTTCAATGAGTTGGAGTCTCCCAGCATATGCCAGAGCTCTATTAACCCAAGAATTTATCTTTGAATCCACTTTTTCAAGTAACCAAGAACAGTCTTGCATCTTGAGCTTTGTGGTAATAATAGGGATCCCTAGATATTTCATTGGGATGCAACCAATGGAAAAACTGAAACACTCTACCATTAACTGTTGTTGCTCTTCTTGAACTCCTAAAAGGAAGATGTGGCTCTTTGAAGGATTAGCCTTTAAGTTAGATAACATTTGGAATTTATCCAGAGCCTTTTTAAGAACTTCAACTGATATGGGGTCCCCATGGCATAACATGATTAAGTCATCTGCAAAGCAATGTTGGAAAATCTTTTGTTTCTTGCATCTTCAATGATATTTCAAATGAGGCTCATTTTTAAATAAGGAGACATTGAGTCTCCTTGTCTAAGACTTCTACCACTTGGAAAGTATTCTGCCAATTCACCACTAACATTGATAGAAAACTTGGGAGTAGTAATGCATTCTCTAATCCATTTGACCACTATTCAGGGAAGATTAAGAGCAGCAAGCACATTGAGCAAGAAATCCCCGTCAACTATGTCATAAGCCTTCATTAAATCAACCTTGATAGCATACTTAGAGGGACCATCATTCTTGTGATTGTTCCTTAGCAATTCTTGGGCCAGAGGAATATTGTCCTCTATTCTCTTTCTCTTAATGGAGGCAGTTTGAGAGGGGTTGATCACATGGGGAAGCAGATTTTTAAGACTATTTGCTATGGTTTTGGAGATTACCTTATAGAGGGTATTACAACATGAGATGGGTCTAAAATTAGACATGCTTGTGGGGTTGGGGACTTTAGGAACAAGAGCAACTATAGTAGCATTTAATTCCTTGAGAAGCTAACCTGTGGCAAAGAATTCTTTAACAGCAGCAACAATGTTTTCACCATTGTTAAACACTTGACACACTACAACAAATAGCATTTTTTGCGATGTTTTGTTTGCGACGATTTTGAATTTGTCCCAAAAAATTTACTATTAGTGACAATTTAATATTTTATCGCAAATTACAATTTTCACAAGTTTTTTGCGACGTTTTTTAAAAACGTCACAAAAAGTCGATTCCGTCCGAATTGTTTTTTGGCAGGAGAAATGGCGGTAATTGAAAAATTAAATAAAAAAATTAATTAAATTTTTTTGACTTTTTGAGAAAACGTCGCAAATAAATCTTTTTACGAAAACAACATATTTAATTATTTTTTGGCGACATTTTTATAAAACGTCGCAAATATATTTTTGCATAAATAAAAAATTTAAAACATAACACTTCAATTAATTTTTCGTGACTTTTACAAAAAACGTCGCGAATATTTTTTTTACTTAAAATAACAATTTGATTACTTTTTGGCGACAATTTTAAAAAACGTTGCAAATAAATTTTTTTGTAAAAAAAATTAAAAAAAACACTTTAATTAATTTTTAACGACATTTTAAGAAAAAGTAGCAAATAAATTTTTTCTTAAAAAAAATTAAAAAAAAATAATTTGATTACTTTTTAGCGACAGTTTTTAAAAACGTCGCAAATAAGTTTTTTCCAAATAAAAAGTTAAAAAATAACAATTTAATTAATTTTTGTGATGATTTCAAAAAACGTCTCTAATACTTTCTTTAATTTAAAAAAAATATTTCATTTTTTGCGATAGTTTTAAAAAACGTCGCAAATAAATTTTTTCATAAATAAAAAATTTTAAAAATAGCAATATAATTAATTTAATACTTAAATAAAAAAAATTTAAAAAGCTATTTGATTTTTTGAGACGGTTCTAAAAAATTATAAATTTAATTATTATTTTTTACTTTTTATAGTAATTATAAATTTAATTATTATTTTTTACTTTTTATTTTTCTAAAAAATTATTCACGACGATTTTTTTACGTCGCCAAAAATAAATTAAATTACTATTTTTTACTTTTTTATTTTTGTAAAAAATTATTTGTGACGATTTTTTTACGTTGCAAAAAATAAATTAAATTATTATTTTTCAATTTTTTATTTATGTAAAAAAAATTATATGCAACGTTTTTTTTCTCGTAAAAAAATAATTAAATTATTATTTTTTATTTTGTTACGCTGGTGGAATAGATTTTAGCTATGTTTTTTTTTAAATTTTCGTGACCTTTTTTTAGTCCCAAAAAAAATTTTGGCAATGAAATAAATTTGCGTAGCAAAATTCTTTCTGCGACAAATCTATTGCGACGAAAAGAAAAACATCGCAAAAAATAATTGACGACAATTTTTATGAATTTAGCGATGAAAAAAATCGTCGCAAAAAACTATTTTTGTTGTAGTGACATATCCGATAACTTAAACTTTGTTAGTCACTAACAAACCAAATACAGAGAAATATACAATCATCCATTAATCATTTCCACCCATGAGCAAAATATATATATAATCAACACACTCACACACATCCATTCATCATTTCCACACATGATCAAAATATATATACAATCAACACACTCACAAACATCTATTTATAACAATAATTCCAAAATGCAAAATGAATTCAAAAGAAATATGATATAAATAACAAATGTTGGTAGGTACAAAAGATCAAAAAGTAACAACTTTAGGACAAAACTAAAAGTATTCTATCCTAAGTCATCACAACCCAACTAGACAATTTTCTAAAAACTACTAAAACTATCTAATCATCCCACACCTAACAAAATAACTACTCAGAGGCACACACTTCCTCATCATCATCAGATCCATCCCCAACCTCCTCCTCATCATTGCAACCAATCTCCTAAACTATATCTCTAGGCTCTGACACAAAAGCTAAAGGTGGTGCTGAAGTGGCTGAATCAACAACCCCTAAACTGGTAGGTCTAGATATTGATGTTGGCGGAGGAATAATTGGAAAAACCCCTCTGGGAAGGAGAGCCTCAAACAATCTCCTTTGAATCATCGATAACAACCCCACATCCCTAACTATCTAGGATCGTATCCCCTTGATATCTGAAATACAGGACTCCATACCATTCACCCTCCCCTCTAGCCTAGTCTGTAAAATTTGAAAAAAAAAAAGAATTTTTATGAAAAATGACAAAACATTAATTAGTTGTTATGATACGAATTGAAAACTCAAATTTTTCTAGAACTCGGATGATGAAACAGACTTCATCATTAGATTCTTCTTGCAAAATCTAGTTAACCAGTCAATTTTCGTTGAATTTTTTGTATTTTACAAAGCGATCGAGTGTCGCGTGACCTAAATAAACGAGACTAGAAATTAAATTGCGAAAGTGGAAAAGAATTTAAAGCTAGTTCAAATAAAAATATATTCAACTTGAACTGGGACAACATTTAATTGATTCGGAACAAAATCAAAACCGAAAAAGGTGAACTTGTGGCTCAACGTGGGCCAAGTGTCCAAAGAGTATAAATAGGGGAAAAATCAAAATTTTTCCCCATTTGACCATCAGATTTTTGCTGGAAAAGGAAAGGAAAAATCAAGTAATTCTTCAAGCTTTTCTCTACGATCTACGACTTTCCTTTGGTTGAATCACATCGAGTCAAGAACAAAGAGTATTCAATTCGACGTGGACTACAAAACCATACAAAAAATTGAAGGTTTGGACGAAGTTCAAAGGGCAGGATTTTAGGAATCAAGGGCTAAAGCTTGATTTGGGTCTTGGAAGGCTTTCTACAACTTATTTTACGTTTCAAGAGGTATGATTCCATTCCTAATTAGGTTTATTTTTAACCTAGGGTTCCATATGATATGGGTAGCATGACTTGAGATGAAATCTCTTATTTGATGACTCTTAGTGTAACTAGAGTACAAGAAATAGGTATAGAAATATGTTAAACCAATTTTGCATGAATTGGGTTTGTAAAATTTACTTGTTTGGTAAATTCATGAGAAATGTGATAAATTGAGTATGATTGTGTTACACATGATTGTATGCCTAGAAGGTGTTTAATAAAATGTCTATGTTAATGTAGCATGTTTGTGTTTATTGAAAATGTTATAACATATTTGGTGAAAAATATGGATTGTAATTATATGTCTTTGATATAATTGACAATTTAGGAATATAATGATGTTGAAATGTAATTTTATGCTATGTGAAAAATGGGTATTGAGAATGGTTAAAATCAATTCTAACACGAATTGGGTATTTAGAAATTGCTTGTTTGTGATTTTTTGTGTAATATATTGATTGGACATGCTAAGTGTTAACATTTAAGCCTTGAAGGTGTTTAATGAAATGTCTATGTAGATTAAATATGTTATTTGCATTGATTATGATATGACTTGTTTTGGAGTTGATGATGGTATATGCATTATGATATATTGATATTGAGGTTAGTGATGGTGGTTACATGCTTATGATGTAACTGATCATGAAAAAAGGTTGATGGACATTTAATTTGTTCATATTGTGTTCATGAAATATAAAATTTTATTGGAAATGCAACTATACATCACATCTGCATATGCACGAGAAACAATGCATTCATGGCTTTGTGACATGAGTGTGGGTGTGTGCATGTTTTTCGAATCAAACACAATTCTTGGTGGATGATACGGGGGCTCGGGAAAGTTGGACCAAGGTTCGACTGAGTCTCACGGTTTGCATTAAAAATTAGGTTGGGAGTTAGCAAGAAGGGCTAGACTGTCCCTCGGGTGCAAGACCCAGTTATTTTGGACACGCACTCCGTTGGTATCAAGTCCATAAATTGTGTCGGTGTATGCGAAATTGTTGGTAGAGGGTGCCCGTTGGTGGACGTCCATAAATACTCACCCCAAGAAAGACTCAGGATTTAAAATGGTCACGGCTTGAAATGCCCGAATTCATACGCATTGCATTGCATGTGTCATGGGAGCTGATGAAGGCTCGGGTTGAGTTACATGTATAAGTCTCATCTCATATCATGACGTGGCATTGAAGATTTCATTATTGAATCGCATATTCTTGAATGAAATAATTGTTTGTGAATTAGATGTGAACATTTCATATGTATATAGGTTGAGGAGTAGATAAAATTAATTTTAGATTTAATTTGTCTTCTTTAGAAAAAAAAAACGTATATAATTTATGTTAACTGTCATACTAGATTCTCTTCACAGTATAATAATTTTTGTATTCTGATCTCTTACTTTTTTTTTCTTACAGGAAAAAGAGAATATATATTAAGTAGAAAAATCTAAACAGAGGAATGACACTATAAAGTCTGGCGCCACATTCTCCCAGACATTAAAGTGTTCAAAGCATCTAACCCTCCTAGCAAGCTGGTGAACAACACAATATCCAGTATGTCTAATTGTAGAAACTGAGAAAGAACGAAAATTATGTAAACAGCACCTAACATTAGCTATAATTGATTCTACAGGAGAAAAATCTTCATTAGCATCGACCATCAACTTTATCACAGTAGGTGTTGAAGATCGAATAAATTACTTATTACCTAGTTAAGTTAGGAATCAAATGAATATGCAATATAATCATTTTTTTTTCTTTTCCTTTGTTCATTATACCCTTTTTCTTTTTTTCATTTTACTCATAAAATCATAGAAATGATTTAAAACATATAGTCTTGAGTCTTGACCAAGTGGATCACTTTGTCTTATTTCGTTGGGGAATACCCCTCGTGGGTTTTCCCTCATGATATTAGGGCCCCAAAATAAACACAAACCCGAGGGTACAAAAAAAATGCCATGATCCATGTCGAAGTATCAAATCGAAGTTGATCGAGAATCGTAAATTTTGATTTGATTTAATCAATATTTTTTTATTTTTATAATTATAAACTAAAAAGCCTCGATCCAGGTCAAAATGTTATCCGATGGAAAGTGAAAATATTATACCAAAACAATTAGATTTCGGAATTATTACCCAACCACTAAATCTAAATTGAATGGATAATTTATGTTCTGAACTAGTTTTAAAAGTGTATTATTAGTATCAGGCCCAGATTTCTTGAAATTCCAAACCTAAACACAAAACATAGGCTGGTGGAGAGAGTTAATTTTTCCTCTGCCGTATTTTTATAAATTTTTTGCTGGATTATCATAAATTTATTTATCAAATGACTGTTTATGAAGTTGTGTTTTTGCAACACGAATTTACACAAACAGTATATTAGAAACTAATTTTACTACTTTTTCAAAATAAAAAAAATTATTACTTTTGTGAGTATTTCTATCACATTTATAAATATTTTTTTCACTATTGCTGTAATTTTTTTAAACATTTTTTTGGATACTACAATAATAATAAAATCACCCACAAATATAATAAAATAATTACAATTTTAATAAATAAAAATATGGTATCAAATTTTTTTTTTCAATCCTATAGTCAAGTCCTCAAGTCCAAGTCTTAAGATCATTTTTAGACATTTCAATAGGGTCATTTTGAAGCCTATTTTCTCATTCATTTCTTACTCGATTTAAGTAAGTGAATATATTATGTTATTCTTCTCACGAATAGAATATGAATCTATGAAAGTTTACTAGAAACAACGAACGGGTCACACTTTAATTTAGGTTTAAAGTCGACCAAAATTTTAATTTTTATACTTAAAAAATTTATTTTAGTCCAACAAATATCACCCATAAATATAATAAAATAATTACAATTTTAATAAATAAAAATATAGTATCAATTTGTTTTTCAATACAGTAATCATGTCCTCAAGTCCAAGTCTCAAGATCATTTTTTTTCTCATTAGTAAATGGATGTTAGCAAAATTTGACATGATTTTGACACTGATGTGATTATTGTGGACTGAAAGTTAGAGCTCCATTGTTGTCGGCCTTCAACCAACTTTTTTTGTCGAACAAATAATATTTGTATTTAATTTGTTGATTTACTCTGAACTCCTTATTTATTATAATTTTTAAATAAATAGTAAATTTTATCTAATTTAAAACTTAAAAACTAAACTAATCGTAATGAATTAAGTCTCCGATAAGTCTTCAATTATATCTCAAATCCAAACAGCATAATATGCTCTCTCTCATATACACCCACAAAAATATAACGCCGACAAAAACAACAACAAAAAATTCCACTACAATACTCGTACAACATTGGAGTCTGTTCTAAGCAATTAATTAAAGGTTATATTAAACCATTATCTAATTTAAAAACTTAGGTTATAGAAGACATTATAATCTAAGCGGTGTTAATTGCAAATTATTCTTCTGATATAGTGAAAATAACTACTCTTGCTTCCGTAGATAATTTTTTTTAAACTGCGTTAATTTGTGTATTCACTGTTTGATTTTTTTTCCTTGTTAATTTTTTAGTGCGCTCCCAAACAAAAGAATATTTTCAGGTTTTTGGGGTCATGTTAGTTGTTACGATAATTTCTTATCTCAATGATTACACCCAAGCCTTGGGATTGATACAATTTCAATGGAGAAAGTACATAAAATTCAACTACCTTGGACAATAGCAAAAAAAAAAAAAGATTCAAGTACCTTGGGATTAATACAATTCAATGGAGAAAGTGCAAAAAATTCAACTATTGTCACCACAACTACAACCCTCCAAACGAAAAATTGAAAAATACACAATCCGTTGAAGACAATCACAATACCTGGATGGGAGCTGGGGGTGGACTAGGATCTCCTTTTTTTTTGGGGGGGGGGGGGGGACAAAAATAAAATAAACGCCATCCAATATAAATGTATTACGATTCATGTTCAAATTACTAAATAAATACTAAAATTCGTATCAATAATACATCAAAGCAAAGTATAATGTTTTTCCAAATCTCAAAAATTGTCTATATTGATTTATGCTAAGTTTCTGACAATTTTCCTTTCACTATATATTTGAAGAAACAGAAACACCCATTTGGGTTTGAACACTTTACAATTTGCATTTCTTCGTATTTTAGTGAGGTGCAAATCTTTACTTAAAAAAAAAAAGAGACAAGGTCAACTATATGATTATTCTAACAAAATGGGGGCATTGTTTAAAACCAAAGAAATGCATTATTTATTTATTTATTGAGGTTACATTTCAGTTGTTTCAAAGAATCCAAAAATAAAATAACTGTTTCATTGGTCAAGAGGGCTAATAGTGACTTACTACTTCATTTTCTAAAAAATCCAAAAATAAAATTTCTAAAAAATCAAAGAAGGCAATATGCTAATTCTACTTCATTTTGACTTCGTTTTTTTTTTTAAAAAAAAAGCAATATATATATATATATATATATATTATTGGTTTTTGAAAGGTCAGTTGGG
>CM042190.1:22778764-22797395 GCA_023539305.1 Ilex asprella | reverse complement strand
AAAATAATTATAAAACATAATAATTTAGCTTAAAATATAAAATATGTCTAAAATTCATATAATTTGTCATAAAATTAATGAAGTTAAGTAAAAGAAACACTTGTGTCAAATATCAAAGTTGAACTTTGAAGCTCCAATCCAACTACATAACAGAAAAATCAATCCAAACCGTGTGACAAGAAAATATTCAAACTAATGAAATCAAAACCAAGAATGAAAGAGTCAAAACCAATGAAGCCTCGACCATTTTTGTTTACAATTATATATGCAGTAAGCATTGATCGCAGTAAGCATTTACAGTCTGATATCAACATGAAATCAACTACCCCAACTTGAAACAGTGGATTTTAGTTTTGGTTACTAAGATATGAACTAATGAAAGGAAGTTTTTACCTTAATTTACAGTCTAATAGAAGAAGTAAGCATTGATCTCAGTCGCTGGAGTTCCTCGTCGGTCGCTGATCGCAGTGGCTGATCTGATCACAATCGAGTCGAAGATCCCCCCTAGTCGCCGGCGCAGTGGCTGGTCGCTGGAGCAGTGGCTGATTACTGGTGGTGGTGGTGCCTTCTGCGATTTATTGAGTTAGGGCAAAAACAAAAGCCCCAAATACAAAAATATATTGATTTAATTTAGTTACGTAATTTATTTTTTAAATAGGCATTAAACTGCCTGGTTTTCAGAAAATCGGCGGTTCACGGTTTTTGTTAAAAATCGGCCGATTTTTCAATTTTTAGACGGTTCGCTTCTTTAAGTGATTCAACTAAGGAACTGGAATGGTTAAGGTCCCGGTTCATGGTTGAATCGGTCCGACCTGCCGGTCTGGTCCGATTCTGATAACACTGGTAAGGAGTTGATTTGGATGACTTAAAAAATATATTTTTAGAATTTTTGACTTATCGTAAGTCTTTTTTTTTTTTTTAGTGTTTAGAATAACTTCTTAAAAACATTTTAGAAAAAGTAAAAATAATTTTAACCTTTAAATAAGTTAGTAAGTACAACTTAACAAACAATAACTTATCCTTTTGATAAAATGGTTTTTTAAAACCACTCCTGAATCCTCATTTCATGCTCACTCCCCTGCTACCTCCTCTATCGACACCAACGAAGACCACCTCACCTTCAATCACCTCGTTGACTGACGACCGTGGAAGACGGGGAGCTACATGAGGAGGAAGATAATGTAAATCAAATTACTTTTGAAGGGGTATTGATTTATCAATTACGAATTCAATGTATATAGGAAGAGAGAACGTATTGCTTCACAATTATGACAAACAATCAACTATGAATATTTGATTTTATTTATTATTAGTATGTACTTAATGTCGTGTGGATAGTTGGACTATGAAATTTTTTCGTATAATACCTTTCCTAATATGATTTTTTTGTGTATTATTGTATGTGTAGTGTATGTGTGTATATATGCATTCAATGATATTAACAATTGTGACAGAAATAAGTATTTTTACGATCTAAACATACTTTTTATAAAATATTTTTATTTTTGATCATCCAAACAATACTTATTTAATAAAAGTGTTTTTCTTATAAAACACTTTTGGTGAATTCTTATTGAAAGAGTAATTTTTGAATTTCGTAAGGCATGATCCCAAACACAACCTTACCCTATCAAAAAATAATGTGGTTTAAACATATGTTTTAAAATGTAAAAGTGATTTTTAAACATGTTTTTAGAGTTGTATGATAAAAGATGGTGATGGTGAGACAGAATCCTATGAACTAGTCTCAAAAGATGCATTTGTAACCATGGACGAAAGTGAGACCATATTGTTTTCAACGCAATGTAGAGAATGTGTTAAGTGCTACAAGTTGGATGAATATGAAGACATTCTTTTATCCAAGAGAAGCAATGCAAAAGAAATTGAACAATGTTACATAAACTTAAAAATTAGGCTTAAAAACTAGATTTGATAATCTTAATTATTGATTTTACTGTGGGTCCCAGCATTTAGTAGGACCCACTACTTATTCAATGGTTGAGATTATCAAGTCTAGTTTTTAAGTCCATCTAACATTGCTCAAAGAAATTTAAGAAGTCTAAGAACATTGAAGACGAATGCACAAATGAGTAATGCAAGGCAGACGTAAGAATTAGGCTTTATAATCTCACTAATTAAATAGGTAGTGGGTCCCAATAAATATTGAGACATACAGTGAAATCAATGGTTGTAAGTATCAAGTCTAATTTTAAGTCCATGTAGTATTGCTCATGCACAAATACACAAAATTGTTGGAATGAAGATAATGCATATTGGTGTGCAAATTGATCATAAGCTCTACACCGCCTTGGAGATGGCTTTGGTACACAAACATCTTAAGATTGTAAAAACAGGGATTAGAATAAGATCAGTCATTTTTCACTCCTAAAACTCTTTGTCTCGACCCAAATTTTATTACTTCTGTACCTTTTAATATCCTCTTCTTGGTACTTCTGCTAACAAAGTAAGGTGTTTTTGTTAATTTGTCAAATGGCACGTGCTAAATATTCTTATATCTTTTAACTTCTGATTTAAAGGGACAGCAAGAAGGCACAACAATGCGAATACGCAGCTCACAATCATCCACTCACAGGAGTTTATCAAACCAGATTTATCACTTCTTTACATCAACAACAGTAAGCAAGTTGTACTGAAAACTATTCTTTATAACCAGATATTGACAAAAGAAAATGAACAGTCTATTAAACAAATCTAGACTACCACATGTAAACATAAATAAAAATCGAAGTCACTTCAGTTGGAATTACTACAACAAGGAAATTTCTCGGATACCATATAGTTGGAGTCAAGAGAACTAGAAATAAAATAGAAGAAAGTAGAGGAGAATATGAACACTCAAAAAAAATTCATACAAGTTTATTACAATCACACACTCAACTTGAACTCTTCAATTTCAACTCAACTCAACTCAACTTACTTGAAACTCTAAGTCATGTATCCTATTTATATAGGTCATGTATATAATTCATAATATTACATTAAGGTACCATTACACATGATGGTGTTATCTCACGTGGATGAGCTAACCGTATGAATGGATAGCTAAGTATGGATATGAGCTACAAGGCTTGTGAATGTTTTAGACAAAAATCCTACGGGATGATGTGCACACAGAACATGCAGTGGTTCATCGGCTCAGGAGCGCGGCTAATCCACTCTTTAATTGAGTCTTTTGCTCCAAGAGTCTGTATTATTGGGGAGTGTGTTTTACAAGTGATATTTGATATATTTAGGGTTTTGTTTTCCTGCTATAAGGGCATTGTACAGTATTTATAGTGTAATTTCTACTTCAAAGGGATCTTCAGCGAGATCCCTGCCTCCTCTCCGCAGGATCTGCCTTGATTTTGGGGGAGGATTTTGGTTGGTGTAGAGACTCATGCCTTTTTTTATAGCTTTTCATTGCTTTGGGATTTCCTACTGCCGTCTAGCTGTCTCCCTCACATTTTCTTTACCGTTTTGTCCGTGGGAGCTCAAGGTCTGAACCTCTGAGTTTTGGGTGACTGACCTGACCTCCTAGTCTGAGCTCCTTTCCCAAACTCATACTTAGTTAAAAATTCTTTTTTGGTATCATCAATTGCCCCCAGCCCTTAGCCCAAGTGAACTTGGGTAGGGACTGAGCTAAGGTAGACCTCCACACACTGACCTCGATTCGTCCATGAATAGATTTTTGACGGTTTCAGGCAATCATTTACTCCTCGTTTCACACGCACGTTCTCCACTTCTCTTACTCACGAACCGTTAGCTTTAAATGCATCTGAGTTGATAGAAAACGACTCTCATTTCACTCTTTGAATTCACTTCCCTCAAGCTTTTCACCTTCTTCTCCTTAGTGATCTCTGGTTTTCCCCAATCTGTTGGTGAACTTAGGGTTTTGCTGACTCTCACCCCTCCACGAATTTGCATGAAAGACTTACTTTCTATTTCTCGCTTCAAATTTTGGTTTGTCATTCGCCTTTGATTAGGTATGTTCCTTGTCCCTTACGTATTTCTTTGTTCTGGATCCCTTGAATCTGAGGTGGTTGCTGTATTTCTGGACTTTTTGATTTTGCTATTTTAGGAACAGAGGCTACTCTTTGTCTCGTCTTCCTCTCTTCTTGGATCCTTTCTCTACCACTAGGATTTTCGTCATTGGTCGCTGGTGTCTTGCCCCTTTGGTCTTCGTTGGGAACAATTTTGTTCTTTTCTGCTGGGTAAAAACTCATGAAGTTGCTTTCAGAGGCGGATAAGGAGAGAGATGAGCTAGAGGAGAAGAATGCACACCTAAGGGAGGAATTAGTCGAGCTAAAGAGGTAGCTTGGATGGAATTGAGAGTTTCCCTTATTCTCATTTCCTTTTATTTTCTTCATTGTAACGTCATAGAAACTTTTCCCTTGTCCTCTTAGGTTGTTGGGTTTCCCTCTGCTAGTCATTATGCTTATGATTTTGCTCTTGGTTTAGTGGACCTTGTCACATTCTTATGAGCTGAAGAGCTCATCTTAATTTTATGGGCTGAAAAGCTCATTTTTATTTTATGAGCTTAAGGAATCATCCTAGTTTTATGAGCTGAAAAGCTCATCTGAAGTATATGAGCTGGAGAACTCATTTTAATTTTTATGAGCTGAGGAGCTCATCGTATTTTTATGAGTTGAGGAGCTCATCTGTTATTTTATGAGCTGAGGAGCTCATCTTTATTTTATAAGTTGAGAAACTCATCATTAGCTTTTTAACTACTTCATGGAATCATGCTGGAATAATTCAAAGGCTTGCTACTTTATTGATGATAGCTTTCTTACAAAAGAAACTCACTGAAAAAATCTTTTGAGATGCACTACATTCCAAGAATGAGGTAGAATTTTTCCTTCTTCTGTGTGAAACTCGTAATTCCCAGGTCTAATTACCCTGGAGATGATGAAAGGACCTTCCCAGTTAGGTCCTAGTTTTCCATGAGTGGGATTTTTCCTTGCAGGGAGGAGTTTTCTAAGCACTAAGTGTCCAACTATAAAGCTTCTACATCTGACCCTTCTATCGTAATACCTTGTTGTCTTCTTCTGGTAACTCTGGATGTGTTGTAGAGCTCTGTCTCTCTTTTCATCTAGGAATTCAAGATTTAGTAGAAATGATTCATCATTGTGTTTGGATTCTGAAAATTCAGTCCTGGGGGATGGGAGTCCTACTTCGATAGGCACCACTGCTTCGGTTCTGAAAGCTAAAGCAAGCGGTGTTTCTTGAGTCGCTAACCTGGTAGTTGTTCTATAGGCCCATAGCACCTCCGGGAGGTGTTCCACCCAATTCCCTTTTAGGGCTTCCAACATAGTTTTCAGGGCTGACTTTATGGTTCGAATGGTGACTTCTGGTTGACCGTTGGATTGAGGATGAGCTGGAGCTGAGAAGTAATTTTTTATCCCCAGTTCGGCACAAAACTTCTTGAATTTAGGGTTATCAAATTGTCTTCCATTGTCGGAGACGATTTCCTTAGGAACTCCAAACCTGTAGATTATTAATTTTCATGTGAAATTCTGCACTTTCTGCTACGTGATTGTTGTCATGGATTCCACCTCTGCCCATTTAGTGAAGTAATCCATCCCAACGATGGCAAACTTAGACTGCCCCACAATCACGGTAAGAGGCCCAAGAATGTCCAAGCCCCATTGTTGGAATGGGCGAAGGGCTCACTACCGACATTAGGAGATCTGGTGGGCAATGAGAGATGTTGGCGTACACCTACAGACCTTACACTTTTTAACCAGATCAGTGGCATCCTTTAGCATAGTGGGCAATAGTACCCCTGCCTCAAAATTTTTCCTACTAGAGCTTAAGTTTCGATATGGTTACCGCAAACTTCCTCATGGACTTCTTTAAGTATGTAATTAGCATCCTCATTTCCCATACATTTGAGGAGAGGTGACAAAAAATCTTGTTTATACAAGTTTCTCTGCAAAATAGAGAATCTGGCTGACCTTGTATTTAGCTTGGCAGCCTCCTTGGAATCTGCTAGCACGGTTCCATTCTGGAGATACTGTCTGATGAGGTCCATCCAGCTCGGTGGAGTCAAAACAGGGAGCACTTCCGCTTCCTTAATACTTACCGATGGTTCTGCCAGATGTTCTACTAGTATTAGCCTATTCAGGTTTTCCTGTAAAGTTGTCACTAGCCTTACAAAAGCGTCTGCTCGTGAATTCTCAGTTCTGGGAACATGTTTGACCTTAACGTTCACAAACTTCTTGATCAACTCCTACACCTTCCTAAGGTAAATGACCATTTTTTCGTCCTTAGCCTCGTAAGATTCTTCTATCTGCTTCACTACTAGCTGGGAATCACTACAAATCTCAAGTTGTTCTGCCTCCATTGAGTGAGCAAGATTAAGTCTAGCAATGACAGTCTTATATTCTGCCTCGTTGTTTGAAGTCTTAAACCCAAATTTGAGGTCATATTCGACGTCTATTTCATCTGGGGGGTCAGAATTAAGCCTGCACAGCTTCCCTGAGCATTAGCAGTTTCATCTACTGAAAGTTTTCACGTGGGGAGGTCAGGTACTAGGTGTGTGGCCTCCATGGGTGTTGTTGTCGTGAATTTTGCGATAAAATCTGTAAGGATCTTCCCTTTGATTGGAGTTCTTGGTTTGTACTTGATGTCAAACTCGCTGAGCTCTATGGCTCACTTAATCAGTCTCCCCGAACACTCTGATTTATGTAGTACTTGCTTCATCGGCTGATCTGTAGGAACCTCAATAGTATGAGCCTGAAAATATGACCTAAGTCTCCTAGCAATTGTAACCAAAGCTAAAACAAGCTTCTCCATATTTGGATATCTCTCCTCTATCCCCCGCAGAGCTCTGCTACAGTAATAGATTGGCTTTTGAGCTCTATCTCGCTCACTTATTAGTGCTGCACTAGTCTAGAAATTTGAGACAACTAGGTAGAGAGTAAGTACTTCCCCTTCTAAAAGGCTTACCAAAAAAGGAGGGGAGCTCAAATAATCTTTCCAAGCTTTAAACGCTTCTCCACATCGAGTATCCCACTGGAGCGCCTTCTTTAAAACTTGAAAGAAAGGTTGACATTTATCACTTGATCTGGACACAAAACGACTCAAGGCAGCTATTCTTCCTGTCAAACTTTGAAATTTCCTTGTATTGGATGGTAGCTGCATATCTAGTACTACCTTCACTTTTTTTGGGTTAGCCTCAATTTGCTCGGAATCCAGTTTTCCATGAGTGCTCCAAACAAATCGAAATAGACTGCCACCTTGTTTGTGACTGGGTACAATAAGGTCTCCTTCAGCTTCATCACATTGCCTCCGCTGATCAGATAGCGTACATTTTCACTAAGGCATTGGGCGAACAATTTGATTATTTGCGGTCCAAGCTGGGCATTCTGTCCCTCCGTGCTCCATCTTGAGGGGGAGTATTAGCAGACATCATGGAAAAGATAAGGCAACAATCAATTAGGCAACTATCAATTCGGAAGCAAGAATCAGGCAACGCAAGGAAACAATCAACTGAGATCTTAATTCCATATTCTCAGGATTCCATTCTCTTTTTGTATTTATCCTTTCCTAATAAGTTGTATTGTTTTTTCTATATATGTGGTTGTACTGTGCCTTTCTTTTTAACGAGAAAACAATTGATTCCAACTTCATCTACACATTTTAACAAGGTATGTTCTTCATAGTCTTAGTACATGTGTTGTCCCTGCTTTGTTTATCCCTAAGAAAGATGGTTCTTGGAGAATGTGTGTTGACAGCCGTGTCATTAACAAAATTACAATCAAGTATTGATTTCCTATATCGAGACTTGACGATATGCTTCAACTTTTGGCCGGTGCACTTTGGTTCTCCATAATTGATTTGCGTAGGGGTTTTCATCAAATCCGAATTAGACTAAGAGATAAATGGAAAACCACCTTTAAAACCTAGGATGAACTATATGAGTGGCTGGTCATGCCTTTTGGATTGTCTAAAGCACCTAGCACATTTATGAGGGTTATGACTTAGATACTTCGTCCTTTCCTAGGAAATTTGTGGTGGTTTATTTTAATGACATCTTGATCTATATTTGGTCTGAAGAAGAGCACTCGGATCATCTTCAACAGATTTTACAGACATTAAGGGTGGAAAAATTCTATACGAGCTAAGATATGCTCCTTTATGCAAACTCAATTGATTTTCCTTGGATCTATTATTTCTGCGCGTGGTATTACAGCCAACCCGAAGAAAATTAGTGCTATTAGGAATTGGCCAGAGCCAAGAACAATTTCTGAGATTCAAAGCTTTCATGGCTTGGCCACCTTCTATAGACATTTTATTAAGAGGTTTAGTTCCATTATGGCTCCCATTACAGAGTGCATGAGAAAAATAGAGTTTCAATGGACTCTTGTCTAAATTAGAGCCTTTCAAGAAGTTAAGCACAAAATAACAGACACACCTATCATTCGACAATCAGGTTTTTCTAAGGTGTTTGAAGTTGTCTGTGATGCAACTAGTGTAGGGATCGATGGATTTTTGAGTCAAGAGGGTCATCATATTGCTTACTTTAGCGAAAAACTCAAAGAAGGTAAACAATGATACTCTAATTATGACAAAGAGTTCTACACTGTTGTGCAAGCTCTCTACCATTGGAAGTATTATCTATTGCCATATGAGTTTGTATTATATTCTGATTATCAGGCATTGAAATACATTCACTCCTAGAAAAAATTGAGTGTGAGGCACGTTAGCTGGGTTAAGTTCCTTCAAGAGTATACTTTTGTTCTTTGTCATTTTTCATTTCAGGGGCTTAGTTGTCATTTTGATTATTTATTTATTTTAGGGTTTATGATCCCCTTATATATATAGGGGATACGATATTTATTTTTGACAGACTTTGATTATTATTGAATACTGATATTGTTTTATTCTCAAATTCTCTCTTTTCTTATCTTTCTCTTCTTCTCTTCTCATCTCTAATTCTTACATTCCTAGTCTACATCACATAGTCTTGGAATCCCATAGAATTAATGAAGCCAATAAATTCAGATATAACAAATAAACTTGGAGTTGAACTTCCTTTCCTTTCTGAAGAAGAGATAATAACATTAAAATCACTCACTACCATCCATGGAGAGGAAGTAATTTGGAGATTAGCCAAATGAGACCACAGAAGCCTTCTCAAAATGTGATCAAATTTGGCATAAACAAAAGTAACATGGAAAGGCACATACCCGCAACCTCCAATGTTAATGCTTGCTCATGAACAACTACCACATTAACCTTCAGTCTATGATCCCAAAGAACCCAAATGTGCTTTTCAGCTAAAGGATTAGCAATAAAATAGGAGAATCCCAAATTGCCACATAAATTCTAAAACTTTAAAAACATTAGTTTTTTATTCTAACACAGGCACCAAACTGACATCATTCAATTTATTTAATTTCTTAAGCCTCATCCTAGAGACTTTCTTATTTGCTCCTCTCACATTCCAAGAGATTTCACTAATCATATAAATGTTAGGGAGCTTATCGGATTTTGATCTGGTAACCATACCAAACTGGTTGAGACCATGATTCTGCAAGTCTGTTCCATTGCCCTCACCAAAATTTTGAATCATGAGATTCTACCTCAACATACTCAATGCTACGAGAAATCTTAGCATCTGAGTAGAATCCATTATCTGGAGGATCTTTGTTACATTGCAGTCCCCTATCATCATCCAAACTAACCCCAATTCATTCTCTACAAGAATACTGATGGTCAATTAAAAAAGTAGAACTGAAAAGTGAAGGACATTGCTTATATTGTTTCTATTTCCTTGTTCTATTGACATTTGCCATTCAATGAAGCATTGGATACCCTTATTAAGGACCAGTAGATTGAATTTCCTTCCTCTACTACATCCTCTATGCCTGCTACAACAATCGTATCTGTTACAACTGCTGTATTTGTTACATTTAATGCCTCTGGTAGACTTGCTTGGTCATCTTCAACTTTTATGCTTTGGCAGGCATTATTAGCATCCCCAGCATGATTATTAATTTTCATATCTCTAACTGTATCCTTTCCAAAATTATCTTCTTCTTTTTTCGAAAAGTAAATGTAATATAGATAAAAAATATACAGGGAAGTCACCACAAAAGAACAGTTGAGCTGAATAGGACTCAATGACAAAAGGAAACATGGAGAAGACAATTATGTAGGAGATGCCTTGCGATAGGTATCACCCACATAATTGCATACAAATAAAACAATGGTAACCAACAGCCCCATTGGGCAAAACAGAGCAAAACAAGAAGCAGAGAAATAAAGAACCCTAACAACCACCTCAAACATTGCATACCAGCTAGCAAGCAACACAAGAACCATCAGCATATCCAGCAAACAGCACCAAACAAGAACCATCAGGGAAGAACAGAGCAGCAAGTAGCATCCATTGAACCCAACAACGGACAAAATTAGATCAGCAATAGTACATGCAGCAGAACCAACAAAAGAACATGACAAAGTACAACCAGAGAAGGCCACTAGGTGAGACAACAAGCAGGAAGTCTCCATAGATTAATAGTTTGAATATTTCTGTATGTGGGTTTAAATTTGAGGGAAGTCAATCTACTCCATACAGTCTGCTGGATAAGGTGAGTAACAGAATTAGAGTCCTTGAATTGGTTCCTAAATCTTCTATTGTTCGTTTCCATCCATAAGTGGTAAACAGTGGCAGCCAAGCTGATTCTGCATATCAGCTTCTTACTAGATTTGCCCTTCCATTTAAGAGCAGCCCAATTAACAAAAACATTCCATGACATAGGCCGCCATATCACCCCAACACGAGAAAGGGTAGCAGACCACACACTGGTGGAGTAAGAATAGTCAAAGAGAAGGTGGGAATGTGATTCAAAGAAGGACCTGCACAGAATACAACTAACACCCAAATAAGCAGCAAATGATTTCATACGATCAAGGGTATTAAGTCTATTCTTAACAGCAAGCCAAAGGATGAAGCATAATTTGGGAACAGAACTTTCAGACCAGACAAAATTATACCAGCAGACAGAGGAATCCCTAAGTCTAATATGGTCCCAAGCAGAACTGGAGCTAAATCTCATTTTACCGTTAAGAGTCCACTTAACAGTGTCCTCAATAGTAGAATTGGGGGAATAGGAAGGCATAGAGGAGACCACATCATGGGGGAGGTTAGAATAAGAAGGTCATTGCCACTGGTTATTGGAAATAATACTGCTTACAGGTTCCTTCAAATTGGACAGAGGTTCTTTAATACCATTCATCACAACTCTTAAATCCAGGGGACCTAAGGGATGCCAATTATCGTACCATAGCATAGTAGAATGACCATTCCCAATCACGTGCTTGATAAGAGGCCTGGTTGAGGACCTCAATTTGAGCAGGCAAAGCCAGTTCTAAGAGCAAGTCTGGGAGGCTTTAATTCTCCAGAGACTTCGGCCCCTTAAGTGATAAACATGAACCCATTTCACCCACAAATTTTGTTTATCAATAAAGAGCAGCCAAATTTATCTCATCATCATGGCTATGTTACAGACATCATCCCATGAAACTTTAGCACCAGTGCTTCTCATTTCAGTCCCTTTCCATAGAAATCTCCTCATTAGCTTCTCAATTATGTCTAAGATCTGTGGAGGAAGGAATAAGTGAGCAAACCAATAGGTATGGATACTGTGAATGATGCTTTGGATCAAAGTCAATCTACCCGCAAAGGACAATAATCTATTTGTCCAAGAATTAATTCTCCTCTCAATTTTGATAATGAGCTCATTACAATGAAGGGTTTTCAGTCTAGTGGAAACCAGAGGAATGCCCAAATACTTAACAGGGAGCTGGTCCAGTGAAAAACCAAAGAGATGAATAATTTGGTCCCTAATCTTATTACAAGTAGCACTTATAAAGAGACTGCTTTTGGCATGGTTGACTTGCAGCCCAGACAAGGCTTGGAACTGGTCCAGGGAAACTTTAAGCACTTTTGTAGAAGAGAGATCACCAAGACAAAAGAGCAAAATATCATCATCAAACATAAGGTGGGTGAGCTTGACATCCTTGCATCTCCAATGATACTTGAAAGAATCGCTAGAGGAGACATGTCGCTTATTGGTAAGGGATAAAACCTCCATTGTTATCACAAAGAGGTAGGGGATATAGGGTCTCCTTGCCTTAAGCCTCTTATACTTGGGAAGAACCCAGCAATTTCGGCATTAACATTTACAGAGAACTTGGGAGTAGAGATGCACTGCCAAATCCAATTCCTAATCAAGAGAGGGAACCCCATAACATCAAGGGTGTCCATTAAGAAAACCCAATTTACGGTGTCAAAGGCCTTCCTTAAGTCCACCTTGATTGCACATCTTGCAGTACCATGATTCCTGTGATAATCTCGGAACAATTCTTGGGAAATTAAGATGTTATCACCAATTTTTCTACCAGTGATACAGGCGGCTTGACTATGATCAACAATATAGGGAATCACTTCCTTGAGTCTAGAGGCAATGAGTTTGGAAATAGCCTTATAGAAAGTATTGTAGCATGAGATAGGCCTAAAATCATTTATAGAAGTAGGATTAGGCACCTTAGGGACCAAAGTGATAATGGTAGCATTAAGTTCCTTAAGGAGCATGCCATAAGAGAAAAACTCCTTAACAACTTCAATGACCTCCTAACCAATGATAGGCCAAGCCTTCTTAAAGAAATAAGGATTAAAACCATCAGGCCCAGGGGCCTTATGATCACTCATGGAGAAGAAGGCCAACTTAATTTCCTCGCTAGAAAACTCCCTAACCAAATTCCCAGATTGCTGATCAGAGATCTTCCTGTGGATGATAGAATCAGGCCTTCTCAATCTCTCACAAGCAAGCATGGTGTGACTAGGTTGTCCTAAGAGATGCTTAAAATAATCAATAGCTTCGATCTTAACCTCCTCACCACTATTAGCGATAGTCCCATCAATTCTTTGGATGGAGGTGATTTTCTTCCTACTTCTTTTATTAATCATAGACCTGAAAAAGAAGCTAGTATTTTGGTCACCCTTTTTAAGCCATAAGATCCTTGATTTTTGCTTGAAGATCAATTCCTCATCTTTGGCCACCTCAAGGTAAACAGCAAGGAGTCTCTTATCCTCGTGAATGATACTATGGTCAGATGGGTTCCTATCAATATTAAGCTGGCAATTCTGAAGAGCAACTTTAGCAGAAAGGACGAGTTTAGAACTATGTCCTCTATCCTTGCATAAAGTCTTAAAAATATTTTTGAGCCTTTTTAACTTAGAAGAAAGTTTACACTGCAGAAATCCTTGCACACCAAACACCCATGCTTGAGCCACAGTAGTAAGAAAATTCTCCTTATCCGCAAGGTGACCAAAGAACTTGAATGAAGTCCTCCTTCTCCAGACAAAGTTACCCAGCTTAACAACAACCGAAGAGTGATCAGATACACCAGATGGGAGGAACTCAGCAGCAGCATGTTGAAATCTGGTATTCCAAACCTGATTCACCAGGACCCTGTCCAACTTCCATGTAATAGACCTTGTACCATCTCTCTTGTTTCTCCAGGTATAGAGCAAGCCATAAAATCTAAGGTCCTCAAGTTCAGAGTCCTGTAGGCAGTCTTAAAAATCAAGCATAGCAAAAGACCATTTTCCTTAACAACCCACCGATTCGCTAGGGTTCCTTATGATGTTAAAGTCCCCAAGGATAATCCATGGATCATTAATGACTAGGGAAGAGTGATGTCTCAAGTCAGTCCAAAGGGATCTTCTATCCACCATATCATTCATAGTGTAGACAAAGGAAACAAAAAAACAGGAGTTGCTATCAATATGTTGGACATGACAGTGTATAACTTGGTCAGATTCAGCACATTTAGTAACATTAATAATATTTGGATTCCATCCAATCCAAATCCTCCCTAAGGTATGGCATTGGTAGTTAGCACAAAAACTCCACTGCCCAAAAACCTGCTGCTTAATAAAGGAGCAGTTAACACTCCTAACTTTGGTTTCAATAATACCCACCAAGTTCAGATGAGATTTTCTGATAAACTTCCTTACTTCCAACTATTTAGAAGGCTCATTAAGCCCTCTAATATTCCAATAAGCAAAATTAATCATGGAGGAGGGCTTTGTTGAGTTTAAAGTGCTCAGTCCCTTTTAACTTAGCCTCAGACTTGGACTTCTTTTTTAACTTTCTTGTCTTTTTCTTTTCTTGGTTGATCCACAAATTCGCAGATTCCTCAAGGACATTATTCTCCACCACACTAGCTTTAAGGTGAGCAGGACTAATGTCAACTACTAAGGGCCCACCTTCCAAACCTAAAGTGCTTTCCAATGCAGATACATGGTTACCATTGCTAATATCAAGAGAACAGGAAGGGACTTGTTCCACTGACACAATCAAACCAGTACCAGAAGTGCCATTCGAACCATCAGAGCAACTAGCCAACTACGAAGTAAGCACAGTGGCCTCGGGTTGAATGTAATCATCCACCACCACAGTAGTGCTGGCAATGGATTTACCTTTGTCAATATTAGTAGCCCCACAAGATTGGGTAGCAATAGCATCCTGCCTATTGTCGGCCTGCTTGTAACAGTTAGACTTATCATTTCCAAAAATCTGACAACCCCGACATACCTTGGGTTTTCATTGATACTCAACCCCAATCATTACCATAACTGGGTTACCTCTATCATCACATTTCTCCAATTGTAAGTCGAATGACTTAGTCAAGTCACAAGGGGCATTAATCTCCACACTTACGCGCGCGTAACTAATCCTCCTCCGTGTTGCAGTAAGAGAGTCAGCATATAATGGTTTACCAACCGCACTTGCCAAGTAGCTAATTCCTTCATCTGTCCAGTACTGCAGGAGAATATTATACAGCTTAACCCACAAAGGGTTAGCAGAGTGATGCTCCTTTGAGATAGCAACATCAGACTGCCATTTCTTGAGGAATAATGGCCTACCTTGGAAGAACCATAGGCTAGCTTCCAACACTTTGGTTCTAGCTTTCTCATCCTCAAATTTGAAAAAGAAGAAACCATGGTCATTCGCCAGGACCTCCAACAATCCCATTTTGTCCCAAATCTTATGGGCAATGAAAGAAACTGTCGAGAATGATAATTTTTTCTCAATGAAATAACCCACAAGATAATTTCTCCATAAGAAACAACCTTTGTTAGCAAATTCAGGAGGCGGTTGAACGAAAATACGGTTGTTAAGATGTTTTGGTTCAAAGAATTGTAATTTAATAGAATCTTATTTGATCCTGCTTGTTTCAGGATTAGGGCTATTCCTGCCATACTTTAGCACATGATTCTACGGGACTTTAGCAATGGGGTTGTGCAGAGCAAGAGGACTATCACCTGGATTAGTAGGGGTCTTTGTCTTTTGAAGCTTGTTGGATGATGCAGCATTAATGGGAGCATTAACCTCTTTAGTAGGCAGATCCATTTGTTGGTTAGACAATGATGCCACCTGAGGCCTATATTGTTGACCTGCAACAGAGTTAGGGCAATAGTGATGACAATCTTTGCCCAGAGAGGGTAGATCAATAGAAATAGAAATTAGTGGATCAGAATCCCCAATCACTATGTACACGACTTCCGCCCTAGGTTTAGAAACGGGCTTTGGGTTCATTCTTACGAGAGTTTGCTGAGGGAGGGAGGTTAGAATTGACTACAACACTCTTTGATTTTTCACCATTTTCCTTGACTACATTATTTTGTTTCTAGATACCCTTGTGTTGCTATACCAGATTTCTTGGCTTTAATTGCTCCCAACCTTTCCTTTGACCCTTCAACCTTTACTTATTTTGCTTTTCAAAAATTCCATTTTGCTAAATTTGCTTTCCTTTGTACTTTTCCATAGAAATCTTCTCTATCTTTTACTCCTTGGACTCCTCTGGATTCTTCCCTTCTAGGACTTCAGACAAATTAGGTTATTTCTTTTTTCAACAGCCATCTTCTCCATTGCCTTGTTTCCTGCATGTGTTGTAGAATTTTTTGTTCTTCTCATATACAATTCTTTTCATCTAGCATTACCATCCCCTTTATCCAACCAAATTTGTGATGGAGTCTTAGCCAGTAGATTTACTACCACACATACTCTAGCTACTCTTGGCCTAGCAAGATGCAAAGTGGTTTGATCATAGGCCAAGACTTTGTCTATTGGTTTCATCAGAAACTCTAAAAAAGGCTTTTTGAAAAAATTCAATGGCTGTGTTGGCATAGACACCCACATAGGCACAATTGATGGTTCAACCCTAGGCACAAATGTAAGCTGTGTTTGTTAACTTAAATTCAACACCTAAAATAAATGTATTCGACAGTCATTAATTAAAACAATTTGATAACCCAAATTAAAACTCTCTTAATATGTTAAGTGCTCCTGAAAAATAGGTTAAATATTAAGTAGAAGATCTCTTATTTAATTCTGAAAGTTGAAAGCGCTCAGCAAAACCATTTTTAATGATATTTATAATATGACAATTATACCCTGAAATATTTTACAATCCTATTAAAACTCTTATTCAAATATTTTTTTATCAGATGTTATTGTTTACTTATTGTGATATTCATATGATATTTATTATTTATTTACTTTTTGATTATATGTTTGTTAAATGTAGACTACAATATGATAATATAAATTATGATTTATGTTGTGACATATTTTATAAATAATTTAAAATTAAAGAGTGAAAGAGTAAAATTAAAAATTAAGTTATTTTTAGAGGTCAGCTCTGTGTAGTTATCAAATAGTTTAGTTTAATTCATTACTTAAATTTCAGTGGATACCAAATGGTTCACAAATTCAGTATTCAACTTTCAGCTTTTAGTTTTTAGATTTCAGCTTTCAGTTTTATGAAACACCACCGTAGTAAACCATTTCAAGAATCTAAAATATAATCTTCAATCTAGGTAGCATCCTTTAACCAAATCTTCATGCAATTCGAACCTGATCAACACATGCCTTGGATCAATAGACCCAACTTCAAATTTTCCTTTCAAGATCCACTTTGATCTAATAACCTTTTTGATTACTCCTAAGCATATTTGCTAATCAAGACATGTTGCAAGGATTTGCAGGATGCTTTGACTTCTTCATTGGTGAAGTAGAAGACTGGTTCACCTTCATAAAAAACTGCAGGTTTATCTAGTTTTGTGGCTGATTCCTCTTCTAAAATAAGTTGCAATGGTTGTTTGAATAGAGAGGCATAGGTTTGGTGATTATTGGTTTATGGATCGTGTGGTTTTAGTGGGATTAGAGAATGGTCTTTTGAAAAGCTTATGAACTTAGGAAAAAGATCTAGAGAGAAGTCAGAGCTTCTCTCTCTAGAAATGATTGAAAGAAGAAGCAAGTAGCTCCATTGTTTTCAATTTATAGTTTCTTTGCTCATATCATTTTTTATTTTAATTGATCTTTTGCACATTTTCTTCTTGTTTTTGTTTTGTTATTTGCCTTTTTTTTTTGGTATTGGTAGTTATGTAGTTTTCTTGTATTTTTTTTTTTTTTGGTTTCTTGTGGTAAAGTAGTTTCTCTTATGAGATCATACCCTATCGCTTCACAACATAACCATTCAGATCTGTTCAAGGGTAGAACCAACAAATTATATGAGGGTGGACACAGTGGCGGATTTAGTGTGGGGGCAGTTGCCCCACTGAAATTTTAAAAAAATTTAGGTCCTAGGTATAATTTTAAAAATTTTAAGAATTTATTAAACTTGCCCCCACTGAGAATTTTTTTAAAGTGTAGGGTGTATTAATGTAATTTTCAAAAGTGTCTTTTGGCCTATCTCTTTACCTTTTCAGCGCCTGGGATTGCTTTTTTTTTTTTCCTGTAAACCCTTCTGATAGCTTTCTTTGTCTTTAGTTCGGTCCTCTCCAAAGCTTGTAACTGTTAGCCAACTTCGACTTCCAGGCCGGCGTCCTCCCTTGCCCCTCTTCGTCATGGGCCACGGGACAAGGTGAGTTTCAGATTTTCCAAATAAAATATCCGACCTCTCAGATTCCCCAATTTTTTAAGCCAATCTGAATGCCTGGGCAGTGAAATTTATAAGGTTTTCTGTACTTATCAACTAACCCTTCCTTGAAGGAAGAACAACCCCACACCCAACCACCAGATCTTGTCAATACTATGATATATGCAGCATATATAACATGTCAAGGATAGATTTTTTTTTCTTTTTTAAATGTTGGGCTTGGAATAACAAAAGGAAGGATATCGATACACCAAAAAGCTGGTAAGGATTGTGCTTTGAGATCATGAACTTTAGCAATCTGTTTGGATTTTATTAGACCTTGTACAAGCTAACAACCAATTGAGCCCGAAATAACAATGAGTTTAAAATTAGTATCTTATTAAGAATTATCTTATTAATAATGATTTTCTTATTTTAGTATCTTATTAATAAGGCTGTGATGTGTTGTTTTTATACCAAATTTGATTGAAATAATCTTAGGTTTTAATTATATGTTCATGTAATGATATAAAAAACTATGAACTCATTTATTAAAGTTAGATAATGGACTCGTTTATTAAACATATGTACCCGTGTCTGTGCTTCTTCTCATTGTAGCATTGGAATTTTTCTTTCCACATATTAGTTGTTATGAATGGCAGAAGAGAAGGAAGAATTCAAGTGATTT
>CM042190.1:22759613-22775771 GCA_023539305.1 Ilex asprella | reverse complement strand
ATATATAACTAAAAGGAAAATCGTACAAGGGAGGAGGACATTGAGCCAAGCCCGCCAGAAGTGGAAGAAAATCCTATCAAAAGCAAGGTGGTGACTAACCACCAAAAGAATAAAAAATAAATAATAAAGGCTCAACAACGAACGTGAGGGGTCTGTCGAGCGTCAAAGCGAGAAAGCCAGCAATTCCAGAAGGAAGGGATGACGAATCAGGGAATCGCTGATTGAGCTGCTTAGAGCAAGCCCAATTAGCCATGAAGTCTGAAGCCTGATTCGTCTCTCGCAGGACGTGGCGGACACGAGCCGAGAGAGAAGCACACAGAAACCGAATCCGAGCAAGCAGGTAAGCATAAACCCAGCACCCAGTACCTTGAGAAGAAACCCAAGAAACCACTGTAGCTGAATCTGACTCCACTACAAACTCTGAAGCTCCCAAATCCGCAGCCAACTCTAACCCAGCACAAACAGCCTGCAACTCCGCATATAGAATAGGCTGATGCCCCAGAAACAAGCCAAAAGCCCTAAGTACATGACCCTGGTGGTCTCAAATGACACCCCTTGCCGCAGATAGTCTCGGATTGCCTTTAGAACAACCATCAACGCTGGTCTTCAAGCAACCCGCTACAGGACGAGTCCAAGCAACCAAGAAAAAAGGTCGAGGATGAGGAATCAAGACTCTAAGAGAACCCACAAACTCAACTGACTCATCCCGCCGCAACTGGCTCGGAGCAAACCCAAAAGTAAGCCCAACCAACTACATATCTGTCAAAACCCTCTAAATCACAACGGAAACCTGAAAAGCCTAACCATCAAACCTATAAGCATTACGCGTCTTCCATAAGTGCCATAGAATGAAGCACGGTAGGAGTACCCGCACGTGACTTGCAGAAGGAGCACAACGCCGCCAATGAAGCATCAAAGCATAAGGACACTGAAACGGTCGACATCTGATCCCAAACATCCAATAGAAATGACCCCACACCTGAACTGCTAGTGGACAATCCAAAAAAGATGCCTAAGAGTCTCAATAGCCCCACCACACACACACCGGGATACTACATGAAAACCTCGTCTCTCTAAGCCGTCATCTGTGGCCAGAAAACTATGAAACAACCGCCACATAAAGAAAGAGATCTGAGTCAGAATATGTCTTTGCTAGACACAAGAAAACCCAGCCCGAAATGGAGCCACACCCCGAATATCAGCCCAAGTAGTCCTTAAAGAACAATCCCCATCCAAAGATAACCTCCACCTCATCTGATCAACCCCCTGATCCAGAATCAGATTCTGCACAATCTTTTCCACAACTGAAGAAGGTAAAACCCCCAACAATTGGCCTCTGTCCCCCTGCCGATCAGCCTAGTAAGTAGAAACAGGAACACCAGAAGCTGCCCCCAGATACACTAAAGCCAATGGATAATCCCCCAACCAACAGTCATACCAAAAGCTGATCTCACCAGATCGTACAAACCATCTGATCCTCGGCTCAGCCACGGATCTAATCCTACACAACCGCCTCCAAAGAGGTGAAGCGGGGTAACGAAACTCAATCAGCCTAGGATGGGTGGACTTACAGTACTTGGCCCTCATAAAAGTGGACCAGAGTGACTGTTGAGCACAAAAACTCCACCAAATCTTCACCTCACACGCATCGGCTAAGTCAGAAAAGGGACGCACCCCTAAGCCGCCCTCCTCTATAGGGAAACATACCTCAGCCCAGTGACACCAGTGAATCCTCCGATGAGTAGTTGTATCACCCCATAGGAAACGAGTGAATAACCCCTCTAACTGGTGAAAAATATCTACAGGAGGCCTCAACACGTGAAACAAGTGAATAGGCATCGACGCGAGCACATAACGAATCAGGGTGAGCTTACCTCCAAAAGAGAGTAAGCGATTCGCCCATCCAAAAATCCTCTCGCGCACCTTCCAAATCATCTCATCAAAGTACGAGATCCGGAGATGGCCTAAATAGATAGGGCACCCCAGATAAATAAGCGGAAGCTCCCGCCTCTGGAAACCCGTGGTCTGTCGTGCAATCACCTCTCTAGAATGCGAGGCACGCGAACTGATATAGAAACTTCTCTTGGCCTAACTAACTAACTGACCAGAGACAGCCTCATAGTGATGAAGAAAATCCATAACTCGCTGCAAGCTCGACCGGCACCTATTAACAAAAATAATAATGTCGTCAGCAAAAGCCAAATGGGAAACCGAAACCCCAACTTCAGTACTATAAGACACCCCTAAAAACCGAGCATACAAAGAGTCCAAGCCTCGAGACAGATACTCTGCAGCAATGATGAACAAACATGGAAAAAGGGGGTCACCCTGTCGCAGCCCTCCCTACGACTGGAAGAAACCCTGACTAACCCTATTCACCATCACAGAAAATCACGGCCCCCAGATAGCTCGTCGAACCAAAGAAATCCAAGCCTCAGAGAACCCAAAAGCCCACAGCATCTGGAGAATGAATGTCCAAGACATCCTATCATATGCCTTAGTCATATCTAGCTTCAGCACGGCGTTCCCACCCCGGGAACCTCTCCCCAAGTCATGAACCAACTCCTGAGCTAAAAGTACATTGTCCTGTAGCACGCGGCCCGGTATAAATCCACTCTGCATTGGTGATATGATATGCGGCAATAAAGATGACAGACGAGAAACGAGGATCTTCGTCAACACCTTGTTGCTCACGTTACATAAACTGATTGGCTGAAAATCTGCCCAAGTAAAAGGTGACTCTTTCTTGGGTAAAAGAACTACCAACGTATTCATGAATCCTCGAGGCATAGGAGACCCCTGAAAGTAATCCTGAACTGCAGCTAGCAAATCTACTCCCACAATGTCCCAACAAAACTGATAAAAGCGACTGCAAAACCCATCCGGCCCCGGCGCACTATCTGAATCAATAGAAAACACGATTTGTCTTACCTCCTCCAAAGTCGGCATAGCACACAACTCAACATCATCTTCATCAGTCACAATAGCTGGAATAGTCGAAAAGTTTGCAACCTCAACCTGACCATCCCCCGTAGAGAACAATCCTTGAAAAAAAGAAACTGTCGAAGCACCAATAGCCCCAGGCTCAGTAATCCACTCTGCGTCATCACCCCGGATCCGATGGACAGAAAGAACATGTCTCTTCTTCCGCACTGAAGCATGAAGGAAACGGGTGTACGAGTCCCCCTCTCAAAGCCAACGTACACGGGACTGTTGTCTCATAAAGGACTCCTCACACTGTAAAGCCTGCTGTAACTCAGCTCTAGCCTGATGAAGGGCAGCCCGATCTGAAGGAGACCCTGACTGATCATGTGCCACCTCTCTCCTACTAACCTCTGCCTCAGCCTCCTGAACTCGCTGAAACACATTGTCAAACACTTCCTTGTTCCAGACCTTCGGGGTTTGTTTCAACCGAATAAGCTTCGATTGAAATGCAGACATCCCCAAAGCAAACACGAGAAGGGTCCAGCTTTGCCGCACAACCTCCAAAAAATGTTTGTGCCTGGTCCAAGTGTGAAGAAACTTGAACCGACTAGGCCCTCTGCTCTGATACTGATCTCCAGAAATCAGCAATGGTGAATGATCTGAACAAGTTCGGTTCAGGTGAGCCACCCGAAATACAGAAAAATGAGAACTCCACTGAGCATTCACCACTACTCTATCTAATCTCCTCCAAGTACGTCCATTCGTCCATGTGAACGGAGTACCCTCAAATCCAGCATCCTCCAAACCACTGAACATCAAAGCTAAGGAAAAATGCATCAATAGCAGACTGAGACTGTGTATGACCCCCCCGGATCTCAGAATGGGACTCAACAACGTTAAAATTCTCACCAACCATCCATGGACCATCATGAATGCTTTCAAACTGTGTCAAGGAATCCCACAAACCCTGCCTAATAGAAGCTACGCAACTAGTATACATAAAAGAAATAAAAACTGGATCCGATAATGAAGAATGCCACACCTGGCAATGAATCACCTGACCATCGTCTTGGAGAACTTCCAATCGAAAAGGGGAAGACCAAAAGATCCAAATCTTCCCCGAAATAGAACAAAAACTGTGCTCCATATGCAAACTAATTCGAAAAGACTCCAACTGATCCCGATCAACAAAAGGCCCCAAAATACAGAACATCGATAAGTGGTATGAGCGGATCAGCCTCTTGAGTCTCCTAATCGAAGAAGCCTAGATGATCCCTCTAATGTTCCATATGAGTGTACTAATCATCAGAACGGAGTGGAAGAACCACACTAAGCATCCCTTGGCCAGGCCTACCACCGCTACCTACTCTGTCTGCTCTACCTCCCCTACCAATACGCTGAGATCTACGCAACGGAACTTGCCAACCGGACTGTGAAGCATCATAAGGCACTAAAACTCCTTCAGGCTGAGAAAGGCCCTCATGCGGGTCAGAAAATGATCCAACATCACCACCCAAGGACTCATCAAATGATATATCTCCAATGGAGTGACTCTGAACTCTAGCGGACAATCTAGGGTTGAGAGGAATTTCAGTCAAGGTAGTACACTCTGTGTGCCTCCCAACACCCTTATCTCTACACCTCAAACTAGTATCCTCAGAAGCTGACATGACCAGGGGACTCTGAACCCCTCGAAGCTCACAAATAGTCGGACGAACGACCGGGGTAGTCACAGGTTCATCACGGACTAGCTCAAATGAGGGGCACAAATTCTGCTCCTGCACAACACTAGTAGGGATAGTATCCGAACTGACCACACCCACAGGCTCACCCACAAAACCCGACTGAACAGCAATCAGGACAGGAGCAACTGAATCAGACTCCACAGCGGAAGCAACTATGACTCTAGGGGGAGGAACAATGGTAACATCTGTCACTCCCCTAGAGGATACTCTAACCTGTTCAGAACTCCTAGGAGGAACGGTAGGGGCTGGGGCTCTAGGTGCACCCTCCTGTGGTCTAGTCCTCTACTGACCATCACCTCGACCCTGCTGTGGCCGTTCTCCACTGACCTCCTCTCCGGTCTGAGAGTGGGTAATGCAGGTCTCCACTGAATGGCCTAAATGCCGACACTCAGTACAATACTGCAGTACATCCTCGTAAAGCACATCCTGCCAAAATTCGGTCTCCTGTCTGCCTATCCTAATCCTCGGCACCTGCCGCCATGTGACATCATGCTTAACCAACACCCTGACAACTGAGGGTCGACTTAAACTCACTATGGCCTGATCAACCCGTAAAGGAGTCCCAATCGCCGAGGCTATCGAGAATAATGCATCTTGGGAGCACACAAAGTGGACTGGTAAATATGGGAATGAAACCCAGATAGGAACTATGGGTGACTCCTCGGTACAACAAAACTGTGGGGTCCACTTAAACATACGCATTTCTCTGCCATAAACCAACCAAGCCTGCTTCACCCAGAGACGGGTGTAATCCTCCTCAAGGTCGCACATCATGAGCACGTGTGGGCTATCTAGCAAAGAGGCACTAACCTTCCCCCTCAATCCAATCAACTGCAGGAATCTCCTGATCATGTCCATCGGAGGGCGGCTTCGGATTAACTTGCCCACCAGGGCCAACCTGAAAGGAGCTGCGAGATTCTCAATCTCCTCGTCTGAAAAGTCAACCGCCGAGGCACCCCTGTACTGTGTGACGGGGCGGGGAACTCATCGAATGGGAGCGTCGAAGCCAGTGGTTGTAGATCCCCTCAAAACATCAATAAATGACTTGTGTGGTCGAGTCAAGTCCAGAACGGAACCAGGTGGTCGGGTCCAAAAATTATGAGTGGTGGGTATGGCAGGTTTGGGAGCACCAATTTGTGTTAGATTTCGGCCAGGTTGGTGTTTAGCTTGAGAAGGCTGGCGAATGGTATTTGGTGTGGGAAGTGGGCTGGATTTGATGATGGGATGGGCAGTGGGCGGGTGAGTTTGATCTGAGCCCCCCATAGACTTGGCAATATGATGCAAGTCACCAGCAGTGGGGTGGTGGATAACTCCGCCAGTATATATGTGTGCGCCGGGAGGAGGTGGGTCAGGTAGTGGGATTAGGCCGGTGGTTAGGTCACCACCGGCTGCCAGATTGGCCATGTGTGAGGCCAACGTTGACTAGAGCTAGGCTAGGGTTAGGGTTAGGGCTAGGGATTAGGATTAGGGTTAGGGTTAGGGTGGATTTGTAATCGGTGGAGTAGCTTGGAATGGTTTTAGTGTATGTCGGTGTTGCAGATTTTGGCGATTAGTAGCCGATTGGATGGATTGGCATTCGGTGGAGGATAGGCCAGTCGGTGGATTTGTTTTGGTGTATGTCAGTGGAGCGGGTTTGGTGAGTTCGTTGGAGGATATAATGGTGGGTGTCCGGTGTGGTTGCAAGCGGCAGTGGGGTTGCTTGGTTTTAGTTTTGGTGATTGGTGTGTGGATGCAGGCGGCAATGGGGTTGCTCGGTTTTAATTTTGGTGATTGGTGATCAGTGGGTATTATGTTTTGGTTTGTTGACTGGGGTGGGTATGTCGGTAGAGTCGGTTGGCAGTTGGTGTGGAGGATATGGCAGTCGATGTATGTCGGTGGAGGAATGGTTTTGGTGTATGTCGGTGGAAAGTTTCGATGATTGGCAGAATGGTTTTGGTGGTGATTGGTTTTGGTGATTGGCAGGATTGTGTAGTGATTTGGAATAGCGATGAAGACATACCAGGTAGCCGCCGGAGGACCGGCAGCAGCCGAATGAGGCAGACAAACCCTAGAGCAGGAGGCGCTGTTACCGGCAGCCGCAGGAGGAGGCAGACGAACCCTAGCATACTCAAATTTCTTTGTAATTAACCCTTGAAGTAAAGTCGAAGAAATAATGTTGTGAAGCAATTCTAGTTGAAGTATTTCCTTTCCATTCTCTTATTCGTCTATGTATTTTTGGCATGTTATTTATTGTCGATTTTGGAGTTATGAGTTTTGCTTCCGACTAAGTTTCAGCATGATCCAAGGGATGGTTTCTTATTTGTGATTGAACATTTTTTATTCTCTAATGTATTCTTATCACATAGTATGCTTTTTAGATGGTAATATTACTTTTGAAAATTAGTGTTTATACATGCTCTTTGATTTATCGTCAAACAGATTTCCAACACGTTAATACTTAAGATATATATTTCTATCTATGTATTTATCACCATAAATTTCATTACCTATCTTCAAAATAACATATAGTTCAAAACTACTTTATGTTGAATATTTTTTGTTCGAATAAATTTGATTATGAGATCGAATGAGTTATAAACGAGAATCCAGAAGCTTAATTACGACAAGATAATTTTCGAGGATTGACCAACTGTTTTTATTTGAATTTACTACATCAATTTTAATATTCACTTTTTTTCTCACTTAATCAAAATGATTTTTATTTTCTTTTACAAACACATCATCATTAAAATATCAAAGTGTCCCTGAGGAGACAGCCTCGTAATTTTTCGAGTTACTATAGTGCACAATCTTTCTATGCTTGGAAAACAAGTTGTAACATTTCCAAGAAAGAGAGAAGACTAAAAAGTGGGCAAGCAACGACTATTTGAAAATATTAATAAAGAGAATGGATACAAAGCAATTGCAGCAGGAAGTAAATACAAGTATAAATATAATTTCTTTTTCAAGTTTATCGTTAAGATATTAAACAAAAAGTTGTAATAGAGAGCAAATACAAGTACATAACAGAGCAAAAATTTCAAGCAATTTAGAATACAAAAACACTGAATTATAATTGCTAATCATAACTAATTTTCAATCAAGTTGCAATTTCAAAACAATTTTGGCCAAGGTTGGTAGGCCCCATTTTTTTTTGGCTTTTTTTTTGGGTAGGCACAACTTGAAACATTTAAAAAGCAAGAACGTAATATAAAAATCATTAGGGTGAGAACAATGCACTTTGAAAAAATTATCGTTGTTCTTGCTGGGACAGTTGATTGAATATGATGGATATTGAGACCAATCCGTGAACTTTGAGGAGCACACACTTTATTATATTGCCCCCACATAATCAAGGTTTGTTGTTGGATTGTAAATTTGCTTCCAAGATACTATAAAGTCGTTACAACCAACATTTTGAAGGTTTTGCCTCAAAACTTTTGTAATTGTGTTTCTTTTTTGTATTGACAATAAATACCAGATTATTTTTCGGAATTGTGTATAGTGTAATAATGAGAGGACTAAATTATTTAGAGCTTTTTAAAATTTTATAATATTATAGAGGAGATCTGTATGTTGGATAAGACATTTAACCTAAACTTATCTCGTCTCTAGACGACTAAATTATTTATAGTTTAGAAAACTCATACCTCAAAAATAGTAAACTTTAGAATAATTGGTATCCAAGAAGGAAGGTTATAACATGAATATAAGACCAAGAAGGAAGGTTAACATGAAAATAAATTTACCTAAACGAGGATAGGATTAAAGTGTTAGAAATCTATATTATTATATATACTATTAATAAAACTACACTATTAAGAAAAACTTTTGACTGACTACTTTAATCCTAAAACAATATATAAAGATAATACTAGTCTTATTTAATTTAGAACTCATATTAATTAAAGACTTGATTGATGTTAAACTTTTAATTGAACAACTTTACTCTCACAATACTAACATTATTAATATGGAATTCATATTAATAAAACTTCATTAATATTACACATATTCAAGCCTTTCATATTCTTTCTTTTAAAAGACAAAAATTAATTGTTAAACTAATTAAATTAAATTTTATTTATGTATATCTATTTTCATTAGTTGATGACAAGCTTAAGAATTTTCAAACGAAATTGCATAAATGAACTAGAGTTTTATTTAGTATAATATTTATTTTAATATAATTTGGATAATATTATCAAACCCTAACTTTTCATTTTCTTCTCTTTTTATGTTTTAGTTTTAATAAATCCTATTTAGTTATGTTTATGGGGAATACTAGAAACCATTTTATTTGTATCACAACTTAACTTTTTAAATTTGTTCAACCAATTCTTTATAATTGAATGACCATCATAACTTAAAATAATTCGCTTCCGTATTTTTTACAATTTTATAAGTGTCTACGAAGGAGTGCAACAATTAGTTATATATACACACATACTATAAAATATATTTGTACCATTACTATGATGTTGCAAATAAAATTAATCTAAAAAATTAACTTCATGTGAGAAGTTCTAAACTTTAAGGGTAGAGGTTTACAAGAAGATACTTCATCAAAACTTAAGAGAAAATAAAACAATAAAAACTAATATTCGTTATAGAAATACGTAGTGTTATGTGCATTACAAATTGCACAAATTATATAATAAGAATATTCAAAAGGCTATATTTATAAGTAGGTACTTGCTATTATATTTATTTAATTACTTTACAAAAAAAATTATAACTTAAAAAGTCCACGTGCAAGACACGTGTACACGATCTAGTAGTAATAAAAGAACATAAGATAAGAAGAATAAATCTAAAGGTTTGGACAAACGATCGCGATTAAAAATAATAAAAAGACCGCTGCTATGTTCCCACTTCCAAACGGATTGAAAAAAAACAAAAAATAAACATGAGGGTTGGGGAGGGAGATAAAGAAGATTAAGAACAAATGTTCCCCACTTACGAGTCCACCGACAGGAAAAATACAAAGGCCAGAGGTCAATTCTCATTAACGATCTCTCTCCATGTCTTTCTCACAATGTCACACACATGCAGCTTCCAAAGACATTACAGTTTTATATTAAAAAATGTTCAAATTTTTTTTTTATGGCAAGTTTTACATTCTTCCTGTGATTTTAGGGATAAAAAGGGGAAGGGAAAAGGAGAAAGAAGATGGTAGAACCTATTCGTATGATACATAGATGAGAGATTCAACAAGGTTCCTAACTTAAATGGGTAGATTTGCAATTTAATCAAAAATCAACATTAATTCTTTGGAAAATTAACTTTTACTGTTAACGGTAGAGGAATCTATGTTTGACTATGATACATAACATAAATTATATATGTTACTTCTCTCCAAAAGGAAAAAAAAATTTAGCTTTTAGGGGGGGTTTAAATTCTAAGTAGGATAGGTAGCGTAAATTATGTGTTACTTAATCCCAGATGACAATTATTTCCTGAAAAATCAATACTTGTGTTTAGGATATGACTGTATAGTACCAAACCATAGGAAGCCCATGTTATGAGTGACTTGTATATGTAACATAAATTATATCTACTTATGTCTAGGACGACAAAAATTTACTCAAAAATCAATATTGGCCCTTTGTAATATATATACACTGCAATATTAAACTCTAGGAAGACCCTATAAATTATAGCTATTTCTTGTGTCCAGAACGCAAAATTTATAATACTATCGACGGAATCTGTATACTAAATAAGATAGTAATACTTATTTTTTGTCCTCATACACCAAAAATAGTAGTTTAAAAAACTTATACCTGCAATTAAGTAGCAGACTTTAAAATCAATACATGTCTTCGTACGATATGACTGCATAATACCTAACCACAAGAAATTCATATTCTGAATGAGTTATATATGTAACATAAATTATACCTACTTATGTTTACGACGACAAAAATTTATTCAAAAATCATTATTAGTCTTTTATAATATATACACTACAATATTAAACTGTAGGATAATCCTATAAATTATACCTAATTTTCGTATCCAAACCACAAAATTTATAATATTATAGAGCGAATTTGTATACTGAATAATGCAGTAATACCTGTTTCTTGTTCTCATACACCAAAAATAGTAGTTCAAAAAACTTATACCTGCAGTGAAGTAGGAGACTTTAAAAACTCAATGGTATCCAAGAATGAAAGTTTACCCAAAAAAGGATAAAATTAAAAGTCAAGAAACAGATGAAATGTTACAAATAGTAATAATGGAAAACAAAAGTGAAAATTGAAAGTAAGTCCTCCTAGATGTACTTATTTAGAGATAAGTCTTGCAAGGGAACTTATAAGGAGATAAGTTCATGTTTAAAATTATATGTAATGACTTAAGTCCACTTTTTTTTTAATTTCAAAAATACCCTTCTTTGAAAGGAAGTTAAATTAATTTCTTATTTTGGAAATTGCTATCTCTTAATTTAATATCAATTAAATATGTCAATAAAATCTCCATCATAAATTTAAAATTCAAATTTAAAGCTCTCTCTCTCTCTCTATATATATATATATCAAATTCAAAGCTCTCTCTCTCTCTCTCTATATATATATATATATCAAATTCAAAGTTCTCTATCTCTCTCTCTATATATATATCAAATTTAAAGCTCTCTCTCTCTCTCTCTCTCTCTATATATATATATATATATATATATTAGAGTGGAATTTGAATGGACTTTTGTGTGGTAGTGATGGTGGTGAGCGTTGTTGTGGAGGTGATGATAATGTGATGGTTGGCTTTGTTCGAGAGGTGACGATGGTGCGATGGTGGCAGTACTATGGTGAGGAAAGTGGTGTGTGTGTGTGTGTGTATATATATATCTATATAATAAAGTAGAACGGAGTTTGAATGCAAGACAAAGAGTGGTCCAGATCATTTTTAAAAAAGACAAAGAGTGGTCCAGATCGCCCCAACATAATTGCCGAATTTTATTTTCCCGCCCACGGAGAAGTCTTTCTTCGTAAGACTCTGCACTCCTATCTCATCTATATTAATAAGATAGAGTAGTTTTCAAATTTTCTAAAATGAAATCAATTCTCCCAATTTAGAAAAGCAGAACAACGGTTAGGATTTGATTGAAGTTTAAATAAACAGTCCAGATCTCATCCAAACACATCTAATTAAATTCAACGGCTCACAATCCATCCCTCTCAAATGCCAAATCCCGCCCAACTTTACCCACACACACGCGCCATCCCGGTCGACTACGCCTCATTAGGTGTTCTCTCTCTCTCTCTCTCTCATGATCGCCCAGGTACTTCTCTCTCACTCTCACGTCTCTCACTCTCACACGCTGGAGACAGGACATCCACCAACGCTTCTTCACTCTCCGTCTATTCATCAAGCGCTACCACTAGGCACCAGCGCCACCCTGAGCACCAGCACATCTGCCAGGTATTTTTTTCCCTCCCATCTATATGCTACATGCACACACACAAACCCTGAATCCCCCTAAACCCAAGCCTTCCCCTTTCTTCGGTCGCCTTAGCGAACGTCCCCTCCACTAACCCTCTGTTTTTCCCACCTTCCTCTTCGCGCCTCCTCTTTCCACCACTCTCTATGTCTCTCTCCAGTCACACTCTTTGCCATACCTCTCAATTCCGTGTTAATTTGGGTGTTTCATAGTAAAATAAATGTTAGGTTTTTTCAAATTGGGGTTTTCCATTCAATAGTGACATTTGCAAATTTGGGTTTTTTCAAAAATTAAGGGTTGTGACAAATTGAATGTTGTATGCTAACTGTTTTTTAAAATGCTTCACTCATAGATATATTAATGTCTTGAAAACTACTATTGGGATCTATTTGAGTTTGGTAATTGTTATATGCTATTATTTGGGTGGAATGATTTTTTATATTCTAGATATTGTTGTAGTTTAAGACTTTTAAATTAAATTTAAAATTCTAAGATATTGTTTGATTAAATTGACTTTAAGGTTTTTTAATTGGTGAGTTTTTTTTATTTACACAGTAATTAGTTCTATTTCGGGATTCATTGTGTCACCTTCATGTTTGAGCAAGTTCAAGAACTTCGAGATAGGTGATCTAGGTTTCAACGTCTCCACTTGAGGTGGGTTTTGTGTTTCTACGCTTAAATTTTGGTAGGTGGTGTCTGAATTTGCTTGCTTTGGGTTTTAAAGTAGGTTTTTAATTAATTTTTGATAATTGGTGGCTACATCACTTATAATTGGTGGGTGGTGTCTGAATTTGCTTCCTTTTTGAAAGGCTTTTTGGATTATGATTGGTTGGATTATGGCAGCTAGGAGTGGAAATGTATTCACAACATGTTCGGAATTCCTCACGCATTAAATCGAACTGCAATGGCTCAAGTGAAAAAACTACTATACCTATTTTTTCATAGAAACAGGTTAGCATAATTTATTCCATGTAAACTAACTGCTCATTAATATGGCACCAAATTATTTTGATTATCCTCCTTTTTTTTTTACTACCATTTTTCTTAGTTGGATCCTTCCTTATTCTCTTTTGGATATAGCCATGGCCTATACATGCCACAACTTTGTGGATTATCCTTCTGAAGTGGCTTATATGTAGCTTGCACGAAAATTATTGATTGAATAATCTATGGTGAAGCCACCACTCTTACAGTTATTGTATAACTCTTCCTTTGAATTAATGGGGTGAACTGGTAGTTTTACTTTCTAGCATTTTTGACAGTATATTCTTATCGTAACCTTATTGAGTTGTTGCCTATAGCCTTTTCATTGTCTCAACATTGGACTGTGTTTATATTACATTGGACTGAATTTGTACACACCCACCACATGTTGGATGAAATTTTTCAAAGAGTTGCGGGCGCATCGCTGCCAACAAAAGGGTGACTCATATTTTTTGCACCCTCTACTTGCTATTAGTTTGATGAATTTTATGGGTTTTACGTAGGCCATGGTGTCATGTTGGTATTACTGATAGTATATGGAGATGCTTTTACCTTGCCATTCTTTGTGCTTCTATGACTTCATGTATGCTTTTAAGTTGTAATGTTGCTTCTGTTTGATTGATTGCATTGTAATTACCCGGGACGACTTGGAGTGGAATAATTGTAATGGTTTAAATATAAAAAATTTGAGTAAATTTTGTGTGTTTTTTTATGTGATTTTTGGGCAAACATTACAATTATTTGTGAACATTACAATATAAATAATTGTATGTTTTTGGGTTTGTCAATGACTTCTCCCACCTGTCATTGCCATAGCCGAAGTCAAGGTTTGATTTGTGAGTTTGATTTTTGTTTTTATGAAAAACCTCAGTCAGACTCTTTCTCTCTACCTTTCTCTCAAACGGTAACACAACCGCTACAACCCTCTCTCGCTTTCTATCCCTGCAACTCTCTTCTACCTGTCACCTTTTGCTCAACCCACTGATGACACAAGCTAGGTATCTCTCTCAAACGGTAATAGCGACTGCTAATTTTGAGAGGCATCTTGAATTATTGAATATCAGGTTTGTGTATTCAATATATATTGAAGTTTTCTTTCTGACAAATTTCAATCCATTGTAGGTGGTGTCTCAATCAGGTTCTATTTTGAGATTGAAAGGTTGTTAATTTACTTGGGCACGAATTGATCGGCGGACTCAATGTCATTATGCAGGTCCCATTGTCTGGAGTAACAACAAATAATTCTGCATCACCATTCCCAGAAGAGATGTACGAAAAAATTAAAGATTTGTTAATTGAGTAGGAAATTGCGATCAACCGGTGGCCACAATACACCTTGAGTTCTAAAATGTGAGTTCAAAATGTGAGTTCTAATGTTATTCCAACTCTTTCATTTTGTTCAACCCTTATATTGATAGCAGATTTTGGGATCAAATTTTTGAATTTTGTTTTGTGGATTTGTTATTTTGTTCTTTGTTGTCGCAAATTTCATATGTTCTACCTATTTTGTTTCTTTATTGTGGCAGGCAGATTTCAAGTGTTCGTGATTGAATAAGCAGACATTTTACTTGCACAAAGTTGTCTTACGACTATGTTTCCCCAATGGTGAGTTTATGAGTTGTTTTAGATTACATATAACATTTTCTCTTCGGCTACCATTCAATTAGTATGCTTCCAACATTTTTTTTTGGTTAACATTTTAGGATCATATTCAAGTCTTTGTGGTAGGTTTTTTTTTTTTTAAATCTGGGCATTGTGTGGAGTGATGGTATGTTGCGATCGGTTGTGATTTGGAGCAATCGGTAGGTCGCACAATAATTTTTTATTTTCTGTTCTCCTTCGTTTGATACGATTTGATAGTGGAGATTACTGAATTGTTTTCATTATGGAATAATATTTGTTTAACTGGTATAATAAAAGGGTCATCTCAGCCACCTATATAAATTGGTTCTTGAATTAATTTTTTTCAGACTCTATATTCTTATGTTTCACTTTATATTTTCACATGCCTTGAGGATCTTTAAGGATATCAGTGGATGTTAAACAAAGAAATAGTGGTGGCAGTGGTAGTGGTAGTGGTGGGGTTGACAAGATAAGATTTATTGATCATGTTTTAATTTAGTATTTAGGTTTTAAAAGGGATTTTCTGATATCTATTAGATTGAGTATAAGTAGGCAGCTCTATGTTAGGTTGGTTATGGTTATCCCTATATGCTTTATGAGAAAACTAAGGAGAAGAGAATTCTTTGTGTAGGAAATTGCATTTCCTTGGCTCTTTGAGTAGGAATTCTTTATTCGTTAAGAGCTTTCTTCTTTACTGCTGCACTTTGATTAGCATTTGTTTTTTTTTTTTGTGTTTATGTTGGGCAATAGATGAATGAAGTTTTTGTGAGTTATGTGGGGTGACAGTACGAGTGTATGATGTAAAAAATATGAGAAATCAATACGGTATGCAAATAAAGGCAACCTAAATATGTCAAGTAGATCCATATTGATTGACTATAGCATAATCAATCCATATTTAGTTGATTAATTGATGGGACCTAGAAGTTTTCATGTTTATTATGAAACATATAATGAAAAGTGAATTGTGTTAAGTCAATGATATTGCTTTGTTCTTTGCTTTCCTGGGCAACATAACTGAACTATTAGTTATAATATTTTGGCTTCTCTTTTATTTTTTTTAATGTACTAGAATTTGTTTTTTTTTAAACTTTTAAGTTTCAATTAGAAAGGATGTAACTGAACTTTTAGTTTTTCGTTACACCGTGCCTTCAGGCACGGGCAATTACTAGTATATATATATAACCTATATATTCAAATTAATGTTACTATTTTTTTTTATTATGTTCCTGTTCATGTTACTGATTTTGTTGAGTATGTTATTATTCATATTACTATTATTTTAAGCATGTTACTATTTTTGTTAAACATGTTACTGTTGTTATTTTTTAAAAATATTAATATTAAATGTTTCAATTTTTTTATATTTAAATGTTACTATTTTTTTGTGTTTAAATGTATTATTTTTTGTGTCCAAATGATAACTTTTTTGTATTTGAATGTTAATATATATATATA
>CM042190.1:22735802-22755112 GCA_023539305.1 Ilex asprella | reverse complement strand
GGGGGGTGGTGGTGGTAGGTGTGGTGGGGGTAGGTGGTAGTGGCTGGCAACGATGGTGGGCGATGACGGGCTAGTGGTGGATTGTGGTAGTGGGTGACAGTGAGTAACAATGGTAGTGGTGTGTGCTGATGGTGGTTGACGGTGGTAGTGGGATGATGATAGCAAAGACAATAAATATATATAAGAATAACATAATAATGGTGGTGGATGGTGGCAGTAGACGACAATGGCAGCAATCAGTGGTGGGTGGCGATGGTGGTGGTGGGACAATGATGGTGGGGCATGGCGGTGGTGGGGCGATGGTAGTTGTGATGGTGATGGTGGTGGTGGAGTGGTGGGTGTGGTAGGGTGGCGATATAGTGATGGTGACAACAACGATAGTGGTGGTAGTGGCGGTGGTAACGGTGATGGTGGTGGAGCGGTGAGGGTGAAATGGTTTCAAGCACTATTTTTTTTAAAAGTACTTATGAGAAATAATTCCTAGAAACACTTTTAAATAGTTATTCCAAACACACCCTTAGGGGCCTATTTTTTCTATTAAATTTGGGGTTTAAATATTAATCGTTAGATTAATTTTAAAGTAAAATTTAAAGAAATCTTAACCGCAAATAGAAAAAGTCATTTTGTTTATCTTTTGAGATTTGAATTGTATTGTACTTTATTATATAAATATTAAAAGATATATAAACAAATAAGATACATTTTAACACAAATAATTAACTTTTCATCCACTTTTCTTCTGATTTTGGAAGGATTGATTTTGGTGAGTTGGAAGGAAAGTTAATTTATCCACTTTTCCATCATTCTTATTTTTCTTCCTTACCAAACATGATATTTTATTTATCTCTCCAACTTTTCATCCTTCTATTTTTCTATCATACCAAACAGAGCATTAGGCTTAATAGGATTCTTAAGAAAAATTCAGTTGTAAATTTACTTTTGAATTAAATCATAGTTGAAAAGTCAAAACAATGGACATTACTAACGCCCTTTAAAATTGAAAAAATAATAACAACGTCATCACGTAATTGAAATACATATTCTAAAGGGTTTTTTAGGTGTGGGTATAATTTTTTAGACTTATTTAGGCAAAAGTGTATGGATAAGTTGTTTATTCTATTGAGTACAATTTTTATAAAACTTTTTGTGCTTCGGTACAAAATTTAAATGAATTAAAATCTTTTTTACCTAAACACCCTTCCTTAATTTATACAGTCATCATTGACAGTTATTTGAGAAAACAAATATATAAACATTAACGCACACACAGAGATACATATATATATATATATATATATATATATATATGTATATGTATGTTGTCACACGACACCAACCTTGCTTCCACAGCATCTGACCAAATGGAATCAAGTCTTTTACTATAATGATTGATCAAATCCTTAATTTCCCAAAAAAAAAAAAAATAGAATCGGTCAAGATGTTTTGTTAGATATTATATATTGGCCGTTGTTGGGATGTAGAAAAAAAAAGAACTTCTTTGTTTTTTTTAATGGGTGTAAAATTTTTTTTAATGAGTGTAAATATTTTTTTTAATGGGTGTAATTATTTTTTTAATGAGTGCAACTATTTTTGAATGGGTGTAACTATTTTTTTAATAGGTGTAACTATTTTTTAATGGATATAATTATTTTTTCAATCGGTGTAACAATCACAATCTCATGCAATTGTTAAGGCATGATGGTGTAACGATACTAAATGGTGCAACTATTTAGTTTATGCAAACAACTGAATAACAAATTGAGTTGATGTCATAATTTTGTATAATTGTTTGACTTATTAGAATGCATGAATAACTGTTTGGTGTATTATATTATAATTGTAACTAATTGATGTAACTGATTAATGTAATTGTATTGTTATAATATTAATATAAATAGAGTAAGAGAAAATAGGGAGAGAGAGGGAGAAATTGTTAGAAAAAATATACTCCTATTTTACCTCTCATTACTTGATTGTAGCAAAAAAAAAGAAGGGAAAATAATACAAAAGGGTTTTCATCCATATGTTGTTTATTGATGGCAATAGTAACATTTTTAAAAAATATGAACTTTATCCAAAATAAGTTTTTGACTTGTACTTTTGCCTAGATAAGCATAAAAAATTGTATCGACTTCTAAATTACCTTATTCTAAAAAATAGTATTATCATAATATACCATATTCTCCATAATTTCAATTGCCAAACAAGTACACTAAAAAAAGATGACATGTTCTCAATTAACGTATTCATTAACTAGTGGTTCACAGGTACATTAAGATACATTTACTAATAGAGACTAAATTCAGTGTATCTCTAGAAAAAGATACACTAAGACGAAATGTCTTAATAGACGTCTCTTCGACTAAATACTCAATTAACACCATAATGAATATACATATAAACTTTTTTATCTATCTCATAGAAATGCCTCTACAAATAGTGTATCAAAAAATCAGATCAAAAACATAGATAATAATGGATGGAAAGGAGTTGCATATCCATCCTCAACAAAACTAAAAATACAACTTACAAATGAAAGGTAATTACGCTCACAAACATTCATGATTATACACAAAAAAAAAAAAAATACATTAACAAATACAATGGTACACAATTAATATATACGTTTTTACATAAGTACATAGCATATCATATACAACGAATAGCATATATGATCATTCTAATACATTATACAAATATATACATCTTCGAGATAGGTACATCAATATTTAATTGAGAAGAGAATACATATACATTATTATAGATATACAAGTACATAAACCAAATACAATTCAAAATTACAAAAATCATAACAAATATGTACCTAAACCTACCAATAAATACGTAAAACTTAACTGCTACGATTTAATTTGTGTACCTACTAAATCAACACTTAAAATAAACAATCAGTATATTCCAAATTGCTTAGTTCATAAATTTGAAATTCAACACTGATATACAACACCACAAAATCCTCAATAATAGACGCAAAAAACAAAAAGAAACAATTTGTATTTTAGGCTAAAATCATGTGATAAGGGCAAATAGATAATAAAAATACACTAACTGCTCAACCTCTATACATTTACGCCTATATATGGACAACGTGTAATTTTAAAAAAAAACACGATTTTAAACCAAATTCTTCTACAAACTATGCAGAATGAAAAAGAAGTTAGAAATTTTGGTATTTAGATAATAAAGTTAAAAAATATGATATTGGCCAAATTAATTTTATTTATTTATTTTTTGAAATGATTTTGTAGAATTTGTGGAATTTTATCCAGTTTTTGGACTGTTGGTCCAATTTCATACCTCTTTCAAAAATAGTAGCCTGACCTTTTCTATTTTGGTGGGTCGATAGTCAAAAAGTCATTTCTCTTTGAAAACATGGACCTTTAAAAAATGACGAAGAGTTCTTCCTTTAAAAAAAACAAATGTCAAACTTGTTTCTTTTTTTCGTCTTTAATCAAAATCTGTTGCAACAGAAGAGAACGACGAGGTTCAAAAGTCATAAGCTTAAGGTTCATATTTTGCCAATGTAAGTACGATTTCTGTTCTGGATCATACAACGACCATGCATACTTTTTAAAAGATTTTCGTCATTAGGTAAGACATTTATCATCAATCACGATATTTGGTATCAATCATAAATAACTTATGATGATGCATAAATTGGGTTTGCACGCCACCTGTCAAATGAACAGTAATAAATGCAGTAATAGAGTAGAGAGAAAAAATAACACAAAAATTTATAGTGGTTCAGTCAATGTGACCTACGTCTACTTTAAAGGGTTAGGGTCACCTGGAGTTTTTTTACTTCAAGGTGTATAATGAGAGCATGGAGATACAAGCTAAAATAGTGGAGAGTAGAGGATATGCTCAATTGAACGTGATGGCCCCTAAGTGCTGGCGGGACTTACAATTTATATTCATCTCATAACAGATTTCGGCGAGTTATTAGTAACTAAGTGGCTAATCTAGTGGAGCTAACACCCTCTTCTCTACTGATGAGGTAGTTACAGTGCTCTCTATAGGATTCGGTCAAAGGATGACGTGGGGGTTGACTCTTTCCAAAGCAGCTCGGATGACTCTGCTTACTCATTTGGCAAGCTTGACCGGGCGTGAATCCTTTTGAGCTGGATACTAGATATTTATAAATTGGGCTTTTAATTTAAATTGGGCTCGTAGCATGAGTTGGGTCATTGGGTCTAGTCTATCATTTGCCCCCCCATTGCCCATATCCAATGAAACTTAGAGAAGGGGGTATTTGGTTGAACCTCTCAACTGATGGAGACCTTTTTTGACTGATGACTCTTCCCATTTGTGATATATTTCTCCTTTACAGAGCACCTCAAGACCTTCCCCATTTTTATTTGGATTCTACAAGAACCCTTGGTTTCAGATAGGGATTTTTTTCCCTTTTTCTATTCCTTAATAGGATTTAAAAACTCTAGGCTATAAATAGGGAGTTTTCATCCCCATTTCACTTACTTTAAGAAAGTTTTCCCTCTTAAGATATTTGAAGACCCAAGGTTAGAGGTTCCTACAATGAGTTCTCAGAAATACTTGTCATCTAGAAGACACAAAATGAGGAGTTTCGATGTTAACATCGATAGAGCATCTGGCGTGGAGGGGGCGGTGAGGTCCTTGGCCGAAAAGGGAGGCAGAGCTTGGGCTCTGCAGGGCACCGACAAGGTAGATGGCACCGTGGCCCACGACAAAGAGGATGAGACCCAAAGGGGCGAGCGGCCAAGGGGCGGCACGCCATGGGCGCTGCCAGGCCAGTCGACCCATGAGGCGCCAAATGGAGGGCTTGCCGACCATGAAGGACTGATTGGAGTGATAGTGTGACACCCCAAAATTTGCGATTTCGTTGATTATCCATCAACCCGCGAAATACCCATGGATACCGAGTAACTCGATATCACGTCGTTATACTCCATTTACAGGGGTCCTTAGTTTAACAAAAATAGGGTAGAGTCTCATTTATATGGGAAGCTCTACCCGAAACGAAACCTGTGCAATATACATCCATATGACCCATCTGAGGCCTGATATGAAACAATAAGTAAAAGTTGAACACACTGGGTCCAGTCATCAATTCTCATGTAAAAACATGCAAGGTTATGTTAAAAACAGTCCATACGAGTTTAGTTACAACTCTCTTACATAACATTATATACTAAAATTAGTTTGCTCCAAAAGTTTTACAAAAGGAGTTATAAAAGCCACAAGTAGGCTTTCTTCACCCTTGTGGCTCTGAATGAGAGCCATCCATCGGCGTAAATCCCGCACCTAAAATGTTTTCCTGTATAGGGTAAGCCACGCCCAATAGAGTAATTCCTATAAAGGCTACTCCACACCTAAGTGCACATGCAATGCTCACATACAACATTTCATATTCATATCAACATTTCAAGTAAGAATATTCATTCAATGTTAGAATTTATCATCTTATGTCGTGAAATGAGATGAGGCTCACTCATGCCAACCAACCCGAGCCCTTCCCAGCTCCTCAACACATGCAAGTGCCAATGTGTATGAAATTGTCATTTATGTTACGCATCAAATGGCTTTTCTCAATCTAAGGTCTTTGTATGAGGTGGATGTTCATGGACTTACACCAAGGGTCTCTAACCTACTCGAAATTTATGGACTTCTACCAAGGGCTCCGCGTACACCCACACACTTTATGGACCAAGTCAAGAGAGTGCGTATCCCACTCACCAGGCCTTGCACCCGAGGGATCTTCTAGTCCCTTCTTGTTAACCACAACCCTAATTACCATGCAACTCGTGCGACTCGGTCAGGTCTTCGACCAAGCTTAATCAAGTCTACTCGTCATCCACCAAGTGTGGTGTTTACGAAAATCATGTACACACCCACATAATGCGATGCTACCGTGCATATGCAATATGATGTTCCATTGCACAGTGAAAACACATTCAATACAATTCACATATTACATGACAAAATTATATCTCATAAGTTTCTACAAAGTCAATATAACACAAGCATGTATATACGTTGACAATATTCATAAAACAACTTTCAAGTATGTTATCACAATTTTTATGTCAATAACACACTTAATCACAAGGGCACAAGTTCAGCCTAAAAATAGTTCGTAAAATGGGCTAAAAACAGTTCGTAAAACAGTCTAAAACAGTCCGTAAAATGGCTTAAAAATAGTCCGTAAAATTGCCCAAAAATAATCTGTTTGGACAGCCTATATGCAGTCCCATTTTAGCCACTAAAACAGTCCAAAAATAGCCCTTAAATAGGCCACAAAACAATCCATTTTTCATCCTAAAAGAATCCATAATTTCTACCCCAAAACAGTCCATAATTTCTACCCTAAAACAGTCCATAATTTCTATCCCAAAACAGTCCATAATTTCACCCCAAAACAGTCCGTATAATGGCCATAAAATAGTCTATATTTTAGCCATATTTCAGTCCTAAAATAGGCCCTAAAATAGCCCTAAAAATCAGCCCAAAAGGTAGGAATAAACTAAAGTAGGAAGAACTCTACCTCTTGTAGCATGAAGGAAGTGATAGAAGTTCCAAAAACACGATTTAATCCCCAAAACTTTTGGTTTCTCCAAAGTCCCCTCTTGGATTTTCAGTGAAATCCCTTGTTTTTGATACGTAAACGTAGCCCTCGTCGAGGAGCTGAAGATTAATTCTTGGCTCGACAGAATCCGATCGACGGAACTCCAAGAATCGGCAGAAGAAAGCTTGAAGTCTAATTTTTCTTCTCTTTTCTCTCTTCCCTCTTCTCAAAAGTGTGCCAGCTGAACATTGGAGATATTTGGCTAAAATATCTGATTTTAGCCCCTATTTATAATTTTCAAAGCTTGGCCCAGATTGCGCCAAGTGTCTCCACTTATTCGGGTCCGTTTTCACCTCAAAACGATTTATTTCATCCTGGTTTAAGTTCAAATTAATTTTATTTGAAATTTTATCAAATTTTAAAAAAATTATTTGTGGGGACCTTTGTGAGGTCAACCGCCACCCAACCACCTCGAACGACGTGTAAAAATTTAATTATCTTAAAATTCGACAAAATTTGACAAGGTAGTTATATTTTGCGATAAAAATCTAACGACGAAGTCCGTTGTATCATCCGAGCTTTAGAACATGAGTATTTTAAATATGCATTATAGTGATAATTTACCATTTTACCCTTTATCAGAAAAAAGTTTAAATTTACCCGGATTTTATATTTTTCCCCCTTAAAAGAATTTTATCCCCGAAATTCACACATACAATCACTTACACATGCAACTTTCATTTAATATTAAATGACTATAAGAAAGTACCTCTATCTTTGAATAAGAAAGGATAATTGGTATGTATAGTGTCTTCGCATTCTCATGTTGCTTCCTCCACTCCTCAGTGCTGCCACAGCACCTTCACTAGCATCACGGTTTTGCCTCTCAAAACCTGATCCCTACTATCCAGGATACGTACCGATCCCTCCTCGAAGGTCCCATCCGCATCAACAGTCAACGCACTCCAATCCACCATATGTGTCGAATCTGGAGTGTACTTCCGGAGCATAGAGACATGGAATATCGCATGAACACCCCATAGATTTGGCGGTAATACCAACATGTAAGCAATTGTACTTACCCTCTCGAGTACCTCGAAGGGTCTGATATACCTCGGCGATAGCTTTTTTCGCTTGCCGAACCTGACGAATCCTCTTTTAGACATCACCTTCAAGAATACGTGATCTCCCACCTTAAACTCTAGAGGTCGTTGCCGCTTGTCGGAGTAGCTCTTCTGTCGGTTCTTCGCCATAAAAAGACTCTTTCGTATCAAGTCCACCTTCTCTGAGGTGTCTTTCACTAATTCCAAACCCATAGAGGGTCTCTCTTCTACCTTTGTCCAACAAACCAGAGATCGACAAGACCTCCCATATAGTGCTTCATAGGATGCCATCTGTATGCTCGCCTAATAACTATTATTATAGGCGAATTCCACCAAAGGTAAATGATCTTTTCAGCTACCCTTAAGATCTAGGACGCATGCCTGTAGCATGTCCTCTAATGTCTGGATGGTCCTCTCAGACTGACCGTCCGTCTAGGGATGAAAAGCAGTATTCATCATCAGCTGCGTCCCCATAGCTAGTTGAAAACTCTCCCAGAAATGAGCCGTAAATCTGGGATCCCGATCCGATACTATTGATACGGGTACCTCATGCAACCGGACAATCTCTCATATATACAACCTGTAGAATTCCTCAAGTGTGAAGGTCATCCACACTGCCAAAAAGTGTGCCGACTTAGTAAGTCAGTCCACTATCACCCATACTGCGTCATGTCCCCGCGATGTCCGTGGCAAGTGAGTCACAAAATCCATCGTAACATGTTCCCACTTCCACTCAGCTACCTCCATTGGCTGGAGTAACTCTGTTGGTCTCTGGTGTTCAGTCTTCACTTGATGACATGTGAGACATCGACTGACAAAATCTCCAACCTGCCACTTCATCCCACTCCAATAATATTGGCGCCGAAGATCATGCTAAATCTTCGTGCCACCTAGATGCACAACAAAATAAGAGCAATGAAACTCCCTAAGGATCTACTCTCTCAGCTCCGCAGACTGGGGAACCACAATCTTTCCCATATACCGAAGACTACCATTTGAGTGAATGGTCCAGCCCTCATCATATGTCCCTGATCGTACTCGATCCTTGATGGACAATATCTCCTATTCCTGCTCCTAGGACTCAATCACTATGTTCAGTAGGGAAGACGTAGCCACTAAAATCTCCAAAGTGCCCTGAGCTTGATCCATATAGTCTAGCCCGAACTGTCCCACAGTCTTGAGTATCTGCCACACCGGGGAAGCTATACTAGCAAAGACTCTCCGTGATTTCTGGCTGAGTGCAGCAGCCACCATATTTGTCTTATCGAGATGATAAGGCAAAGTGAAGTCATAGTCTTTCAGATATTCTATCCACCTGCGTTGTCTTATGTTGAGATCCCGTTGTGTAAAAATGTACTTCAGAATTTTGTGGTCCAAAAATACCTCGAACTACTCACCATATAGATAGTGGCGTCAAGCCTTCAAGGCAAAGACAATGGACGCTAACTCCATGTCGTGCGTAGGATAGTTCTACTCGTGGTTCTTTAACTACCGAGAACCATAAGCTACCACTCTCACGGACTACATCAAAACGCCACCAAGTCCGTCCTTGGAGGCATCACAATATACTGTGTACCTCCGTCCCATTTCCAGGACAATCAAAATAGGAGCTGAAGTAAGTCTTCTCTTCAACTTCTCGAATGGCTTCTCATACAATCATCCCACTGAAACTTGATCTTCTTTCGGATCAATCTCGTCATAGGTGCAGCAAATCAGGAGAAATCCTTAATGAACCTCTTGTAATACCCCGCCAATCCTAAGAAACTGCGTATCTCGAAGACTGACTTCGGTCTCTCCCAACTTATAACTGTCTCAACCTTCTCCGGGTCCACAGATACACCCGAAGTAGACACTACATGCCCCAAGAATTTTACCTCAGTAAGCCAAAATTCACACTTGCTGAATTTGGCGTACAACCGATGGTCTCTCAGGGTCTGAAGAATAACCCTCAAGTGACCCTCATGCTCCTCCTTAAACTTGGAATAAATCAAGATGTCATCAACAAAGACTACAACAACTTGATCTAAGTAGGGTTGGAACACCCTATGCATGAGATCCATGAATGTCGTCGTCCAAATGGTATCACTGTGAACTTGAAATGCCCATACCGTGTTTTAAACATCGTCTTAGGGATATTCGTCTCTCTAACCCTCAACTGATGGTAACCGGCAAAAAGGTCTATCTTGGAATAGACTCGCGCCCTTCTCGGCTGATCAAACAAATCGCTAATCATCGGCAAAGGGTACCTATTCTTGATAGTAACCCTATTTAACTGTCGATAGTCTATACATAGTCAAAGGGTCTTGTCTTTCTTCTTTGCAAATAACACCGGAGCGCCTCAATGTGAGGTACTCGGTTTAATGAACCCCCTGTCCAATAATTCTTGTAATTGGATCTTGAGTTCTTGCAACTCAACAGGCGCCATCCAATGTGAAGTCATAGAAATGGGCGATGTACCAGGACGTAACTCAATGGTAAATTCTACATCCCTATGTGGAAGTAATCCCAGTAATTCATCCAAAAAAATATCCTCGTAATCACACATAATCCGAGATAGACCCAATTCCTATAGGGTAAGGCTTGCTAGCCAACCCATCAACTATCCGTGCCATTTAGAGTCGTACACGGCTTGGGATAAAGTATCATGCTTATCCCCTAAAATATGAAACAAATACTATTTGGTGTGTAGGTAGTGACCTTTTTACGATCACAATCAATGACAACTTGGTGTGCTGTCAACCAATTCATACCAAGGATAATATCGAACTCCAACATGTCCATGACCCTAAGGTCCACAATGAGTAGAATCTCCGCAATCTCTAACTTACAACCCCGACATATCTGATCAACACTCACTCTAACTCCTAGGGGAGAACTCACATGCAATGGCTCTTCCAAGGTTTCAACCTCTAAGCTTAAATCTTTCATGCGTGATGCAACAATAAAAGAATGAGATGCATCAGAGTCAAATAATACCCTTGCCTATAAGCGAGAAAGTAAAAATGTACCTTGAATAATCGACTGATTTACAAGGTGTGATGACGTAGACATGTCCCTGGATCCCTGAAGTCCCGGCTAGAAAGCCTTGTCCTCGGCCTCGACCCATGCCCAAATCCATCTGGCTTGATTGCGGGATCCCTGCATGTGAAGTCATAGGGCCCTGAAACTGATACTGGTTCCCCTGGCTCATGGTGGGCTAGGGAGGAATAAAGTGCGCTTGTGAGTATCCCACTGAAGACTGGAACTCAGATCCCTGTCGCTAAGGACAATCTTTCCTCACGTGTCTCGGCTGATGACAATGATACCAAGTCCTCTACCTGTTTGATACGTAGTCCTGAAGTTTCTCCCGTCTTGAGAGGACTAACCTTGACCTTGGTCTTGATAGCCACGACCCTGTACTTGATGCCCCATGAACTAGAAGTCTTCTACTTCTTCCCTGCACTAGAAGAAGAGGATTAACCCTCATTCTTCTTGTCTTTACCACCCGTTTCCTGGATGTTCATTGCATCATCAACCTCTCTCTCAATGGTCATAACTGTCGTGACCATCATGTCCAAGTCTTGCAGAAAAAGACTCACAATTTTGTCCCGGATGGACAACTTCAGGTCATCCTCAAACTTACGTACTTTGGTTATATTTGTGGCCACATAATCGTCGGTGAAACGGGCTAATTCAGTAAACTTAGCCACGTATTCTATCACCATCATCGTTCCATGCCTTAAGTCCAAGAACTCCCAGGCCTTTGCATGTCGAGCAGTCACTGAGAGGTACTTACCCATGAAGAGTTCCTTGAACTTTGCCCATGTCATTTTTCCAAGTTCTTTGAGGTCTTTACCCAATCCCATCCCACTTGTGATTCTCCCTCTAGTTGGAAAGTAGCTAGGGTTATCTTCGTAGCATCGGAGGTGATCTCCATTGCCCCTAAGATCTTATCTACTTGTCGGAACCAATGGTCAGCCACCATCAGATCTGCCCCTCCCAGAAAGACCGGAGGATTGTGTGTTTTGAACTTCTGGAGGTTACTTGATCCACCTTGACTCATATTTGTACTGGTTTGTGCAATAGTAGCAGCTGTGGCACTAGCTTATGTTATGGTAGCCGCTGCAGTACCCATAGCCTCTATGAAGGCTTGTTGTTCAAAGGCCGGTAGTGGTTGGTTGTTGTTCTGCATACCGCTTCGGCGTCCTCTTCCTCGACTAGCCATCTACATATGTCAGGTAGCATCTTACATAGTATCCCAAAATATGAATCAAACACAAAAATTGAGAATTATCTCATTGTCCCCCTAGTAGAACGTATGTCACATACTAGAAGACATTTACACATTGAACTATCCCGTTCATCCCTTTTTCCAAACCCCAAGGTTATGTTTTTTAACTCTAGTGTCCTTATTTTCTATATACATTTCTATCATGCATATATTTCACATAACACATATCACATAACATGTAGCAATTTAAGGCACACAACATGAAATGTACAATGAATGCAATGATCTTGACCTAATGCCCATCAAGCCCTAGGTAAATCATATACCTATGCTCCGATACCAAGCAGTGACACCCCAAAATTTGGAAGTCCGTTGATTATCCATCAACCAGCAGAATACCCATGGATATCGAGTAACTCGATATCACGTCGTTATGCCCCATTTACCAGGTCCTTAATTTAACAAAAATTGGGCAGAGTCTCCTTTATATGGGAAGCTTTATACAAAACGTAACATGTGCAATATACATTCATATGACCCATCCGAGGCCGAATATGAAACATGGCCACGCCGAGTCCATTTATAAGTAAAAGTTGACCACACCAGGTCCATTCATCTATTCTCATGTAAAAATATGCAAGGTTATGTTAAAAATAGTCTATACGAGTTTAGTTACAACTCTCTTACATAACATTACATGCTAAACCTAGTTTGCTCCAAAAATTTTACAAAAAGAGTTATAAAAGCCACAAGCCAGCTTTCTTCACCCTTGCGGCCCCGAATGAGAGCCATCCATCGGCGTAAATCCCGCACCTAAAATATTTTCCCGTATAGGGTGAGCCACGCCCAGTAGAGTAATTTCTACAAAAGCTACTCCGCACCTAAGTGCACATGCAATGCTCACATACAACATTTCATATACACATCAATATTTCAAGTAAGAATATGCATTCAATATTAAAATTTATCATATTATGCCGTAAAATGAGATGAGACTCACTCATACCAATCAACCCGAGCCCGTCCTAGCTTTTCAACACATGCAAGTTCCAATGTGTATGGAATCGTCATTTATATTGTACATCAAATGACTTTTACTAATCTAGGGTCTTTGTATGGGATGGATGTTCATGGGCTTACACCAAGGGTCTCCAACTTACTCGAAATTTATGTACTTCCACCAAAGGCTTCGCGTACACCCACACACTTTATGGACCAAACCAATGGAGTGCGTATCACATTCACCGGGCCTTGCACCCAAAGGATCTTCTAGTCCCTTCTTGTTAACCATAACCCTAATTACCATACAACCCGTGCGACTCGGCCGGGTCTTCGACCAAGCTTAATCAAGTCCACTCATTATCCACCAAGTGTGATGTTGACAAAAACTATGCACACACCCACATAATGCGATGCTACCGTGCATATACAATATGATGTCCCATTGCACAATGATAACACATTCAATACAATTCACATATTTCATGAAAAAATTATATCATAAGCATATAATTCTCATAAGTTTCCATAATGTCAATATAACACAAGCATATATATACATTGACAATTTTCATAAAATAATTTATAAGCATGTTATCACAATTTTTATGCCAATAACACACTTAATCACAAGGGCACAATTTTAACCTAAAAATAGTTTGTAAAATGGGCTAAAAATAGTCTATAAAATGGCTTAAAACAGCCCACAAAATGGCCTAAAAATAGTCTGTAAAATGGCCCTAAAACAGTCCGTTTGGACAACCTATATGCAACTCCATTTCAGCCACTAAAACAGTCCATTTGGACTGACTTTATGCAGCCCCATTTCAGCCACTAAAACAGTTCCAAAACATCCCCTAAATAGGCCACAAAACAGTCTATTTTTCATCCCAAAATAGTCCATAATTTCTACCTCAAAACAATCCATAATTTCTATCCCAAAACAGTCCATAATTTCACCCCAAAATAGTCCATATAATGGCCATAAAATAGTCCATATTTTAGCCATATTGAAGCCCCAAAATAGGCCCTAAACACCCCTAAAAACCAGCCCAAATGGTAGGAATAAACCAAAGTAGGAAGAACCTTACCTCTTGTAGCGTGAAAAAAGTTATAGAAGTTTCAAAAACACAATTTAAACCCCAAATTCTTTTATTTCTCCAAAGTCCCCTCTTGGATCTTTGGTAAATACCTTATTTTTTGATACGTAGACATAGCCCTCGTCGAGGAGATGAAGCTTAATTCTTAGCTCGACAGAATCCGATAGACGAAATTCTGAGAATTGATAGAAGAAAGCTTGAAGTCTAATTTTTCTTCTTTTTTCTCTCTTCCCTCTTCTCAAACATGTGACCAGCTGAACATTGGAGTTATTTGGCTAAAATATATGATTTTAGCCCCTATTTATAATTTTCAAAGCTTGGCCTAGATCGCGTCAAGTGTCTCCACTTATTCGGGTCCGTTTTCTTTCTGAAATAATTTATTTCATCTCGGTTTAAGTTTAAATTAATTTTATTTAAACTTTTATTAAATTTTAAAAAAAAATTAAAAAAAATATTTGTGGGGACCTTTGTGAGGTCAACCGCCACCCAACTACCTCGAACGACGTGTAAAAATATGATTATCTCAAAATTCGACAGAATTTGGCAGGATAGCTATATTTCGTAATATAAATCCAACGACAAAGTTCGTTATGTCATTCGAGCTCTAGAATATGAGTATTTTAAATACACATAGTAAAAATTTACCATTTTACCCTTTTTTAGAAAAAAAATTTAAATTTACCTAGGTTTTACAGATAGAGGGTGCTGCATGGGTGGATGGGCACGCCTCAGGCATCGCTGACATGCAGGTTTAGTGCGTAGAAGAGTCTGCCCAGGTGCTAGGCGCCGAGGCCCAGGCGACCCAATCGTTGGGAGTCTAAGCTGCAACGACTCATATGCGCAAGAGGGGTTATTGTGCTGGCTAGGGGCGCAGGAGGGCGGCTGAGGGTGCTCTGCACAGGAAAAGCTGATGGGCTGCACGAAGGAGGGGCTGCTGTGCTGGATGGGCGCACAAAAGGGGCGTCGATGGTGCTAGACACTGCTGGAGAGGCACCTATGGTGTTGGACGCTACTAGAGAGGTGCCAATGGTGTTGGGCGCTGCTAGAGAGACGTTTATGGTGTTGGACATCACTGACTGGCGATTTTGCTAATTATGATGGAGGAACGTTAATTGGGACAAGCGTAGGCAAGCCTTGTTTGCGCTAGGTGTTAAGCGGGAGTGCTACGACAACAAGGAGGTGGTGCCAGATGGATGACATTCAATCTAATGTAGTCCCGTGGGTTACAGATGGTCTAAATTTCAAAAGCGTGCCTAGAGATGGAAAAAATAATATTATTCTAATATCAAAATATCTAACATGATTCCCTAGAGAGAGAGACAGGCTGCTTGCGTGAGAGCAAAGACAGAGTTTGAGATTGTTTGTGAAAGAGTTACATTTTTTGAGACCGAGCATTTGGCGACCCATGAGAGAGCCCCTAAGTTGTAGGTATAGGCGGCCTACTTGAGAGCAGAGCAGAAGCCAAGCTTTTGGCGACCCACGAGAGAGCCGCTTAGCTGGAGATATAGGCTGCCTACTTGAGAGCAGAGCCAAGATAAGCCAAAATTTTGGCAACCCGCGAGGGAGCTTCTATGCTGGAGATATAAGTTGTCTGCTTGAGAGCAAAGTAGAGGTCAAGCTTTTGGCGACTCGTAAGAGAACCGCTTAGTTGGAGATATAGGTTGTCTGCTTAAGAGCATAGCAGAGATATACCAAGCTTTGGGTGACCATCGAGAGAGTCCCTAAGCTGGAGATATAAGCTGCCTACTTGAGTGCAGAACAAAGATAGATCAAGCTTTTGATAATCGCGAGATAATTCATCTTGCCTAGACCTGTTGATTTCCTCAACATCCATATATTTTTGAGTTTTTTCCAATAGTTCTGGCATGCTCTTTGGTAGTTGTTTCATTATTAAAAAGAGGAAACTCGATGAGTGGAAGCCTCCCAAAAAGGCAGTCATGGTGACTTTGTCATTGGGCTCCTCGATTTGGAGGACCTCCTTGTTAAAACGAGTAAGGTAACTCTTCAGACTCTCGTCTCAATCTTGTTTTACGCTGAACAGATGGGTGGCAGGCGTTTGTTGGTGCATTCACCAATGAACTGTGCCATAAATGATCTGCTCAGTTCAACGAATGAGTCTATGGAGGTTGGAGCGAGTTTGGCGAACCATTGTCATGTTGATTCTTTCAAGGTAGTTCGAAATGTCCTACACATAATTTTGTCGGGGACGTTGTGCAACTACATTATGGTCTTGTAGATTTTGAGGTGATCGAGTGGGTCCTTTATACTGTTGAAAATTTCTACAGATGTCATTTTGAACTTTTGGGAAAGCGGGTACTTCATGACATCTGGTATGAAGGGGTGTCGGTTTGCCTTACCAGGTAATCGACGGTCTCGGGTCCTTATTTCTTCATGGTGTTGAAAACGTCGCCTAACTGATTTTGGACTTCTTTGATTTTTTTGTCCTAGTGGTTAGGAACTCCTTTGGAATTGTCATAGAAATGGCTCACATACTTCACGCTTTGGTTTTTTCCCTTATCCTCTTAGAAATGTGGATCTCCACCATGAAAAGAGGGAGCTGGAGGAGGAGCTGGAGGTCTCTCATGGTGGGTTCCCCTATGTAGGGGACCCAAGTGGGGTGCTCCTTGACGTCCAGGGCGTGGTGCTCCTCTAGCAAGAAGTCCTACGGGTTTGTGCTCCTCTTTGTTTTGTAGCGAGCATTAGTTGTAGGATTTACTGATTCTGGGCTACGAGTTGTTGCATTGTCTCTAGCATCTACTGTGCATTTGGAACATGATTGGTTGGTGGAGGAGCAACCTCCTCATTCTCTCGTGGTGGATTATCTTCAGGTTGATTTATGGATCTGGTGGTGATCACCATAGGTACAACAATAGATGTATTTAGGTGAGAATTTTGTTGTTTTTCACAGACGACACCAAACTGATGATGCACAAATTGGGTTTGCACACCACCTGTCAAATGAACAGTAATAAATGCAGTAATAAAGTAAAGAGAGAGAAAACAACGCAAGAATTTATAGTTATTCGATCAATGTGATCTACGTCCACTTTGAATGATTATGGTTGTCTGGAGTTTTATTACTTCAACGTTTATAATGAGAACAGGGAGATACAAGCTAAGACAGGGGAGAGTAGAGGATGTGCTCAATTGAATGTGATCCCTCTAAGTGTTGGCGGGGCTTACAATTTATAGTCGCCTCATAATAGATTTGGGCGAGTTATTAGTAATTAAGTGGCTAATCTGGTGTAGTTGACGTCCTCTTCTCAACTGACGTTCTCTTCTTAACTAATGAGATAGTTACAGTACTCTTCATAGGATTCGGTCAAAGAATGACGTGAGGGTTGACTTTTTCTAAGACTGTGCTGATGACCCTGCTTACTCCCTTGCTAAGCTTGACCAGACGTGGACCTCTTTGAGTTGGATACTGGATCTTTATGAATTGAACTTTTAATTTAAACTGGGCTCATAGCATAAGTTGGGTCATTGGGCCTAGTCCATCAATTTCAATCAATTTTAACTATCATCAGGCTAGTGGTCTTCTAGTGGCTTTGCAGTATCTTATCTCATTTAGAGTCAACCCTGATTCATATGGAACTACTTAGCAAGAAGTATTCAATTCACGAGAACTCCTATTATTTTCACTAGTAGCTACGTGGTGTGGGGATTAAACTATAACTCAAGTCGACCTTTGGGAGTGTCTGCAATTTCTTGCTGTTAAGGCTTCCATCGTGAGTTCAATCTGCTATGATCACGTTTAAGTAGGAGTTGCACCGCAATTGTACTCTCAAACCCTCTTTAATTTTCAAGAAAAAAAAAATTTGACATGGTAGACTTACTCTTACTTTCTAATTTTTAAAGCTATCCTATTTTGTGCCATTAAAGGGAAGAATATATTTTGCTTATTATGAGACAAATAATTAGGTAAGATTTCAGTCATGGATTATGCAAAAGACCATGGACCCTCCCTTCGTCGGCTGTAATAACGTTGTATACACAAGCAGCTAGGTAGCATTCGACTGTATTTTGTATCATTGTAATGGAACTTTGTGAAAACTATAATAATAAGAATATGCCACGAAATATGATCACCTTTTGCCCTTTTCCCTAAAGAGATAAAACCCTAGTAATGGTAGTTTTTTGTATGGATCGTTCCCACAATAGAAATCTGACATAATATGTACTTGAAAATAGCATAATCGATTAACATAAAATAAAAAAAAAACTTGATGAAATATTATAATTTCATTTTTTTTTTATTATTTTACTCGGATGACTCAAATGTATTTTTGAATTTATTGAAGTTACATGTGTAGTAGATTTGATTAAGAGAAAGTGTCGGTTTTTCTTTGAGTTGGGTCTGCGGCTCTATCTTGACTTTTCATTGATTTCTATTAGAAGTTTTTAAATTTCATATTGCACGCGCATTTTCAAGCAATAAGAACGATGCCACCTTGTAGACGATGAAAGTCTATTTACTCGTGCTTTTGACTAGCAATCTAGTTAGTTATGTCATGGAAATGTAATAGGAATTCAACATAATCATATGCCCATATAATACAAACTAGATATTAGGGGTGTTCACCCTACCCTACGGGTAGGAAATATACTTGAAGGGACTCATGATGGATTCAGCAGCCCCCGGGGCGACACGTGGATTGGGGCAAGTAGCGGAGAACCGAGGCATAAGGCCGAGGACATTAACGTAGCCGAACAGATAAGCCGAGGACGGATATTTTCGCGGAGCCGAGTACAGCCTCTGACGTGCAATAAATGCGATTTGACCCAGCATTTATGGCGATGTAAGTGACTAAGACAGGACATTTAATGAGCCTCTGTACCTACCACGACTCAGACTGACAACCAAGAATGGGCGCATTAATGGCTAGAAGTTCAGGCACATGCCTACAAATAATAGCCTTCAAGACGCCGACTGCTATGAAATAGGCGTCAGACGCCGTTCATAGGTACTCAACTGCTCGGCTTGGCCCCGAGGTCGGGTCCGAGGCGCCGAGCATTGATGAGATGGGAAGGCCAGTGGAAAATCAATCATTACGCTTGGACAAGTCTGGAGAGCATTAACTACTGGGAGGACTTCTGTGTCAGAACTATCATTTCAAGCCCAGGTATAAATACCCTTCAGAAAAATGAACAAAGGTACGCAAAATCAGACCCGAAAATTAGAGAATTAGAGTTTCATCCTCCTTCACTTGCTGACTTAAGCTTTGGAGGGGATAAGCCGGGCGGACGCCTGGCTCCCTTTTCCTAACCTTTTCTATTCCAGGGTTCATCAGCCGCGCGATCACTGTCTCGAGACAATTGCAGGATCATTCCCGTGCAAT
>CM042190.1:22709295-22725802 GCA_023539305.1 Ilex asprella | reverse complement strand
TGTTACTTATTCTTATCACATGTTGATTAAAATGTGTGACTTAATATAATTTTTATTGTAGACATTATTTATATACAATAGTGTACACTCGTTGATAATTTTCGAGGCCATGTATTTTGAAAGAAATTTGTCAATTTTTTTTTAAAAAAATGGGTAAAAATTAATTTTAAATTATAAAATTAAAGAAAGGGAAGAAAAGAAAATTAGTTATTTGATGTAATGGAATCGATCTTTTGCATGCTCGAATTTTCTATTATATCGTACTTTTAGGCACTGGTTATGGTTAGTGTTTTTATATTAACAAGGATAAAATGAAATTTTTTTATAATTTTGGTATTTAAATAATAAATTTAATAATTACAGTATTAAATTTTCAATTATGCAAAAGTGGTCCCTTAACATATGATTTGATAACCGACTTTTTTTTTTATTGGTTGATTTTTTTTTTCATTCTAAAATAAAAAAAGTACGTCTACTATCAATAATAGGTTAAGCTAATAGATGTCAGCAATGCTTCATTTCTTTTGTCATTTGAGTAATGCTTTACTCATTTATTTATTTTCTAAATAGTGTATACATGAGAATGGGGTGGGTGAGACTCGAACCCGCAACCCTTAGGTCTAATAGCCGGCCGGATGGTTGGCACATTCTCAACTTAAAATACTCAAGTACTGTAGTACAAATAGCTTGTACCCAATTGCCCAAACGAAAAAATAAAAACTCAACACAGTTGAATTCGAGTTCAATCAGAAATTGAACTTGAAATTCAGTCTAATCGAATTTCAATTCTAATTTCAGCTCCAACTATAACTCACCCACTAGATCCCAGATGCCTAATTTGGTTAGCAAAGCATGCAGACACTCAATTGTACCTTACTGTCAATGTGTGTGGGCCTGACGAGAGTATAACTCTGGAGTCCAGCTCTAAAGGCCCACTACACTTATTATGACCCGATTGATTCTTTGATTACATTTTTTTTTAATTCACAGCCACCATCCACAGTTTACAATTTAAATTTCAAAAAATAAATAAAATAACTTTTACTATTCAGAGTTGAGATCACTTTAAATTTTATTTTAAAATTAATCTAACGATTAATATTAACATTATAAATTTAATAGGAAAAATAGGTCATAAAAGTGTATTGGGAATATTTTTTAAAAATACTTACAGAAATTATGTCTCATAAATGCTTTATAAAAAATAATAGCATTTGAAACCGCTCTACCACTATCTCTACCACCACCACTATCTTTACCACCATCACTCCTAATGTTGTCGTCGTTGCCACCACCGCCCCCGGCCCCCGCCACCACTGTCGTCGTCACCGTCACCACCACGATCATTGTCATCCACCGCAACCATCACCGTTTCTTACCACCACCACCACTGTCGCCCACCACCTCTCACCCTACTACAAATCGATGCTTAAATTTCTTTATCTCTTCTTCATGTTTGTGATTTTAATTTTGGATATTAATATAAATATGTTTATTGTTTACTATTTTTTATTATATTGTGCCTTCAGGCACAGACAATAACTAGTATTTCAATATCAGAGCTTAGCATTGGCTGCCACACTCAAGGGAATAATGGGGGTGTGGCCTTTCTACTTAACTTGGTCCACATTAATTTAAAAAGAAAAAAACGAAAAAGAAATAAGGCATTATGACTACAACTCCAACAAATTAAAAGTTAATTCAGAGTAAGCTCGAGTTAGAAAACAATAACACCCAATTTAGGTCGAATTCCAAATTGAACTAGGATACTATCCACTATAAAATCATGTTGAACTATGTTTATGTTACCTAGATTGCAATTTGCTACTATGCAATTTTCACCTAATTGTTGTTATGCAACGAAATTCTGTTTCGGATTAGGTTGCAAGAACTAAGGATGTCAATTTGACAAACCCTGTATTGTCTAAATTTAAATTAGATGAAACTGTTTTTGCTTAAACCTAATTTAAATATTAGAAATTTCTACCCAATTAACAAATGTTTTTTGTTGAGTTTGGATTGGTCGACCCAAATTTTTTTTAAAAATTTTTTTATAATCAAATTTAGATTTACTTGGTGAAGGGGCAACAAAGATCGAACCCGCAGCAACAGCAGGAGATTGACCCCAGGGCCATCCACAAGTTCTCACCAATCAAAGTTACTTTGTTCCCACTACATTAAGTTAAGCCAGTGACCCATGTGTTTACAAGAATAGAACCAAGAGTCTGCCATCTTTACTCTATATACCTAAAACTGTAAGTTAGCTAAAGGTTTTTTTCCCCCTTGGGTTGACCCGTTACAAACTCGAGTGGTATGTTGTGGGGCTAGCCTTTAAAGTTATTCTTATCCAGTCTGTGGTTGACCTATGGTCTAGGCTAGTCTGGGCTTTAGACCAGTGGGCCAGCCTGGCCCAAGTACAACTTGTAGCCTGAGGTTCACATGCTACTAAAATCTTTGAAGATTTTTTTTGTTTTTGGTCAGGAATTTAAAGTTAAAAACACACTCATAGCCATGGACACGAAGCAGTTGTGAAGTGGCCCAGGCCCATTTTCCAAAGAATCATCCACTTATATTTCCAGCATTTCCACACTGTCATTTTAGGACAGCCATTAAGCTTTCAGTTATGTGGACCCCACACGCATGTGCTCTCTCTCCTCTCCTTACACTTACTCCAAGTCTCCAATATTTCTTCTCATCGCCCTCCTAAAAAACTCTCTGTCTATAGCTTCAGCATCCAATGCTCCTCCAAACCGCTGAAAGTATTCTGTACCACTGCCTGAGCATCACCTACACCTCTTTCTCTCTCTAAAAGTTTCTCTTTTTTCTCTGTCAAAAAGGTTCCCAAGATGAGAACCCATCTTGAGCTCAAGGATTTAGCTCTTTTGTTTTTTGGATTGTCTTCCATTTTACTCTGTGCAGAGTCTCAAACAAACTCAGATGATGCCTCAGTAATGTTAGCTCTGAAGAAGAGCCTTAACCCACCTGAGGAACTGGGTTGGTCTGGCCCAGATCCATGCTTGTGGAGCCACGTGGGCTGCGCAGATAACAAACGGGTTACCCGTATCCAAATCGGGCGCCAAAACCTTCAAGGTAAACTCCCTCCAAATCTCTCTAGCCTCACTGAACTGCAACGCTTAGAGCTTCAGTGGAACAACATTTCTGGTCCATTACCAAGCTTAAATGGGTTGACTTCATTGCAAGTGTTAATGCTTAGTAACAACCAGTTTAGTTCAACGCCTGCTGATTTTTTTGTTGGTATGTCTTCATTACTATCTGTTGAGATTGATAACAACCCTTTCTCTGCTTGGGAAATCCCTGAGAGCCTTAAAAATGCTTCAACACTTCAAAATTTCTCAGCAAATTCTGCGAATATTAGTGGGAAAATACCTGAATTTTTAGGCCCAGATGGGTTTCCAGGCTTGATTAATTTGCATTTGGCTTTGAATAACTTGGAAGGGAAATTGCCTTTGAGTTTTTCGGATTCGCAAATCGAGTCTTTGTGGGTTAATGGGCAGAAACTAAGTGGAGGAATAGATGTTATCCAGAACATGACATTCTTAAAGGAGGTTTGGTTGCATTCCAATGTATTTTCCGGGCCATTGCCGGATTTGTCGGGCTTGAAGGGTTTGGAAATCTTAAGCCTTAGAGACAATTCATTTACTGGTCCTGTTCCAATGTCTTTGGTCAACCTTGAGTCCTTGAGAGTTGTTAATTTGACCAATAATTTTCTTCAAGGACCAATGCCAAAGTTTAATGATTCAGTTTCAGTGGATATGGCAAACGATACAAATAGCTTCTGTTTGCCACAACCTGGTGACTGTGATCGTCGAGTGAATACTTTGGTTTCAATTGTAAAATCAATGGATTACCCTGTAAAGTTTGCAGAGAATTGGAAGGGGAATGATCCTTGTGCGGATTGGTTTGGGATCACTTGCAACAATGGGAACATTACCATTATTAATTTTCAGAAAATGGGTCTTAATGGTACAATATCTCCTGAATTTGCTTCGCTTAAGTCTCTGCAAAGATTGGTTCTTTCTGATAACAATCTCACTGGGATAATTCCAGCAGAGCTCAATACTATGCCTGCACTTACTGAATTAGATGTGTCAAACAACCACCTTTTCGGGAAAGTTCCAGCCTTTAAGAAGAATATCATTGTAAATACAAATGGAAACCCAGATATTGGTAAAGATAAGAATAATGCTACTTCTAAAGGCTCCCCTTCTCAGGGCGCATCTGGTCCTTCAAGTGCTGGTTCTGAAAATAATGGAGGTTTGGAAATGGGTCGTAGAAAATCTAGAAATCGGACAGGTATCGTGGTGTTTTCAATAATTGGGGGAGTCTGTGTGGTTTTCTTGCTTGGTTTAGCGGCTTTCTGTCTATTCAGAAGTAAACAAAAGCGGTTTAGCAGAGTACAAAGTCCGAATGTCATGGTAATTCATCCTCCCCATTCAGGATCAGATAATGAAAGTGTGAAGATTACGGTTGCAGGATCAAGTGTTAGTGTTGGTGCAACGAGCGAAACCCATACTGTTTCTGCCTCTGAAACCAGTGACATCCAAATGGTTGAAGCTGGAAATATGGTTATTTCCATCCAAGTTTTAAAGAGCGTGACAAACAATTTCAGTGAAGAAAACATACTGGGCCAAGGAGGTTTTGGGACAGTTTATAAAGGAGAGTTGCATGATGGAACTAAGATTGCGGTAAAGAGAATGGAGTCTGGGGTGATAGCCGGGAAGGGGCTGGCAGAGTTCAAGTCTGAGATTGCTGTTTTGACCAAGGTTCGACACCGACATCTTGTTGCTCTTCTTGGGTACTGTCTTGATGGGAACGAGAAACTTCTTGTTTATGAATATATGCCTCAAGGGACCCTTAGTAGGCATCTTTTTAACTGGGGAGAGGAAGGGTTGAAACCATTGGAATGGATGAGAAGGTTGACCATTGCACTCGACGTTGCTAGGGGTGTTGAGTACCTTCATGGTTTGGCCCATCAGAGCTTCATACATAGGGACCTAAAGCCTTCCAACATTCTGCTTGGGGATGATATGAGGGCTAAGGTTTCAGATTTTGGTCTTGTGCGGCTTGCTCCTGAAGGAAAAGGCTCCATTGAAACAAGAATTGCTGGAACATTTGGGTATCTAGCACCGGAATATGCAGGTATAAGTTTATTACAACTTTGTCTATTCTTAGTTTTAGTTTGATAGTTTCACTGGCAATCTGGTAATAGGGTCGGCTCTAGAATCAATTACTAATAGCAAAAAATGGTATCATCTTGATGCTTTCTTTGGCAACAACTCAAACCTTTCAAATTATCTTTTACTTTGCTAAACCTGAATTCAGTTTCTCTGCTGGTTTGTATTGTTATTTAGAATGTAATGAGAGTATACAATTGATGTTTTCTCAAATTGCTGCAGTGACTGGGCGAGTGACGACTAAGGTTGATGTCTTCAGTTTTGGAGTGATCTTGATGGAGTTGATCACAGGAAGAAAAGCACTCGATGAGAGCCAGCCTGAGGAGAGTATGCATCTTGTGACATGGTTCCGAAGAATGCACCTTAACAAGGATACTTTCCGCAAAGCCATTGACCCGACAATAAACCTCAACGATGAAATGCTTGCCAGCATTGGCACTGTCGCTGAACTTGCAGGCCACTGCTCTGCTAGGGAGCCATATCAAAGACCCGACATGGGTCATGCTGTCAATGTGCTATCTTCTCTTGTCGAGCTATGGAAACCATCTGACCAGAACTCGGATGATGTCTATGGCATTGACCTCGAAATGTCATTGCCTCAAGCACTCAAGAAGTGGCAGGCGTTTGAAGGACGAAGTCATATGGATTCTTCTTCTTCGTCGTTCCTTCCTAGCTTGGACAATACTCAGACCAGCATACCCACCAGGCCTTACGGATTTGCCGAGTCTTTCACATCCGCAGATGCGAGGTGAGAAGGAATAGGAAGTATGGTGATGGTGGTTTTGTTTGATTATGTTTGTTCATTCTCTTTCCCTTGTTCCTTGTTTGTAATCTATGTTAGCTTGTTTGTTCAGTTTGTCCAGTTTTCAGCTCTGTAGGTTGGATATTCTCCACTTGGTTATGAAGATTTGGAAATGCAATGGAATGAATTTCTCGAAAAAGGTTGATCTTAGCTTAAACTATTGAGACTAAACAACTCAATTTCCATTGAACTCGTCAACTTTAGTCGTAATTTTATCCTTATTTCATAATTACTCTTATTATAGTATCAAAAAATTTTATTATTCGGTGTCAATACTCTTTCCCAAAAAAGCTTTACCTAGTGTTTGGCTTAAAAGAAAAGGTGCTTTCTTCTCAAAGGGTGAGTTATTTTCCAACCAAGTTGCAAAAGCAATTGATCAATAAAATCACTTTCCCTTTATAGGAAAGGTTGAAGGGCCAAATAACACAAAAAATCATGTTTGATAACTACTACACCCACTGTTTTCCAACACCATCTTTATGAAAAGATAGAAGATATCAATGCAACAAACACACAAGCAATGCCTGGCCCCATGTAAAGGTTGGACGAGTGGGTTTGTATGGATTCAAATCTACTCCCATATTAGATTTTTTCAATGTTATGTCACATTTATTCGATTAAGTGGGTCCTTATTAATATGTTTCGATGTTCTGTCGCATTTATCCGATTTAGTGGGTCCTTACTAATATATGTTTTACAATAGCAAAAAAGTGAGAAATTTTGCCTAGCAAAAAAATAAAATAAAACATAAATCAAGCTCGACACATCACGAAATTAATAACCATATGGTCAATTATCAAATGGGTAATTTTAGACCTTTTTATTATATCTTTTGAAGGAAAAGTTACAATTGTTTGATTTAATTTCATAATCTATTATAAAAATATTATAATCGTTCATGAATACTACTGATCAATTATAATTTTATCTTTGAAAGCAGTAATTTAATTTTAAAAAATAATAATTTTATTATTTTTTAAATTTTAATTTCTATCTAAAAAATGTATAAATTTCCGTATAATAATCTTCTCATCTAGAGAGATGTGGGAACAAGCCAGAAGAGTCTCATCATGAGAGTGTGTTGTCATGTGCCGTTGTTGTCGCCCAAAGACACATGGGTTCACGTTCAAGTTGGTTGCCAATTCCAAAGGCATCTCTCTCTCTCTCACACACACACACCCCCTACATATATACGTCAATGACCTGTTCCTTTCTTCCTCCATTGTAAAGGTGTGTCTGGCCTGTCAATGACCTGTTCCTTTCTTTATTTATTTATTTTTTTTGTTATTAAGTTATTGAAGTTTATGTCGATTATTCCTTTAAGTTTGACAGTTGATCATCGTGACTTTTGTTGGTATAGAGAATGTCTCCAGGGTGATTAGCCTTTAAAAGATGTAAAAAATAATTAAACCTGAGACTTCAGTTATTAAAAGACAACTTTAACCACCGGATCATCCTTAAAAATTTTCTTGTTTCTTACTATTTATTGTTCTGTGGGACATATTGACAAACATTGGTCAATCGAACAAATAGAGATCCTGATCAAAAAAAAAAAAAATTGAGATCCAATGGGATTGATATGTCAATTCAAAACGTTCAGCATTTTAAATAAAGATTTCCATTACTTGGATTGTCCTACGATAAAACTCAATTGAAATTGAGACAATATTATGAGATTTTAAATTTTAGAAATCTAACTCAATTGCAACTTGAACTAGTGAATTCGAGCTTAATCTATGTTAAACTTGAACCTCATAACCCAATAATTAAATTAGTTTCAACCTGAAGTCTAAGCTTAATTGTATTAGTTGAATTTTTAAATTGAGTTTAAAATTTTAGTCTTATGTTCCGTTTGGTATGATGAAAAAGTGGAAGGATAGAAAGTTAGAAGGATGAAAAGTTGGAGGGATAAATAAAACATCATGTTTGATAAGGAAGGAAAGTTGGAAGGATGAAAAAGTGGATGGATTGACTTTCCTTCCAACCCACCAAAATCAATCCCTCCAAAATCGGACGGAAAGTGAATGAAAAGTTAATTATTTGTGTTAATATGTATCTTATTTGTCTATATATCTTTTTATATATACATATATTATGTATACATTAATTTCATATAAAAATACAATGATAAAGTATGAATTTATCTAAAATTAAAAAATTAAAAATTTTAAAAATTTAAATTAAAAAAAAATATTTTTCCAATCTTATAAAGGAGTCAAAATTTTTAATTAATACGATGACACGACTCGAACTCGACACGAATTTTATGACACGAATTTGATTAACTCGAACACGAACGCGACACGAAAATAAACATGTCAACTCGTAACTCGACACGACACAATTAGTTAAATGGGTTGAGTTAGGTGAGACTAATGTTCGACACAAACCCGTAACGACTCAATACGAATCTAACACGATACAACTCAATTGTTACCCCAAATCTTAGTCAACAAAAAAAAAATAACCATTTTTGTTTTCCATCCGTCCAACCAAACACAACGGAAGGAAAGTGAATCATTCCTACTTTCCTTCCTTGAAAGATATAAAGTGTATCCTTCCTACTTTCCATTCTTCCTACTTTCCATCCTTCCTACTAAACGGAACATTAGAATTTTAGTCGAATTTTTTAAATTTAGTTTAAATTGAATTTTTAAATTGAGTTTAAAATTTTAGTCGGATTTAAAAATTTGAAAATGTTGAATGTTTTATAACTTGGATGGAGTCCAAGTTTACTTCTCAACCTACTACTCCCACCAAATTATACCCCTACCAACCAATAAAAGAAAAATATGGAGAGTAGGTATGGACTTAAGGCCTGAATCCACCTTCTCCAAAAGAAAACGTTGAGACTCACCTTCTCCAAAAGTGAGAATTAGTTTTCTCTCTATTCTCAGATCTTTTTCCATTGGTTAAAACCATCACTCCACGCCCCTCTCCCCCCTACAAAAAAAAAAAAAAAATCAAATTAACAGCCATTATAATTGTTCAAAGAAGTTTTTTTGAATCCTTAACCATTAGGGCTGAACCTGAGCGCCAGTCTTCGAAATGGATTAAGGGTGTGTTTGAATTGCGGGCTAAAATGACCCGGTATGAACAGTGGATTTTTACCTACTTATTTTGGGTTAATTGAAACTAATGGGGAGAGTGGGTTAACTTGGCCACCGACTGTGTATCTCGGCTTAATTACGATTTTACCCTTTCTCATTTTTAGTTGTTACGACAACGACGAACCGACGGAGAAGGTTGCTGGTTCATGTACGTTTCTATCCATTTCATGGGTCGTTCTTTTCTTCCTTCTCTCCATTAACACATCTTCCCTACTCTGTTCTCTCAGCCACTGCTAGACGAAGATTATCTCCAATCGCTGCTTCCATTCGCTGGAGAAGGTAGCTGTTAAATATAGATATGTTCATGTGTTTTTATTTAACGTTTGTCTGGCTTTCTATATCTTGATGTGTCTGTTTGAGCTCTTTTCAAAGAGGAGAAGGAGAACCCAACCAAATTGACTTTTGGGTATGATTTACCCACGTGCAAAGTTGACTCTCCAAATTGACATTAGTCATCTTGATTTTTTTTTGGAATTCCAGCTATTCCAATCTTTTGGGTCGGACTAATGACTAATGTTAGACCCACGTGCAAAGTTGACTCTCCAAATATTGGACTAGTGACCCCAGTGAGTGTTTGTACTTAATAAGTTTCGAATTTTTGACCAGTATCAAGTGAAGATACTTACTAAGTGACCCTTGAACCACTAGGCTAACCCCTTGGGGGCCCAACCCAAGATCTTAAACTCCCGTGGAGGGAGAATTTTGTGAGTAAATCATCCCATTCGATCGATCAACTCAACATATGAATGCAATCAATATATTCTGTTTTGTCCTATCAAACAAAAGAATGAAATGTTTAACTACTTTTTTTTTTTTTCTTGAAAAAGCAAGTTGTTTGAGGTTGATTGTAAGGCTAATTTGTAATTCAAAGATGAGGGGTTGGGTTAGATATACTTAGGGGCATAATAGTAAAAAAAAATCCTATTACATCACCTTCACTCACGGGTTCCGTAAAAATGCAAATTTGTTTTCCAAACATTCCCAAGGATATGATTTACCCATATATCCAGGCCGGCTGAATGATTTAATGGGTTTGGGTTGAATGGAAAAAAGTATTTTCGATAAATTGAATAATAGAAAAAAGTATTTTTGATATATTGAATGAAAAAAAAAATATTGAATGGAAAAAACATTCGCAAGTATTTTTTGATATATTTTGAAAATAACTTAAAGCACATTAAGTTCTAAAATATGAATCAGTTTCCAAATTTTTCAAAAGAGCAATGCTACATGGATTTAAAAACTAGACTTAAAAAATTGACTTGATAATTCCAACTATACTGTAAGTCCCAGCATTTATTGGGACCTACTACTTATTCAATGGTTGGGATTATCAAGTCAATTTTGTAAGCTGAGACCTACAGTGAAATCAATGGTTAGGATTATCAAGTCAATATTTTAAGTCTATTTTTCAAGTCCATGTAGCATTGCTCTTTCCAAAATTCATCCCATGTGCAAGAGCACATAATTCAGGCCCACAACTTTGAAAATTGCAAATGCTATGGGGTTGACTTGCAAAACACAATTTTCTCACAATTTCCAAAAATAAAAAACAAAAAATCTACGACGTCCACCCTAAATTCAAAATAATATAAATGGTTGTATGTTAACACTATGAAGAAACATAACGTCAAGCTAAAAAAACACCTTTTGCTACTTTTTTTTTTTAAAAAGATTGAAAATAATATTTCAAGTTTTGTTGGTGTCAAAATATTGACCACCATAACGACACATTTGATTAATTCACCATAAACACTCGATGATTACACAACAACCCTGATTTGTCCCACCAAACTATCTTAATAAATAAATTGACATTTATCCGCTATTTATGACCTATGCAAAGTATATATTTAACACAATATAAACTTAATTATATACAATTACTAGTTATTGTCTGTACCTGAAGGCACAACATAATAAAAAATGGTAAACAATAAACACATTTGTATTCATATTCAAAATCAAATCACAAACATAGAAAAGAGATAAAAGAATTTAAGCATCGATTTATAATGGTGCGCGACAGTAATGGTGGTAGGAGATAGTGATGGTTGTGGTGGGTGGCAATGACCGTGGTGGCGGCGAGGATGGTGGTGGTGGTGGTGGCGACGACTTCAGTGATGGTGGTGGTGGTAGAGGTAGTGGTAAAACGGTTTCAAATACTTTTTTTTTAAAGTACTTAAGAGAAATAATTTTTATAAGTATTTTTTAAAAATAATTTCAAACACACCCTTAGAACCTTATTTTTCATATTAAATTTAAGGTATTAATATTAGCCGTTAGATCAACTTTAAAGTAAAATTTAAAGTGATCTTAACCGTGAATAACAAAAGTCAGTTTGTTTATCTTTTGAAATTTGAATTGTAAACTACTTTATTATATAAATAAATATGTGATGTATGGATTGAGCGAAGTTTGATACAACAAAAACCTGGCATCATAAGAACCATTGTTCAGTACTATATGCACAATGCGTCGTCATATAACCACACTTTTTGAAAAAAAAAAATGAGGCTTAGTTTATGGGAAAGATATATTTATGGGGATATTGCACCTTCCCTTCCACTTTAATCCTCACCCAAATAGTGCAATGAAATTATTCCATGCCCTGTTTGATTTTTAACGAAATGGGACTTATTATATATGCACATCAAAACAATTCAATAGGAGTAGTCTAGGGTATCAAAAAATACCATTATTTATAACTTTTGTGGGTATTTTTATAATTTTTGTAAATATTTTTATCACTTTTATTGTAACTGTTTTTACTACTTTTGTTATAATTTACAATTGATCTTAAAGTTTTAGAATCGATCACAAGTTATCATAAAGTGAAAAAATAGTTATCACAAAAGTTATAAAATCACCTACAAAAATTGTAATCACCCATAAGAGTTATAAAATTACGAATTAAATTAGTATAATTTAGAGGTACGTTACCGATTTTTTTTGGGTACTGTAGCCTTCTCCTCAATAGGAATTTCTGATCATGGAGATTCCAGTCTACAGGTTGTCCTAGGTTCAAGTCATTATGGCTTTCATAATTTACCCATCTGTTTATTTGAGATTCAATGCAAATCTGGCAAAAAAAAAAAAAAATGGGCCTAACAGTTGAACCATTCCCCTATTTGGTCAATAATGATCATAACACATCAATTTTAAACAAATCTATCGCAAATAACTTTTTTTTGGGGGGGGGGGAGGAGGGGGAGAATATTACTTTCTAACCCCAAAAAATTTAAGTTTTTCCATGTTGTATCTTCAAATATGAGATTTGTTATATTGCACCCTTAATGTATTAAAAGTGTTGTAATATGGTCTTTCCGCAACTTTTCGTTATTTATTCTGACAAAACGCGCGCTATTGTCGTTAACGGGATGAGTAATGAAAATTCGGAAGAGTCACACTATAATATTTTTATCATATTGAAGGTGTAATATGAAAATTTTAAATTTTAAAGATAAAAATTTACGAAAGAGTCACATTATAATGAGAGGAAGATTATACAAAATCAAAGTTGTGTTTTTAATCACATAATAAAGCAGGCCCCAACAACAACACTAACGGTCAATTCCCAACAACAAATGAATAAAAGCTCAAACAGTGTTAAAAAACTGGTCAGACCACCGACCTGGGCTGATCCATGACTGGGTCTACCAGTCAAACCTCAGCCGTCTCATATTCCATCTCTCTCTCCAGTATGCCAGTAATCTTTTGCCCTTATGAAATCTAAGACTTTCATTTTCAAATCTTCAACGGTCAATGTTCAAATGCTACAACTATCAAAAACAACCTACAAACCTTCCATTTCCTATTTCATTTTGAATGTTTCCTTCCAAAATTCTCTTTTTCCCTAATTCCTACCTTTGAATCTTTGACCCGTACCATAACTTTTACCATATAAAACATGACACCCATAATATTCATATGTGTATATATATCACACACCTCAAATCTTCTCTTGATATTTTCAATAAACATTACACAATTACATACCAAGCTATACGTTTCAACATGATTTTCTCTTTTAGAAGACGAAGAGCCAGTCGTCGGGCCAGCAACGACGAGGGAAACTCCGATTTAGAGCTCACAATTCCCTCCCACTTTCGATGCCCGATTTCTCTTGATCTTATGAAAGATCCGGTTACATTATCAACCGGGATCACATATGATCGAGAGAGCATCGAGAGATGGATCGAGGCGGGTAATCGAACGTGTCCAGTAACCAATCAAGTGTTGAGCCATTTTGATCAAATCCCAAATCATGCCATAAGGAAGATGATCCAAGATTGGTGTGTGGAGAACAGGTCTCATGGGATTGAGAGGATCCCAACGCCTAGAATTCCGGTGAGCTCGTACGATGTGTCCCAGATTTGTTCAAGAATTATTGCTGCAACTCAACGCGGAGATGACAAGAAGTGCCGGGAATTGGTCGGAAAGATCAAGAATTGGGCCAAAGAAAGTGACCGTAACAAAAAATGTATTGCAGAAAATGGAGCTGGCTGTTATTTATCGGAGTCGTTTGAGACATTTTCGAGTATTTCGATTCAAAAACATGAAGGGTTGTTGGAGGATATATTGTCTGCATTGATATGGATGTTCCCACTTGGGCAAGAAGGGCTGTCCAAGCTTGGATCAACACCATCTTTACGTTGCATGGTGTGGTTTTTGAAAAGTGAAGACCTTTCCACAAGGCAAAACGCAGTTTTAGCCCTAAAAAAGCTACTTTCTCTGGATCAAAGACCTGTGAATGGCTTGATTGAGATTGAAGGTGTTGCAGAAGCGTTGTTCAAGATTGTAAAAGTACCCATTTGCCCTACAGCCACCAAAGCTTCTCTCATGGTGATTTACTACTTGGTTTCATCAAAGGCGACCAGTGATGATCAGAAGATAACATCACAATTCGTCGAATTAGGGTTGGTATCGTTGATCTTGGAGATTCTAGTTGATGCAGAAAAAAGCATCTGTGAGAAGTCTCTAGGTGTTCTTGATGGAATTTGTAGTAGTAATGAGGGAAGAGAGAAAGGACATAACCATGCACTAACTATTCCAGTGCTTGTCAAGAAGCTTTTAAGAGTATCAGAAATGGCTACTGAGTTTTCAGTCTCTATTCTATGGAACCTCTGTAAGGGTGATAATGAAGGTCATCTTCTGGTTGAGGCACTGCAAGTGGGTGCTTTTCAGAAGGTTTTGGTGGTCTTACAGGTTGGTTGTGGAGAGAAGACAAAGGGGAAGGCTACCGAGTTGTTGAAGATGATGAATCAGTACACAGATAGGTCAGACTGTTTTGATTTGGATTTCAAGTATCTCAAAAGGCCATATTGATTTGTGATCAGAAATTTTTTTTGCGTTAAGATAGAGAAGATCATGTACAAAGATACACAGAAAATTTTCAATTATACAGTTGTAACATTCTGTATTCATTCTCTGACAAATTCTTGCTTTTGACTACTGTTCACTACTTTTCTAATTCATACTATTGGGATTGCCATGTTTTTTTCATTAGGTAACGGCAAATCGTTCCAATCAGGCGATTTTTGGATTCTTGATCAACAAATTTTAGATACAGGAAATCATCTGATAAGCATGTGTGACGGTTAAAAATGCGGGTTTTAAGAGGCTACAGAGACTCGACTTCAAAACATGCAGGTTCACGCCTAATATTTTTCAGATTTCAAGTTGATTTAATGCGTGATATGAATGTGCAGTGTGGTGGAGGGACATTTAGCTAGTACAATGTCTTGGGTGTTAGTTCCTTTGTGGAACACTCATCTAGATTGCTTTCTCGACTGTATGAAATGACATATAATTGTACATCTATACACAAAGGTCAATGAATATTTATGCTACGTTCTTGTGATGGGTTTCATATTAGCTGAAAATTAAATAGCGTATAATTATTATACATAAAGAATAAATCTAAATCTGATTTACACTTGTATACAAGTTCTAAAGCAAATCAATTTAAGATTAGATCTATAATTTATATGATTACAATCATGAACCTACCTTACCCGAAAAAAAATTATGAACCTACCTTATTTAGTGTCGTTGTATTCAGATCGTGAGTCATTTGAAGTTGAGTAAATCCTATAACTGTGTTCAGGCCTAACCCTTGTTTCATCATTAAAAACAATCCTAGTGGGTTTGGTTTCCCCATTTGTTACACCTTCCAACGTAGGTATTTGATTTAGGCCTCCATATGGACGTTATTGAAGCACTAATATGTTGTTTTTTAAGAACGTTTCCAGATTAGACCCATTCCACGATGACTTGGGCAAACAAGGAAAAAAGACGAAAAAGACAATTACTTTGAAGTATCCGATCAAACGGCCATGTTGAGATGAAAAAAATTTGTGTTAGGCTGGAAAGATTTACAAGGATGCACACATAATTATCCAATTATTCAGATATAAAATAACTAGTTATTGTATGTGCCTGAATGCACATTGTAATAAAAAATAATAAACAATAAATATATTTGTATATATATCCAAAATTAAATCACAAACATAGGGAAGAGATAAAAGAATTTAAATATCAATTTGTAGTGGGGGTGAGAGGTGGTGAGTGACAATGGTGGTGGTAGGAGACAGTGATAGTTGTGGTGGGTGGCAATGACCATGGTGGTAGCGGTGGTGACCGTGAGGGCAGCGACGATAGTGGCGGTGGTGGTGACAGTGCTAGTGGCGGTGATGATGGTGGTGGTGGCAGTGGCGGTGGCGGTGGCGCTGGCGGTGGCGACAACAACGATGGTGGTGGTGGTGGTGGCAATGGTGATGTGGGCGGTGGTGGTAGTGGTACTGGTAGAGGCGGTGATGACTGCAGTGGCGGTGGTGGTGAAGATAGAAGTAGTATTAGGACGGTTTTAAATACTATTATTTTTTAAAAGCACTTATGAGAAATAATTTTTAAAAATTACTCCAAACACACTCATAGGGGCCATTTTTTCTATAAATTTTAGGGTGTTATTATTAGCCATTAGATTAACTTTAAAGTAAAATTTAAAGTTAATCTCAACCGCGAATAACAAAAGTCATTTTGTTTATCTTTTGAGATTTAAATTGTAAACTACTTTATTGTATAGATGGGGCCTAGTTACAATATCGAAATGCACTAAAAAAAACTCCAGTTTTCATTTTTTTAAACATATTAATTATTATTTACTATTTTTAATTAATTATCATAAATCACTTCAAACACACCCTTAGATGTCTATTTTTTTTATTAAATTAAGGGTATTAATATTAGCCGTTAGATTAATTTTAAAATAAAATTTAAAGTAATCTCAATCGCGAAAAGCAAAATTTTTTTTGTTTATCTTTTGAGATTTGAATTGTAAGTTACTTTGTTATATAGATGGAGTCTAATTACAATATCAAAATGTACTAAAAAAA
>CM042190.1:22689628-22708895 GCA_023539305.1 Ilex asprella | reverse complement strand
TTCTGACTTCTATAATATGTTTGTAAATTTTAGGAAAACAAAATAATTCAGACACAATAATCTTCGTAGAGTTTTATTTCATAAAATAAGCAACAAAATAAATTAATTAAAACAATAAAGGATAGATAAAATCTTCAGATGCTTGGTGTCCTATAGGACTTTCCTGGCGAAGTTAGAGTCAAGTCCTGATCCACTTGTCTCTCAAGAGATTGTCTAGATTTCTCCAAGGGTTTGCTAGCGTTTTCTGTCGTCCTGGTCTTGGGCTTGTCCTCTGCCAACAATGTACTGCTTCAACTGGTCATGCTGTATAAGATCTTCAATCTGCCTTTTAAGATCAAAGTAGTCGTCAGTATCATGGTCATGGTCATGGTCGCGGTGGAAGCAGCAGTACTTGTTCTGGTTTCTCTGGTTCTGGGCAGTCTCTATCTTCTCTAGCCAGCGTACTGTAGGGTCATCTTGTATTTCGAATAGGATATGCTTCACAGAAGCATTGAGTGGAGTGAAAGCTTGTCGCTCCCTCAAAGGTGGGGGACCAAAACGGTCCTTGACAGAGATTCTCTTTATTTTATTTTATTTTTGTTCTCTACCTCCTACTTGTCTTTACGGGTGTCCTTCATTTTCTCACCTCCTCGGGAGGACTCACCTTTACGGGCTATGGTGACGTCCTTGGCGTTCATGTATTTATGTGCCCTAGACAACAACTCGGGCATGCCGGAGGATAGCTTCTTGATGACAGAAAACATAAAGCTGGAGGAGCGCAGACCAACGATGAAGGCGTCTAATGCTACCTTTTCATCTTGCTCCTCAATCTAGAGGACCTCCTCGTTGACACGAGAGAGGTAGTCTCTGAGACTTTCATCCCTGTCCTGCTTGATGGTGAACAAGTGGGTCACAGGTCTCTAATATCGGCGTCCCCCAATAAAGTAGGAGAGGAAAGATCTGTTGAGTTCTGCGAATGAGTAGATGGAAGATGGCTTGATCTTGGTGAACCATTGACATACATACCCCGTCAAGGTGGTAGAGAATGCTCTACACATAATATCTTTAGGCAAATTGTGGACTTGCATGAGGGATTTGTATGTCTCAAGGTGGTCGAGGGAATCTTTGGTACCGTCAAAGATTTCGATGGTAGACATCTTGAACTTCAATGACAAGGGATAATTGATTATATCAGCAACAAAAGGCGTGTTGGTATGTCTTACAAGGTGGTCCACGGTCTCGGGCACATGTGTCTTGATGACATTGACGACATCACCAAGTTGTTTTTGCACCTCTCCAATCCTTTCGTCCCATTGATTGGGGATATCCTCAGTTGGATGCTGGTACTGGCTTTCGTAGTCACCATATTGGCTCTCACTGTCTTTGTTCTCTTGCGTAAGTACATATGGAGGGGATGCACGTGAGCTCCCTATGCCCTGAGGAGGGACTGCTGAGCAAGGGGTGCCCTAGTGTGGCCTCGGGGCATTCTGATGAGGGGCCCCATAGTGAGGGGCAGCCTGACGCTTAGAAGGGATAGGTTGTTACTTCTCTCCTGTTGGAGGGGGTGGGGCTCCTCCTACAAGGTGAGGGGCGGCGCCTCCCTGGGCGAGCATTAACTGAATGATCTGCTGGTTCTGTTTCAGCAGCAATTGCATAGTTTGCAGAAGTTGTTGCTACTATCCAGTCGTTGTAACAGATGGTTCTGAAGGTGCATAGAGAGACAGAGCCTCCTCCCGGTGGGCCGGGTTGTTGTCTCCCAGTTGTTAAGACATTGATCTGGTAGTGATCGTCATGGATTGAAAGAGAATGAAAAACTAGTCACTTCCCACATACGGCGTCAAACTGATGATATACAAATCAATTTTCGCGCAAGATCAATAGTCAAGAATATGCAAGGGTGCAATTAATGAATAATAAACAGACAATTCATGGTAGAATAGTAAATAAAGAGCTAATACAGAGATTTATAGTGGTTTGGTCCGGATGACCTACTCCACTCTTGAAAACGATAGCGGTGGTTGGTGTTCTTTATTAATGAGCAAGAGTCGCCGAGAGAGTATTCTCCGAGACTATTACACTGCTAAGAGAGAGCAATGTGTGTAGGGGACGTATTGTAGAGGTGTCAAAGATGTATCCTCTATGTGGAGTGGACTTACATTATATTGGTATAGTAAGATGGTAAGGTGGTAACGTGAGGGAGAGGGTTTCTACCACTTTGGTAAGTACAGTTATGGTAGGAGTAGATCTCTAGTGCGTATCTCGATATTCTTTCTCTCGTGCTCCTATTTCGTCAGATGAGTATCTTGAGTTGGGTTGGACTTGAGTCAAAGTGAGGAGAGATACCACAAGAGGTGCTAAAGAAGAGAGCATGGAGCAAAGGAAGACAAGGGTCCCTTTGGGGTGGCCTCCTTGGACGGCGGCCCTTGGGGTGGTCTCCCTTTGGGGCTTAGTGACTCAGGTTCCTTTGGGCTTAGTAACTTCGGTTCTTCTTGATCAATCGGGCCTAGCCCAGCTAATTTTGGGTTCATCAACCACCACCACCACCACCACCACCGAAATCACCACCGTTGCTACCACCCATCACCACCACTTCCATTGGTCACTCTTTCTATAATTGTGATTTAATTTTAGATGTGAATACAAATATATTTATTATTAACTATTTTTTTATTACTTTGTGTCTTTCGGCACAGGGAATAACTAGTACTAAATAAAATATAATAAATTCAATAATATATAAACAATTATAATAAATTACAACAAGAAAGCCATAAACATCAATAAAATATTAGGGTTTGTAGATTTTTGGATTTTAATTTTTAGGGATTCACACACACACACACACATACACACATTATATATATAAATGTGGGTAAGGTTGTGTAAGAATACGAAAATTTTATATGTATTCCATATTTCTACCTAATTTTTTGTAAAATACTAAAAAATCTTCTATTGGTCTACCCAATTCTTTCAAATAGCTGATCAATATAGTCGAGTAAGGTCGAAATTTGCAAGTAATCAAAAATTTGAACACTAGTAATCTTCGGAAAGTATACTTAAAGTAATTAATCGGGTTAATAGTATTTTTAGTTCTTAAAGTATGCATTTTTTATCAGTTCAGTTTTTAATATATCAATTTTGTCCCTAAATTATTCAATCCGTGTCATTTTGATCCCCACATAGACAGACTGTTAAATTTTTGACATAATGATCACGTGTTAGACACGTAATACCTTTTTTAAAAATGACATGTGATCACTTCTATAAAAAAAACTTTACAATCCATGTATGTGGGGACCAAATTACACATATTGAATATTTAAAGGACTAAATTGATAAAATTGATACATTAAAGACTAAATTAATAATATATATATACTTTAAGAATCAAAAGTGACAGCCTCAAAACTTTGATTAAATTTAACATTTGAAAATGCTATCATTTTAATGTATCCTCAGGAAGTGAACAACTAATTGATTAATTTATCTGTCAATTCCTTGTGGACAGATTTGTTTGAAGAAACCAATGACTTTGTGTATGACATCCATACCAGATTGAAAAATTAGATGCATGGATTCCTGATGCATGTGGATCATTCCATTTGTTGGAATATGTGGCTAAAATCTCTCGATACTAATTAAGTCATGGTTGGCGGTCAAATCCGAAATATGTAAAACCCCAATTCATTGGTTAAATATTGCATTATTCATGACATATATCATAGATGTATTTTTTGTCAAATTATTATATATTAATTATATATTTTATAATGATGCATGCATACATATATTGCATTAATATAATTGAATATTTGGGTTGGATCTTTTCTAGTCAGTATGAGTGACTTGGCTAGAGGGACCCATCAAGTAGGGAAAGACTAGTCAATCATACTTGGAGTATAATTAGCCTATTTTGACTATAGAGGGTTGAGAAAATACTGGTGAAGTTGAGATAATATTGGGGAGTTGAAGATATTTTGTTGAATGATAAACGGCTAGTTGAACAGCTAACTGAATCCTCCCTTATAAATAAGGTTCTCTGCATACGGAGAGAACACACCCAGAAAATACCCAACTTGTGAGAAAACCCATTGAGGGAAAATCCCAACCCTACTGTATTCATATCAAAGAGAATTTTTAATTTTCAAAGGCTAGCACTTCATTTATTAGATATATCAAATTCTATTCTATATTTTTCAACACCATTAAATATGCAAAACACACTGCCTTTCCCACAATAATTAGTAAGTTCAAGTACAAATAGAACTATACTGGAATTGAAATTTATAGGTGGGGAGTTAAAAGAGGTTGACACGCATGTCTATGCCAAGGGTAATCGAAGGGGGTAAGTAAGATAAGTGGATAGGATGGAAGGAACTCGGACAGCCTATTAACAAAAGGACGAACCAGTTGGGCAGTGGGTAGGTGAAAAATGCTCTCGCCAGCCAGAAAATCATCCATCCGCAGTGGACAAGTAATGTGGGTATTTATAGCTCAGTGCTCGGACAAGTCGGGCTGCCCGCCGCAACCCCCTACCACTTGCGCTAATCCACAACTGCCTTGATCGCGATGAGATCAATGGCCGCTAACGGTGATCCATGCGTCCCAACATTAACTAGGCAGATGTGATATTTTCCCAAATATAACTTGAATATGGCCCCGAGGAAGGTGAGAGAGGACTCCTAAGGTCCATGACCGCGACTGGTCACCATGAGACCATGACCTCGAGAGGATCATGCCCGCGATGCCTCCAACGTTCTCCAACCCGGGGTCTTTCTTTCCTTCTCTAGACCCTTCCTCGAGACTTTTTTGTCGAGGTGCTCGATATAGGAAACCCACATAGTTTCGGTCTTTCAGCCACTAATCCACATGTCCCATCATCTCATATGTTGATTCTGGCTAATAACCCCAGTTACCTTAGGGGAGTCTCTCCGGATCCCTGTCAAGCACATCCCAATGGGCAGTGAGCTATACACTGGGAGGTCTGCTCGAGACCTACCCTAGGCTGAGGTTGCCAATCATGCTTATTTGCCGCTATTGCTCAATTCTCCCTTAAGGAGGACCATACTCCCATGTCCTTAGGTGGGGACACCTTTTAGTCCAGTGGCCCAGTCGAGCAACGGTTGAGGATACCATTCTTGCAGCAGAGGAGATGAGTTTCACCGAGGTTGCCCCCACACTTCTGCGATACCATTCCCGCAAAAGGGCGTCGCGCCTGAGGTTGCCCCATACTTTTGCGATTCCACTTAATGTCCAACCTTGGTGAAAGGTTCATGTTGCCACTTCCAATGTGATGGAGATATGTCTCGCTCTGATGCGGTATTATGCTTAAGGGCATCGCACGTGAGTGTCGTGCCTTGGGTTATTATCTACACCAGTCCAGTTGACGCTATTAGGGCGTTGCGCCCAAGGGCATCGCACCAGGGGGCGTCGTGCCTTAGGTGTCGCGCATGAGTGTCGTGTCTTAGGCGTCACGCATGACATTGTTATCTACACCAGTCCAATTGACGTTGTCAGACACCATTTTCTTAGCGACTGATAATTGTTGCCACTTGTCTTGTTATGGTTAAGACATGTGTCTTGAAGTTTTTTGAGTACTACAAAATTTATGGTCATTGAATGCATGCTCATGGTTGAGATCCACCTCAAAGGCAGCCAACATACCAGACTCTCACTACCATCTCTAGCAAAGGCTAGCGAGCATAGAACAGTCTCTGATAACCACCAAGACTTAAATTACCAATCTTCTTTCAACAATATGGTTTTGGGACAAAAAAATTTGTGATCTTGTTACTTTTACCGATGTGTGTAGGTATAAACATTGAGTATAAACAATGAATGAAAAAATTTATGTCATTGAGAAAAATAATACTTGAAAGTTCACTTCTCTTCCTCAGGGAAAGAAGGTCATTGGAATTAAATGGGTGTATTGCTTGATCCGGAATGGTATACCTAAGTGCAGGTGGTTAAGAAGGTCGAGGAAAGTTTATACATACATAGTCTGATACTATTTTGTGACTCAAACCCATGACATTTAGGTCATAATGAAATAACATCATCCCTCAAGTATTACAGTATTCATGGCTCAGATCCACCTACAAAATAGAGTGCTTTTGCCTCTCCCTTAGATAGAGAGATTATCATTAAAGGACAAAAAGATAATCTATTAAAAAGGGAAGTCTTCACTTAAATTAATAATTCAAACTTCAAACCTTGGTTTTATGAGTTTATGATGTTGGATTCATTGAGCTTCACCCATAGTTGACCTTGTATGAGTTCCAGAATCTTGTACCTGCTACATTAATTTATCATGAATCATGATCTAAGGCACCTACTTTGCATCATAAATGAAGAGCCCAAAGACGAAACCATCCATGCTTAAGTAAAACAATTGCCAGCACAATATGGGCAAAAGTGGAATTACACATTGCTTGACTAAAGATTGGAAGACCAATTATAATCATATATTCAAATGGTAAAATCATAAGAATTGATACATTTGAAGTCCTACAAGCACATGGAAAGACACCTCCCACCAACTTCACATTACTACTACCTTAACTTGCATCTTCAACTCCAAGCGACCCAAAATCAATCAGAAACATATAACCCATGGATTCCCCTCATAAGCGCAAGTCTTTCTCCAGCAATCTGCTCTTTCTCTTACTTCTTTTGTCCTCAAATCTTCTGACCTTGTTCTTCTCCACCACCTATTACTCCTCTTGCTCTTTAAATCCCACAACAAACACTGCTACCAACACTGCCACCACTGTCATCACCACAGGCTCCATCATTTCCAATCCACCTGCTAAACACGATGACGTTCAAGTATCTGATAACTCTCAGACACCATCAGACCTCCCACCTGAGTTCATTGCCTTCACATCTCCACAAAAACTCCCATTTGGAGTCAACCGAAATTTTGATTCAGACAAGCTCCTCCCTCCAGTTGGTCGCCCATGCACTCTCTTTCCTGATGAACTTCGCCGCTACATGTCATACAAGGTCAATGGATCCTGCCCTGATGATGAGATCTTAGCCCAAAAGCTCCTTCTTAAGGGTTGTGAGCCACTCCCTCGCCGTCGTTGCCGTCCAGTTGCTGCACAAGAATATGTTGAACCCTACCCTCTCCCTGATAGCTTTTGGTCCACACCATCTGATTCATCAGTGGTTTGGACAGCATATACCTGCAAGAACTACTTGTGTCTCATCAACCGTGTGCATAGCCAAAAAGGCTTTGATGATTGTAAAGACTGTTTTGATCTCCAAGGTATAGAGAAGACTCGTTGGGCTGGATCGAAGAGTGGTGGTGAACTTGACTTCACCATTGATGAAGTACTGGCAGTAAAGAAGCCTGGTACAATCCGAATAGGGCTTGACATTGGAGGTGGTGTGGCCACATTTGCTATACGGATGAGGGAAAGGAACATTACTATTGTAACAACCTCCATGAACTTGAATGGTCCTTTCAACAACTTTATAGCATCAAGAGGCGTTGTTCCTCTGTACATAAGCATTTCTCAGAGACTTCCCTTCTTTGATAACACACTTGATATCGTGCACTCGATGCATGTATTGAGTGACTGGATACCAACCACCCTGCTGCATTTCTTGTTCTTTGACATCTACAGGGTGCTGAGGCCTGGAGGACTGTTTTGGCTTGACCATTTCTTTTGTGTGGGTGAGCAGTTGGAGGAAGTTTATGCCCCGCTTATCAACAGCATTGGCTTCAACAAGGTGAAGTGGATAATAGGACGAAAGCTAGATCGAGGGCCGGAGCTCCGGGAGATGTACCTTTCAGCATTGCTGGAGAAGCCATTAAAGAATTCTTGGTGATTGTAAAAGCTTTTTAATTCTATTACAGGGAAGGGCTTTGTTTTTCCTCGTATTCATATTTCCGAAAAACGAACTCCAAACAACTGACACTCGCTATTTATTTCATAGTATGATTTGATGAATCCAATAACATGTGCAATAACCTTCTACAATCTTCTGTTCTTAGTAGAAAAGCAGAGTCAGTTATGAACATCTACATTTAGTGTCCTCAAATCCTAGTTAGCAAAATGAAAACAAATCCAAAAAATCAGAAAACTCTTAATTCCTTTTTCCCACCCACAAACAGTGTGAGAGAAAAAGGAAATAACAAAAACCCTGGAGCCACTAAAGAAACAAGCATGAAAATGGGAATCTTATTGAAATAAAAAACGACTTGTGTCTATCCCCTGGAGACTGGAAACCAAAAAGATTTCTTTATACGATGCACTCTCACACGGACAAAGATCTAAATTTCCATTAGATTCATTCCTAAATTAGCTTTGTTGCATCAAGATGATCAGTCCAAGACTGCTGGAGAGAGAGAGAGAGAAAGCAGAAAAAACCTGTCTGATTAAGTCACCGAGCAGTCGATTATTATTTCATAGCATAAACCACGCCTCCCCCTCTTCCTTTTGGAGGTGGAAGAAAGGGCAATATAATTATACATAGTAGGCTCCCAAAACGCTAAAAGGTAGAGGAATAAGAGTTGTGATGATGAACCAACTATTCTTCTTAAACAAACTATATTCTTCACACTTAATCTTTTATTCTGCTACGATGGATTAAGCCTTTTTGTAATAGTTGTTCTGAGATCCAGCTTCAGAAGTATGGAGACACTAATTCAGTTTTCTCAAAAAACAATTATAGACCGGAAATAATGCTGGCTAGATTCAAAATATTAAAGAATATTTCAGAAAAAGTATATGTACATATCATCATGATTGCAAACAAGATACAAAAATGTCTACAAAAGAAAGGACACTTAATGGATGTTCTTATGCTAAAATTATTACTTTTTATAAGTATCAAACTTTATTAACAATAAGAAATAGGCAGTACAATAAGACAGTATGAATGGAAAAGTAATCCAATCCTTAAATTAAACAAAAATAACAATCCCATATAGGCAACAAGCATGAAAACATTAAAACTCATCCAAGGATCGAAATATTGTTTCGGAATACCGTTTCGGTCAGCTCGATGGAAAAGAATCAATCAAGTCAAGCTGTGAAGAACAAATACTTCATTTTGTCCCCTCCGATGGACTGATCTTATCATGGTGTGTCAATTTCACATGCTTGAATATTCAATTGATCATTTTCAATCAAATTTTCTATAAATATTACTATTGTTCTTTGGCAAGTAGATGGAGTTCAAATTTTATGAGTAATGACTCATGACTTGCACATTCTGAGTTTTGCTTGGCTATCATCTCATTTTCATTCTATGTAAGCTCACTAGAGTTTGACACACTGGTAAATAATTCCAGCAAATCCCACCACAAAAGAATAGGAAACCTTTTCAACAAGCATTAATCCAGGTCGCGTGTTAAGACATGCAATTTTTTTGAAGTGAAAGTATATGGTGAGGTAAGGGTAGACGTTAATCAGCCCACACATTTGTGCAAATTTTTTACGGGAGCCAATTTTAAAATTCGAAATGGATTGAAATACGGCAATTTTCATTAAATAATCACTTTAAAGCAATATGGACATGCAAAAAACTGTCATTTTTATTGTAACGATTAAAATGATCATCTTAATAGATTATCTCAATATTGTTGTCATTATCACTGTTTTAATCACTTCTGTTTTCTATTTACAAAGATATTAGTTTGTGTTTTTATGGATGCCTTTTCACCATAGTTTCCCATCTCACACCATATTACATAAAAATCTATCAAGATATCATTAAAAGCAATATAACACTATGATATCAGTGTTCGCATTATAATGGAGGGCATCGTCATGAGATCATTCATGAGCTCCCTCAGTTTTTGGTCCAACTCTACACAAAATACCTAAAATCATGTCTGGCCATACTCTCGGTTTTGGCCAATTTTGATCGAGAGTTGTAATCTTATTCATAGCAACATTGTAAAAAAAATTATGTTTTGAACTCGTCCAAGATTTGTCAGACACATTTCTGCGTCAGCATCTCTGAATTCAACAGCATCAATCTAGCTTGGATGTAGCTTATTGAAAGTATCCATCTTTGAAAAACCAAATTCAAAATTTAAAAATAACTATGATGCCTTAGCTCTCAAGAAGTTTTCCTGTTTCTCAGGAGTTCCAATCTCATTTAGCCTACATATTAAAATTTACTTTGATATTACAAACACATCCAAGATTTTGCTGACACAATTCTTAGAGCATCATTGTTGTTTTGGTGGCCAACAACATGTGTCCACCTTCGATGTAGATTATTCAAATTTCCCATACTTCTTTTTCAAACCAAATTGAAATTCTATGCCATGAAATTGCATCAGTAAATGATGGTAATTACGAATTATGACTAATACATCCATAATTGTTCAGTTGATCAAGAGTTTTTAAGCGTGCAATAGGACTACATGGATAATGGAAAAGGAAACCAACCATTTGTTTACTGGTTTAATACAAAAAAAAAAAAGAAAACCATTGATGCCATATCAGACTAATGGTTTTAATGATAATATCTACCACATAATTTTATATAGAGCAATAAAATTAGAAACTACTTTGTGAAAAATATTAATGACACAAGCACTACATAATTAATCATGGATAGAAGTTGAAATGGTCATTACAAAAAGACCATGCTTCCACATATGTAGTCCATTGGAGAATATACAACTAGTTATAAGAGTTTGCATTTAGTGTGCAAGCAATTAATTGATGCAATCACCTCCCACGTCCTTTGTCATTTAAAAAAGATTTGCATATCTAACTAAGATGACTTAATAAATGCTTGCTGAAACGAGTTCCACCAATGTGGCAAACTCAAGTAGTGAAATTGATAAGAAAGTGTGACCGTTACACCTAAACATACAAATCCTGAGTTATACAATATTACCTCCAGATTTTGAACTCCAATTTCTCACTAAAGGACAGAGGAAACCATCAATGTCTTAGTCTTCTAATATATACTTCCTTGGCAACTTTGCTTTATGTAATAAAAGCAGCATTAAGCCATAGTGTGATTAACACATCCCAAAAAAATTTACTCTTCCATAGGGAAATAAATGATACCTTGAATTTATTAAATCATTAAAACCTATATCTCACTTTTGGATTCACATCTTTAATGCATGTTAGAAAATCTTTTCTTGGCTTAAGCCACAATCATGCAATTTATGGTCCATTTTGACAGAGGTATGGAAATTTGGAAGGAAATGAACTCTTGAGGGAGGGTAAACGAGTTGAGTAATGTTTTCCATTTGGCTTAAAAGAAAATGATCCACCCTATTCTCTACCGTTCTACACTTCATTTTTTTATTTTATTTTTATGTTTTGGGAAAAGAGTGTTTTTTCTCCTCTTCTTTTTCCATATCCCTTGTACCTAAGAAAGGAAACTCTATCCAGCTCTCCCTTTTATTTCCCCTCTTCCTCCCACAATTCATTTTATCAAGCATAGTCACTCCTCGCCCTCCCCCCACCACACCCCCCCCCCAAAAAAAAAAAACACCAAATCCAAACCCTTAAAGGTTTTTTTTTTTCATTTTCTGAGTTTTCCTTGTGGCAATTCAGTCAAGATATATAGACTAAACTCTACATCATCTGACAAGAAGAAAGAAATGAGCAACTCATCAGCCAAACTTATTCAAGAGGTATGCAAAAACATTATATTGCATTCACATGCAAACTTCTAAACACTCTTCATTGTTTACCACTATGTGATACATTCCAATACATAAGAAGGTCAAGAAAGATCGGAAATTAGCAAAATGGAAATAGCTGTCTTTTGGTAATCTTTGTTCATCATTGTATAGCTGATTGTTTAGTAATTATTTCTTTTGTTTATTAGAATGCATTGCATGGAGTTCTTCCAATGTAAATTATGTTTTATTGCTTCTTGAATGGTGAGTACACAAAATTGTAGCTATCAACAAGTTTAATACGAATCCAAATTTGTAGTCAAGTCATTTCTACCAAATATTAAGGTTTAATTTGGCTCTAACAATGAATAAGGAAAGGAAAGCCAAAAGGAAAAAAAGAAAGTTAAAAAAACAGGAAAACATCATTTATACAAGAAAACTTGTTTTGTTATTTTTAAGGTCCCCATTGTTTTATAAAGAAATCTCCACACACCAAACAAGGAATGAAATTAGATACTGAATGAAGCTAAATATGTTAAGGCAACAAATGTCTTCAGAGTGGGAAGCCCAAGAAGTTGAAGGCACTACTCCAAAGTTTGATCTAATATAGCCTCCAATTTGAATGCCAAAGTCCTACCTATATGCATATGCAGTCTCAGGTCTTTCGCCGTAAAGTGGATAGCTTGCATCACTTTGCTTTTTATATTCTGTTTTTGGTTTATTGCTTTGTGGTTTTGTTTATTTCATTTTTTTTTCTCTTTGGTCGAAGATAGTACAACTTGAACACTTAAAGATGATTGGTTTCTGAACTTTATAGCTTCCTACTTATGGGATTCATCAAAAACTATGAAATTTAAATTACATCGATCCTAAGTGATTATACACAACAATTGTTGACATTCCACCAATTTGGACACAAATGCTTTGCCCCATGCTCTCAGGTCATATAGATACTACCAAGTATACTCGTTTAGATGGTTTAATTATCACTAACCCATCACATTTTGCTTCAAGTGCTTAGAAAAGGGCAATATGAAACTAAGAGCAATTTAAGTTTGTAAAAGTTAAAATTCTAAGCTGACTTAAAATGTTCAAAAACATCGACCAGATTGATTTTGACATAGACAAACCATTTAGAAGTTAGATTTAGCTTTCAAGGAGTATAATTTTTCAAAAAAATGAATAAAAGAAAAAATCAAACACTATCACAAAAAAAGGAGTATTTTGACATATTTGGTCCACTTTATTTCGGGAAAAAGTCAATTACAATGATAATGACTAGATTGGTCACATTTCTAAACAAGATGTCCTTGGTATATAAGGTGCTAGAATGACAAGAGGATGCAAATAAAAAGAAGGCGAAGTAAATTTCAACCACTAGATATATTGATATAAAAAAGTAGCTAAATTTTTTGTCTTTAACTTTTTGCACCTCAGATTATTTTGATTCGATGGTCCTAATTGGACTTTTATTCCTTTTACAACTCTAAGATTTTCATTTCTGATATAACTCTCTCTATCTTTCTATCTTATACTCTCTCTCATACTATTATCTTTTTTTTTTCTCCTGTGTTGTTTTTGTTATTATTTACTCTATAAATCAGATGAAACTACATATTTTATAATTATTTATTCCATGAAACTAATTTAAAGTTTTTATATATCAAACAGCATATATTTTGCAACTTGCTTATTAATTTGTAAATAACAGTTAATGTAAATAAAAAATAGCACATTAAATATAAACACTAAATAATATTAAACACAAAATAAACCTTAGATTATAAATTAATATATAATTTTATAAAAAATTTGCATTTAATTTTGTCCAATTTATATTCAACTTTATCGAATTGATATCAAATTAATTTTTATTGTTATCAAATTAATATTAAAATTTATTTAAACAATTTTTTGGATTACTAAATTATATCAATTTTTTGGGTATTAAATCAAATTTTATTTTATTAATTTTTCAAAATTTTTGGCATTAAATTTGGATAAGAGTAAGAGTAATTGTAAAAATAATAAGTTTTTTGGAATGAAATTATCAATTTTCATTAAAAACATTGACGGAAGGGAAACAGAGGGGATCTCCATGCAATGAATTTCAAACCTCAAGGGTCTCTATATTATTTATAAAATGTCAGGAGGTGTCCATGTAATATTATTAAAACTCAAGAATGCCTGTAATTTTTACCCTTTTTTTAATTAAACATTTATTTATTATTAATTTATCTTAAAAACTTGAATTATTGTATTTTAATAAAAGAAATTATTGGTTAAGAGGATTTGTTGATAACTAAAAGCGAAATGTGTCCGTGTGTTTTTTTATGTATATTTATATATGGAGGAATGGACATTTAGTGATTAAATTTATAATTATATTGTGTCATTTAGGGTTGAATGACGATAGTGATGATAAATTTATAAGTTTTATAAATGAGCAAGATTTGATTGATTTTATTTATTGCTTAAATATTGTGAATTTAATTGTGTTATATTAATATTTATTTATTGATTTTGCTTGAGGTATTTATTACATAAGGATAGAGTGAATTGGAAATATTGGGGTTGAGTTTATAATTATGTTGTGTTAATGGATTGAGTAGTAATAGATGTGATAAATTCGTGAATCTTATACATGAGCAAAATTTTATTTATTACTTAAAGATTGTAAAATTCAATAGGTTATGTTAGTATTTTTTTTTTCACAAATATTTGTATATATGGTGTTGTTTTAGGGAGTTGTTATATATTTTTATGATAGTTCTATTAATATGGAAGATATGGTCAACGATATATTTCAAGTCATTTTAAAAGAAGAATTGATATGAATATTTTTAAGTCATTCTTTTTGAATTTGGGTAATTATTTAAGATTTTTTTGTTAGTTGTATAGTGCCTTCAGACACGGGCAATGACTAGTTTTTCAAATTCAGATCCAAACTCAATTCACCAGACACAAAAAGAATCTATAAACAACTCAAACAACAATTTTTAGTCTCCTAAATGTCTTCAAATTAAGAAAATATCAGGCAAAAAACACACAGAAAGAAAAAGGGCAGCCTTGAGCTTACTTGAACCAACCTTACGAATCTTTGTCACCAACGACTAGAAATGGGAAGTCAAGATCAGAGAATAACCCTCTGACAACATTAAAATCACGGTGCAAGCTGTGCTTAAACCTTAAAGTGACAGATTTTCATGTACACCGGGAAGTTGAATCTTTGAGGGGAACACTAGAATGAAATGCTAGGTTGGATATCTAGATCTGAATTCCTCTTTGTTGCTAAACACATAGGCAGAAGCTCTCGACCTCCAATAGAAGTACATTGCCTTTAGGGAAACCTGTAGAGATATAAACATATATATATAAAATAAGCTTGAAAGGTTGAGATTACAAATCTTGATATATAAATCTAGTTTAGATTTGCAAATTTAATTCATCATCTCAAACCCGGTCACTCGTACTAAAGTGATGAGCAAGACAAAACTGATCACTATCCAAATCAAATAGCGAAAAATAAGTTGGGAATTTTTATTTTGTATTAATTTATTTTTTTTCTTTTTTATTTGGTCTTTCCACCTTAGCATAGTGGGCTCCGAGGAAGGTTTTCCAACCACAGTAGTTCATGGCCTTCTTTTTCCTTTTCTTTAAGGTTTTTTCAGAAATGGTCCCACATTAATTTATAAAGTTTTATGAATCGATAGGAAATATGTGGATATTTAGTATGAAGTCATATATAGTAAAGTAACGCCTGATCAGGAATGTTCTAACAGGAGTACAAACTGTGCATTAACATAAGACCATAAGACATTAGCACACTTACAAGGTTATAAATAAGTGCAAATACAACTTACAGTGTTTTATTTTAATTTTGTGCCAAGAGTTGACCAGAAGTGACAGAAAAATGCTGCCATATGCCTAAACTCAAACTTCAAAATTTTTCTCAACTAGCTAGAGCAGTATTCAATTCAATCTTCAAAACATCAAGCACAAGGTTGTCTTCAGCTACTATTAATTCATTACCATCTCTCTAACATGAGGAAATAACTTTTTTGGATAAAAAAAAGACATCATCAACTAAATATCAACCAGAAATTCTTCAAAATTTATATCCAGACCAAATTTGACACTCTTTTGCAGCCACAGCTTTTAAACTTTGATTATCCACATCACAACCCTTCATATCCATCACCATAGCTTGCTCACCTTATTTTTCTTACAAAGTTTTTTCTCACAAAGTTTTTTCTCCCTATGTGATAGGAACGAAGAAAAAAAAGTTAAATCACGGGAAATCATTTTCACATAAGCAGCCCTTGCATGGCCCTACAATAGAAAAGGGCGATTGTCTTCCATTTATGCATTTATCATTTATGTCTTTGCTTGGCATCAAGTTTTGCACCTCCAAGTTCTTTAAAACATTTTCATCTGCTCAATTTTCCCTACTAAAATCAAAAATTTCTTCTTCAAATTTCTAAAAAAGCATTTATTTATCGTATGTACAGTACATCGTGTTACTAATTCTATGGTTTTCCTCCATTCTTATCAAAATCTTATTAATGACAGCTAGTCTGATATATATTACATTCACTCTTTAGTCAAACTCAGACCTTGGGCCTTTCGTTTTAAAGATCCTCTGTGCATTTGTTCCTCTAGTTTTGACATTCTCTTTCTATTTATTTCTCAAATTAACAACATTATTCTGATGCATAAAATGTTCATGCCTATAAAGTATTATATACTTTCTCTTTGTATCAAGATTTTGCGGGACTTTAATAATCTTGTCTAGCTACTGTCTCGTCACTGACAACAATTCTTTTTCATAGGGTGAACAGTCAGATCAACATAAGAAGGAAAAGCCAAAATGGCTTGAATCTTTTTTGCAAAGGACATTCTTTGGAACTTGTTCGATTCATGAACTTCAAAAGAACGAGTTGAACAGGTATTGCATTACTTGTGATTTATCCGCCTGCAGGTACTGCATTGCATCAGATTTCCATGAACAACATGAGCTACTCAAGATTTATAGACATGTCTATAAAGATGTTGTTCCACTCAGTGAAATGGAGAACCACATTGATTGTTCCAAAATTCAGGTACTTTTTAACGTAAAAACTTGAATGCAACATACCTTTAGCTATGCAGACTATGCCATATTTACAACGTGGATGCCTTTCCATAGTTTTCTTTTTTACTTTACCCTCTTTCCCGAATTAATGAAGCATGTAGACATCCCAGAATTAACGAATCATTTCATTCTTTAAGTTTATTCTGACTTTTCTGTATATACTTGATGTAAAATTGTTCGAGCACATGATCACATAAAAAAATTACAAACTTTAGCACTAAAAAAAAAAGAAGATAAAATCTTCCACACCATAGTTGACAGAGTCAGAAAATTTATCCATTAATCAATAAAAACTCTAAAAAGAATAATAACGCACAAAATCTGTACCTAGAAAACATATAATATCCCAATTAAAAACCCTCATATTTGCATCTAAATTGGGAAGATGTGAATAAATATATATACACACATATATGTACATATATATATGGTTGTGGAATGCATATTGAAGGGAAGAAACAGAGTACTGACCTGAAGGTCATTGAGAAAACCCAATATAAAGGCAACAAAAACAAAAAAACTGAGAAACCCAAATCTCAGTATTTGGAAGAGAGTCTGGAATCAAATTAGAACAATCAATCAGAGGGAGTGTTGGATTATTCTGCAGCGCTACCATTTGGGCAAAATAACTAGGTAAAAAGAAACTCAAATATTTACTCACTGTTCTTAGATCAGTGCGGAATCAGCTAATTCCATTAGCAATATCCGCCTAATCAGGTCATCAGAACCCAGCTGGAAGCCTGGAACCCAACGTCGGAGTAATTCCTGTCGATCTATGTATAACGTTAGGCATAATGGAATAATGAACACGCGATCATAGTAAGATTCAGTAAGAAGAGAAAGGAAAAAAGGTAAGTTTGGACGTCCATTACACTCAAACCATTACTCAAATTTAAGTAAAAAACTTAATTTGGTATGGAGGAACAAACCCAAATTTATACTTCTTTTCTTTTTAGAAATTTTTTTTCCTCTTCTTTCTTTCATCAATTGGAGACCACTGTCACTTTTATACAGTTAATTAGTTCACAATTTCTTGAAACAAATTCTCCTGAAATTACCATGTATGAGGTGCAAAGGAAGAGTTACCTGAAATTACGGATGAACTCCAGGAGAATAGAAGCAGAAGCAGAGGCAGAGGAGTGAAGCTTCTGATTTTTACCGTTAGGATTTAAAGGGGATTGAGTTTCCGTTCATTTGGGTTTAAAATTGAATTTGAAGTGAAATTCAAGTTGATTGTGAATTCACCAACTCAGATTAGAGTATATGGACTAATTTTTTTTTTTTAGTTTATTGGGTAGGAGTATTCGGACCATTTTATGTGTACCGATTAATTCTCTCCTCAATCTTGTCAAAAGCAGGTCATCTACGTTAAGATTAGGGTATTCATTATAAATTTTTCATCGTCCGACTCCAAAAAATTATCAAAATTCAAATTCATGACTCTACTTTTGCACACACACTTCAAATAATAAACTACAGCTTTTTTGTTTCCTTCTCCCTACTAATAACAAGAATCAAATCTATGGGTTTCAAGTGCAAAGTTCTTTCATTCTCAAGTGTCCTTAATTTCTTCTTATTTCTCTTCCTGCCTATGTTAATATGCTTCTTATTTGGTTCTGTTGTCAGCCTTATAAATGCAACAAGAAATGGGTTGTCGCATTGAACCCTCTTCCCCACTGTGGTTCGGGTTCTCAAGCTGATGGTGATGCATCCTGTGATATATGCAAAAGAAGACTCAATGATCCCACTCAATATCGCTATTGCTCAATCGCTTGTAAGGTAAGGGAAGTGAGACGGGCTTAACTACTCGTTGTCATTACTTTTTCATTCATTTTCACTCGAAACTAAACAATTTTTTTTGGTTCATTTATGGTTAGAATTAAACCGAAACCAAAAACTTGAGCTCACATATTCAGAGTAGTTTCGAGTTGCAATGCACTAAACCAATGTTTTTCAGGTGGAGGCACTTTCGAGTGATGCAGAAGAGGAAGGCAAAGAAGTTGGTGAGCCAGGGAAACGAAAGCACAGAAGGAAGGGAGTACCTCAGAGGGCTCCTTGGTTCTAAAACTCAAATGTGCTTATTCAGCATTTCATGTTCTAAAGCTTGGAACTAGAAGCATTGCATTTTCATGCCTCTGATTTCAAAACTATGCTATAACTATGGCTGCATGTTTTTTTTTTTTGTGTGTTTAGATATAGCTTCGAGGGACAAAAGTTCAATAATGTGTTAACTTTAGATGGTTGATTTTCTAGTAATTTACATCTATGCACTAGTGATTATATGAAATTAAGTTTTATCGTCAAGGTCCCGATACCAAGTATGAAACCCACAACACCTTTACATACATACAGTTACTCATTTTCTCACAAGTTGTGTGATAGTCTTGTTGTTGGCCTACGTGTGATAAATGATTGTTAATTGCATATTTCTAACCCTTTATTTGTGGGTTGAATGTTCATGAAAGACAATCGTGGTGGTTTGATCACATGCACAATTTCGGATTGACTAATATTCTCAACATACCGTCCCCCCCGTCCCC
>CM042190.1:22676323-22689528 GCA_023539305.1 Ilex asprella | reverse complement strand
CACACACACACCCACCTCAACCCAAGTTGTGAGTTTCTGGCTTGACCCGTTTGTGGACTTCCAAAGAAACTGAGGGTGCCATGAATCTGCCATTGCTACCTTTGTTAAAGGATGTCAACCCCTATGCAAACTTATCATCTTGCTAAAGTAACTTTGAGCTCAGTGGGTATCTTCTTTATATCAGATTGCTATTGGGGCCAAAAATTGGAGTTGCTTTTGCTTGCAAGATGACATTTAAAAAAGCATCAGTGACAAATTTCAGATGGTTTATTTTTCAGTGGTAAGCATCAGTTAAGACTAGTGTGCCCTTGTGGCAAAAAACATCTTCAAGTCATTCCCATATACCCATGTTCAAATGCTTTTAAAAATATATATATACTTATATTCAATTAAAATGTGAAGACACGCAATTAAGTTAACTCTTTTTCAATCAACTAAGTCTAACTTAGTTGGTTACTCTTGATTCTCTCAAGATTCTGTCAACTAAGAAAACAAAGGGCTAATTCTTGTCAAAGGCAAGTCTTGATTAAGCATATTCTCCTTTTTGAGAGTTCTATTGTGCTCTCTTTCGTTTTTTTTTTCATCTTATATAGATATTTTATCCTACTAGTTGATGCAAAGGTCCGTTGCACGTTAAAATTTTGAAAATTTTTGAATTGTAATTTTTTTTATTGATGTTACGGCTATAAAAATAATATGTAGGTATTTTAACTCATATATTGATAATTTACGTGTGTAGTGGAGGTATATATTTAACTATCATGACTCAAAATGATTAGCACGAATAAATAGTTATGCATGGACAAAAAATACTTCATATTTGAATGGGTCCTGCTTGAATTTGACTAAGGTGAAGACATAAAAACATTAGTTGGTTTACCATCACATAGCATTACCATAAGGAAAATGCCATAACCAGCAAAAAAAAATAAAAATGAAGGAAAATGCTATTTTTATCTAATTTGAAGACCTAATTTAATATAGCAATTGGATTGAATGTAAGTTTCATTTAACATTGGAACTCATAACTAATCTAATTGGTGTATCGAATTAGATCCCTGATTATATTCCCGAATTAGTGTCTATAGCATTGCTCTTATAATAAATAATAGTGTCAAAATATATTTTTTGTTTTACTTCATGTTGACAAAAACAAACCATTTCAAAAAAACTAAGGCTCCAAAGAACCTGGGTACACCCATATCATCAACTAAATGATCAAGCCAGATTAGTCCCAAATGATAAACAAGATGGTCAGAAGTCTAGAGGTCCTAAGTTTCTAGGTGTGAGGTCCAAAATGCAAAAGCATAATGTTTTGCTCCTAACACATGACTAAACGTACACACCAAAACCAGTCAAAATCTGAAAGAAACTACTGCTAAAGATTGGCATGATTTTGTGTCTAGCACTAATAGAAAATCAATGATTTGTATGTTTCATTCCACCAAGAAAACTCCTAAACCAATAACTTGAAACGGTTGATACAATGCTAATATATAAAAATAATTAGTGGCATAGTCTTGTATACACTACAAACAATTGTTTTTCTGTGATCAGGAGCATTTTTAGCATAAAAGCTCATGCAATAAAGATAGCAATTGTCTCACTCAAGTGATTAATGATTTTAAAATTAAGCACAAACATGAAGTTAGAAGGAATATATCACAGAAATTGATAGGTGTGAGATTGAATCCATCGGGGACATGACATAATGTTGACAGGCATAATGTTCTTCTTGACAATGGAACATGTGTCCTATCCTGCAAAACTACAGTTATTCCAATAAATTCAGCATTACATTTTTTCACATTTTTGTGTGTGTAAGAGAGAGAGCAAAAGTACATTCTGTAAATGCTCTCAGACTTTCATTTAAATTTTTACCATCGAGGGTTTGATCAGTTGGTGAGAAACTGTTTTAGCTTAACCAAGGTCTCGAGTTCGAGTCTTGGGAACGTAATTGCATTCGGTAGAGAGAGCTTTGTCACCTTTGTAGTCCTTCCTGACTCGAATCCGGATTAGTCGGACCCTAAAATAATTTTCGAATACCAAATGATCTGACAAAAAAAAAAAATCATTTAAATTCTTTGAAAAGTCATACTTAGAACACTGACCCCGGCTACCAAACTCCACCACCAATAATATCTTATCTTCTTCCGACAACTCTACCTTCAATGCTTTGTGGAATATCTCAATAGGGTGCGTCTTTAGGTGATCGTTGGTTCTTCATGGCCTTTGCAAGAGAAATCAACCTGAGAGGTTCGGCCGCTTTCGAGGCAGTGAGCCTGATAACATAGTTATTCTTTAGGAAAACTGGAAAGTCTGTTAAATGGAAATATCATTAAAAACCCACAAACTGCAATTATATCTTGGAAGAAGAAAAGATGATACCTGAAAAAAAAAAACCAATTAAATTCCCAAGCAGTTAGATCTTGACTTGTTCAATTGTAGGATACAATGGACCATAAAAAATTTGTTAAAGTTAAAATAGGTAATCAAAAGTTTTTCTAAATAACTGTCTTTTAATAGTAGTATAGATATAGATGTTATAGTTGAGTTGTTCTAAGTTATAATAGTTGATTATTCATTCAGATAGCAATCTAATGGACCAAAAAATAAAAACCATATCTGGGAATATCCTCATAACACATAACGGGAAAGGCATGGTTTGTACGGACTTATTCATAGGGTAACTTAGCTGATTATTACAATCATGTATATAGATCATCAAAGGGATCGGCTAAATTCCTTAACTACGTTGTGTGGCATGACATGAAGCTATTGCATAGTTTAAGTACGCGAAATTCATGGTTATTCCAATGGATATTGATATTCAGAATTTTATCCTGTTATCTTAACTCCAAAAACAAACACCAGCAGCCTTATGCACTAGGTTAATAAGTTCAGACATACACCGACTAATCCTCTCTTAGGTTTGGTCAAAGACAGATCATTCATGTTAGGACTAGGGTATTCATGAGGATTAAATCTTTCGTGACCTAGTCTTAAAGAATTGTTAAGATTCGAATTCAGGACGTCTGAGTTTATAACTCGTCCGCGCTACCACTTGAGTTACTTCTTAGGTTTGCTACTACCTCTATTAAACTCTCATTTAGACATGGGTCTGGTACACTAGATATGCTCTTTTAATCAACCTAAATCAGTATCCACTTGTGTAAAGCAAAAAAATGGCATTTTATTTGATTAAATTGAGTGGTTATTTGATAAATTCGAGTTCAAATTCAAATGTAATTTTTTAAAATTTAGTTTAATTGAGCTACTAGGATTGGATCAAATTAAAATTTTTATTTTTAATGATTTGAATGTGGACTATAAGAGTGAAACCACCCCCGTATTGACTAAGAAATTCCACTAGTTAAAATTGACAAGTTCATATCACATTAACATGGCCACAATTTCTTATCACTTACCAACCCACGACTTCGGCAAAGAAATGCAGAAGTTCGACGTAGGAGGACTGCTATGGGGGAGTCACTATAGAGTACGATTAGTAGTTCCATTATGCACATAGGAAGTCAGTTTAAGACGGCTTGACATTTGACACAAACATTGAAGAATCAACTTCACTTGGCAACCACGCAATCAAAGGAGGAGACAGACATGGGCCAGTTGGACAAGTGGCCCGCTCAACAAAAAAACAAAAAAAAAATAGTTATTTTTGTTCATAAGAAATGGCAGCACCTTTATTAAGCTTAAATTGATGATTCTCTAAGGATGAGAGGCCCAATGAAATCTGGACAAACCCCTCTCCATAAAACAGAGTCAGTACATTAACAAACATAATGAGGTAAAGCAGCAACCACAACATTAGCAGATCTCCTTACCCAAGAATAAGCGAATTTCATTAACTGTTCATTAACTGGTCTTGGGGCTCTAGAAATTGATTCAAATAAGATCTAGCAAAATCCGCAATTTGATAAGGGCATTGGACATCCTGTTGTAACCTCACCTTATTCCTATTAAACCAGATGGACCAACAGAGAACCACCACCAAACAGACATCTTTTGAGAACAAATTTTCTGAGACTATTGCAAGCCATTGCTGAAAAGTAGTGAAGGGAACTTGGGGCAGCTTCAACGATGAATTACAGCACACCTGCTTTGTAAATGGGCACTGCACAAAAATATGAGTAGTTAATTATATATATTATATATTTGTATAATATATTATTTGTATCCATTTAAAACCAAAGATAAAAATGTTAGACCTACATTATCTACCTAAAAGAATTAAAAAATTAAGTCAATTTAAAACAAAAAATTTGTGCTCATCACTATCTACTCAAACCTATTAAAAAATCAAATATTTGACATATCACAATCCACTCAAACCTATTAAAAAATAAAACTTTAGGCCCACCATTAAAAAATAAATTGTTTGGCCCACTTGACGGACATCACCTAACCCTTATCTTTTTTTTTTTCCTCTCTCTCTCTCTCGCTCACATCCATGCAGCCACAAAAAACACAGATAGTCCTTGAGTTTTCTCGTTCCTTCACTTCCTTGCACCAACTAGGGCCATTACCGACAAGCGACAAGGTGACAATGCCAAAGTAAATATTCTCTCTCTCTCAACACAAGCAAATAGTGGAGACAAAAAAAAAAAGATTGAGACCAAAAAACACGTGATATATCTATTGGTCTACTTACTTGTGACATTGATCTTGATCTTGCCAGTTGCGACTGTCACTGTAGGAAGAACATTTTCTGCTATGAAGATTATGAAAAATTAATTGCGTAATTGGATGAACGATCAATGAATGACAAATAACTTGATTGTACATATAGGAAATGACATTTTTCGATTGTATTGATAATGATGTTGTCATGCAACATTTCAAAATATAAAATTATGCCGTGGTCAATTGTAAAAGACTATAGTTAGTTTCATTTTTTGTAAAAGTGTCCAATTAGAACCTTGTTTTGCAAATATTTTTTTTGTTTTTGTACTCCATGTATATCGGTTTTTGACTCTTTTGTCAATGAAATTTTAGATATTATATATGAAAAAAAAATTATTTGTCTTTAACTTTAATCGTTAAGAAGACAAATTTTTAAACTTATAGTTAGTGTCTCACGTATAAATTCCTGACTCTGTCCCTGCACGCAATATACCATTGTCACTGATATAGTACAGGTCCTTCAGCTACTTCTTCGCAACTTCATCCTCCCCTATATATAGTTATACTTGTCTCCTCACCACTTCGGCAAGCAAATAGCAATGATTCTACTACAGCAAGTTGTGGCTACATGTTCATCAATTCCCCTGTTGGGCAGTGCACTCAGCAGTCTCTTTCTTCTCGTTTCCTCGAATCTTATTGACTCCGGTGTGAGCTCTGCTGACAAGACATAACGAAAGACAAAGAAAGTGATAGAAGAAGTGATGGCAACGCAGCCGCCCAAAAGCATTTCCGACAAGTTCAACACTTCCGAGGAGCATAAAAGTAGCACCAAAAAAAAAAAACGGTTAAGTACACGAGACTTCCGCTATTACAAGAGGGTAGTGGCATGATTAAGTTTTGGAGGTGGTTTGTAGCTTCCAACCTGTGCTTCAACTGCTATCTACAGCAGTTTCTAGTCTAAGCCTCTGTCCTATTTCATTTTCATTCTTGTTTCATTCCCTTGTCATGGCTACTATATATGAAGAAATTTTGCTGGCGATCTCCAGGGCTTTCTGTGTGTTTGCTAATTCATAGAAACCTCTGTTACAATTCCAAAAACCTCTCTTTAATACGAATAATGGCTTTTCAACAACTTTATACATCACACCCTTTTGAATCCATTGTTTAGAGGTGAAACTGAAGTGTGAAGGCTTCACTAGCTTCGAACAATATACGTGTAATACCATTCCCAAGACTACTTAGACGTTACTCATATCACATCGGATTCACCTAATTGACGAAATGGTAATAATTCTAGTGAAATGCTTGTCATTTTACCGATTTTCTGGGAGCTAAATTGTTTTTAAAAAAAAATTAGAGCAAACTTCACTTTCTCTCTATGTGATTTACCCATTTTTCACATCACCTCGCTATCATTTAAAAATAGCCACATAACTCTCACCTAGTGTTAACAAAAGATAGAGTATCTTGGTGGCTAGATTTCTAGCCTTGATTTGTGGGCTGAATGTCTCTAATAATAATTCATGAAAGACAATCGTGGTGGGTTGATCACATTCATAATTTAGGATTGACTAATATTGTCATCATCAAACCACCCCACCCCAAGTTCTAAGTTTCTGGCTTGATCCCTTTGTGTGCTTCCAAAGAAACTGAGGGTGCCGTGAATCTTCCATTGCTAAATTTGTTAAGGGATGCCAAGCCCTACACAAACTTATCATCTTGCTAAAGAACTTTGAGCTCAGTGGGTATCTTCTTTACATCAGATGGCTATTGGAGCCAAACAATTGGAGTGACTTTTGCTTGCAAGATGACATTTAAAAGAACATCAGTGACAAATTTCAGATGGGTTATTTTTCAGTGGTAAGCATCAGTTAAGACCAGTGTGCCCTGTTGTGGCAAAAAAACATTGACAATTTATTCTCATACTTTGTTCAAATGTTTTCAAAACATAAAAACAAATATTTATGTTCAATCAAAATGTGAAGGCACACGATTAACTCTTTTCAATTAACTGAGTCTAACTTAGTTGGTCACCCTTGATTCTCTCAAAATTCTGTCAACTAAGAAGACAAATGGCTAATTTTTATCAAAGACAAGTCTTGATTAAGCATGTTCTCCTTTTTTAGAGTTCTATTGTGCTCTCTTTCGATTTTTTTCTTTCATCGTATATGGATATTTTCTCCTATGTTATAGTTGAATTGTTCTAAGTTGTAATAGTTGATTATTCATTCAAACAGTGATTCGTACAGGCTTGTTCATAGGGTAAGTTGGCTGATTATTACAATCATTTATAGATCATCAAATAGATCGGCTAGGTTCCTTAACTATATTGTGTGGCATGACATGAAGCTATTACATCTTAGCACGAAAGTCTTAAGTATGTGAAATTTACTGTCAATCTAATAAATATAGATATTCAAAATTTCACCCTGAAATCTTGACGTACACATATGACGGAACGTGGTCTGTCAAACTAATCAAATGCAGACAAGTGGTGCATTCTATCAATAACCGCATAAGTAATGGTGATTCAAGGCTCGCTCGGTCTCCTAAATTCCCATGTAGACAAGAGTTTTGTACACTAGACATACTTTTTTAATCAACGTAAATCAACACCCCACTTACGTAAAGCAAACAATTGACTCATTATTTGATTAAATTGTGTGGTTATTTGATAAAATCGAGTTCAAATTCAAATGTAATTTGTTAAAAGTTAGCTTAAGTGAGCTACCAAGATTAGATCAGATTGAATTTTTTATTTTTAATGATTTTAATATGGACTATAAAAGTGAAACTATTCTTGTATTGAGTAAGATTTAGACGAGTTAAAATTCAATCTGTTGACACGTTTATGACGGCTTAACATGACTGCAATTTCTTGTCTTGTGGGGTCACTATAGAACGACCAGTAGTTCCATTATGCACATGCTTGACATTTGACACAAACATTGAAAAATCAACTTCACTCGGAAACCACGCAATGGACCATTGATGAATACAGGTCCTCCTGCTACTTCTTCGCAACTTCATCCTCCCCTATATATAGTTATACTTATACTTTATCTCCTCACCGCTTCAGCAAGCAAATAGCTATGATTCCACTACAGCAAGTTGTGGCTACATGTTCATCAATTCCCCTGTTGGGCAGTGTTCTTAGTAATCTCTTTCTTCTTGTTTCCTCGAATTGTATCGACTCGCGTGCGAGCTCTGAAAACAAGACCATGACAAAAGAGAAAGAGAGTGATAGAGGAGGTGATGACAACGCAGCAGCCCAAAAGCATTTTCGACAAGTTCAACACTTCCGAGGAGCCTAAAAGTAGCAGAAAAAAGAACGGTTAAGTGCACGACACTCCCGATTACAAGAGACTAGTGTCATGATTATGTTTTGGAGGTGGCTTGTAGCTTCCAACTTGTGATTCAACTGTTATCTACAGCAGTTTCCAGTCTAAGCCTCTGTCCTATTTCCTATTCACTCTTCGTTTCATTCCTTGGTCATGGCTACTATACATGCTGAAATAATGTTGCTGGTGATCTCAAGGGTTTTCTGTGTTTGTTTCAACATGTAATCTCATTATGGACTCATGAAGCTATTATAGTTCATTGAATCTAATTCCCTATATATTTTCCATTCTTGTTTCATCTACCAAAAATTCATAAAACCCTTTGTTACCATGCAAGAACTACTCTTTAAAGATGAAAATGGTTTTATTTTTTAACAATTTTATACATCACACCCTTTTGAATCCGTTGTTTAGAGGTGAAACTGAAGGAGCTAATATCTTTTTTTTCCTCTTTGGTGTCTGACAACTTCTGAGCCTCAAGACTCAAAGCAAGGCTACCCACAGAATGATTTTGTCCAAATGATTCACCGAAATATAAACAATCAAACAAAGTTGAAGCTAATTTCAACAACTTGGTTCGAGATGTAGACCACAAACGCAAGCTTGAAATTTATCCAAAGAACCAGCCAACAAATCGCCAAATAAAAAGAGATTGCAAACAGAGCAATTATATATGTGGACCATATGATTCATAGGAGCTCTGAATGCATCAACAAAACACGTGCATCATTTTTTTTTATCTTCAACTGAACACAAGGATGATACAAAGGCCATGGTACAGGTATAAAGTTTTACTGATCGCATCATTTCTATTGTGTTTCACTGATCAAGTACAATTTCTGACCATCACTGATCATATCCACATCAAGAATTTTACCTGCATCTTCTGATAATATACAAGAACCAGATGATATGTTTAACTGTTCTGCTGCCATTTTAAGGAGCTCTCCAATTGTGTGTGGAACCCACAACACGATTCCATTTCTTCTATTTTCCTTGGGGTCCCATGGGTGGAATGGAAACACTGTGCATTTCCTCGGGTGCATTTTATCTATTATCAGAAAACAGCTCCATGGTTACTGGCTAGCAGTAGTGGGCGAAGTAAGCTAAAGAAAACCTTTGAATTTAAAAGATATACGCCGATACATTTGTGTGAGAAGCCAGTCTTTCCTTTATTTGCAGTCAAACAAAATAATTCATGTAATATCGGTTGCTTTTGGCATAATGAGCATAGAACATCATGTTGTTGCAATACCTGCGATTTCTTGGGAACAGTCAGGAAATTGAAACAATTGAGTAGATTTTGCTTCTTCCAATAGTTTGATCATATTCTTGTTTCCACACATTCTCCCTTCATCAAGTGGGGTGTTTCCCCATCTGCAAATCACAAATGGCCCAACAATATTGTAGTTGCGGGCATAACTTGTGAGTTTAAGAGCATACATATAACAAGCTGTGCCTTTCTGTTATCAATAGTTATAAGCTTTTAATGCTGTTAGACAAACCAAGAAACTCAAGAAAGACTCATAATCTGCCATGTTCTGTATAGTAAAAGCCAGTTGATTCACTGAGGATGACTGGCACAATATGCTAATGACCATCTTGAGCTTAAAATTTGAATAGCAGAGCCTGAACAGAGATAAAAAAGAGTAGAATCTAACTCAAGACCAACAAGCCAAGCCCAAGGTTCATTTTTTAAGTTTGTTAGTATTGCAAGACAAGGTTGAGCAGCCCACCGCCCAGTTCGACTCTGATTGTTCACAACTCCATGTTATACATACTTACACTGAGTGAGATACTTCCAACCCCCTCCCCCCTCTTTTTTTTGTGTTGACAATAATACAAAGAACAATCGCAGATACTACGACTAAGAAAAATAATGATGAGACAAGAATAAATTACAAGATTAGGTTGGGCAACACTTCGGCAAAGTGCAACATGTCCTGACAAAATGCTGATCGCCAACCTTTAAATAGTGGACAATTAACAGCTAGGTTCGAAATTCACACATCTATGGTGATTTGTGAATTTCCAGTGAGATTCATATTTTTAATTATGACTTAATTGGCATGGTCCTTCAAAATTGTATGAAAGTAAAGAAAGTTTACTTCCCCCAATGGTTGGAAGAGAAACAGTTTTGAATCAAACAGTTGTGAATCCAAGGCTTTGGAAAGAGCGCTGCATGTGCAGTCTGGTGATTTTTTTCTCCTCAATTGAGTTTGTATCGTGTTTTTTCCCTCTCTCTCTCTCTAGCACCCCTTGAACCCCTGACCTTGGTCTAGAATTTTAGATCAACAGCACCAAGGCACAAGGAGGGACTGTGCATTTGTATTGTCCAATTGTCGATCGTACTCTGAAAAGTGTGATATTACAAGGTCTACATACAATGACAGTTGAGGGCAGGAAAAATGAATGAATTATTGCACAAAGGGGGTAAATAGTAGGAAAAATATAGAAACTGGATTACATATATAGATACCGTATACTATTCCTACATCAATTGTTGGACATTTATTTGTGTACCACGTAAAAAATGACTAAATCCCCTGTGCCTGGGTACAAGGATCGAAATTTCGTTTCGAAGTACCGCTTCGGTCTGCTAAAAAACGGAAACGTTTCGGAAACGCAATGGAAACGCAGAAAAAATATGGAAAAGCGTGAAAACACAAATATAATCCATTAATCTATAAAGATAAGATAAATAATTGATTAATTCAGCATATTTATTGGGTTAACATCCATTTATACAAGTATAAATTTAAATTGGAGAGAATAAAAGGCTTGACATGAGGAGAAAATAACTTAAATTAGTTTCAAATACTTAATTTTTATCAAATAAACACACTTTTATATAATATTAAAGTTTCATAATATACATGAAATGCTAATGAGTACATACTTACATGGCTACATCCATCCCCCTGTGGAGTGTCGAGCAGGCCCATACATCGGTGTAGGCTCTGGGTAGCTACTTAGAGAAACTCCATATATGACATAAATATAATGACAATAGTTACTCCAATTCATATTATTACGATAATGTGAATTATATTCTCTCCCAAACCTCTAATAGTCTACAATACTAAATCCAATTTGTTGGGGAACGAATGCATCGGTCTTTGGCCAACCTTCATCTTGTCTATATGAGGAGGATGTCTGGGAGTCATAGCCAGATCCATAACCATATGTTGAGGATCCATATCCGTATCCTCGTGTGTCATACCCCGATCCATAATCATAGGAGGGGATGCCATGCCCAGAACCATAACCATATGAAGACGATGAACCATAATTATGGTGTTCACTTCCACTTCCACTAATACTCATAGTAGAAAAACCATCATTAATCATATCAGTTCCATACCTAATAACACCCATACCATGTGGAGTGATAGGATTTCAAGTACGCTCTTGTTGACGATCTCGAGTTGATTTTGAGCGTCGTTCATATTGAAGCATTCGTCGAGAGCCATGATCTTCATCTTGTGTAACATGTGTAAATCCTTCCTCTACGGTGAATACAATTCCATGTGGACTTTGGCTTCCCGTACCTCCATCACCACCATCTCCATCGCCTCCATGTCCATGGCTATCACCACCTCCGCTGTCACCATCTCCACTACCACCACCACCACTACTATCTTCATCATCATCTTCACCACCATCATCATTGTTACCATCACCATTATGATCATCCTCAGTACTACTAGTGACAGTGATAGGTTGCTTACGTCTTCTTGGTGGACCTCTCATTAGTCTGTCGAACTCTTCATCATCCATTGCTTTACTTGATCCTTCTCTACTTATTTTGGATCTGGATTTTCGTGGTGGCACAACACTTTGACTTAGGCCTACTCCAACATCGTCATCGGAAAAACGATATGCCCATGTTGCTAGGAAAGTGTTTGGTCTTGTTGGTTGCCCATCATCATCAAGTTCATCTAAAAGTGCATCACCAAGATCATCTAACCACTCCGAAATACCTTCATCTTTTTCAAAAACAGTGGTTAAGTCTATAAGTCTGAATTCATACCCTTTTTTGTCCTTTATAAGGTACTTTAACTTCAACATCATGTTATTGTGCAAACACCAGTCTTTCTAACTTTTGATAATTGAATCGATTCCGCACTTTAGTATGAATGAGAGCAAATGTGCTCCAATTTCTCTCACAACCACTAGATGAGGCTGTTTGCGACAATATTCTCATAGCAATCTTTCTCAAATTTGGAGCATCAGTACCATACATAAACCATTATTTAGCTGTTAATAATAAGCAATATATTAAAACCTTAAAAAAATATAAATAGAAAATCATGAGAACAAAATATAAGTGTGTAAATAATCTACTTAATTACCTGAATCACTTTTTGTTCTTCCTCTAATTGCAGCTTGGTCAGCAAAACAATACATGGCTTCCCGAAATATTTTTACCTAAATATTATGGATATGTTGATGTTATATATTAATTTAGCACATTTATAAACTAAGATTGAAATACTAAAGTATTACCTCTGCAAGTGCTTCAGCAGCCTTGTTTGGATTTGTCTCTAATCTAGACACAATGATCCGAAGCGAACCCAAAAAAGTTTCTAACACACCAACATCTTTTTCATAATGATATGTGGGATTCAAGTAATAAGCTGCACAATATAAATAATGATAACATCCAAAATGATAACACTTATCAATAATAAAAATATAAATTAGTAAACAATAAGTTTACCTGTCATATGAATATGCTGAATGATTTGTTTTTTCCATCGAACATCAATGATGTCAAGATATTTTTTGCACGATTTATGAGCCGTGTCTTTGATAGCTCGTCTTGCTCGTTTCATTGCTTCATATACATATGACATTATTGCTTTTCTTTCCTCATCCACCATTCTTAGAACTTTTGTAATAGGTGTATGCATATTCAACACATTTTTTGCGGTCTCCCAAAACTTAGGATTTAGAATTGTCCCTTGAACTCGCTTTCCAACTGGATCCTTTGCTGCTGCAGTCCTAGACCAATCTTCTGAAGTAAACATCCTTTGCAAACCATTTCTCTGCTCCAAAATACTTTGTAGGGCAATATAATTAGTGGCAAATCTTGCTTGTCCCGACCGAATCAATTCTCCCGAACAAATGTTCTCCTTATATCCAAGACTCTATTATGATTATAGATAAAATTGGTCACTCTTTTAGCTTGCTCTAGCACATTTTAAACCGTTTCAATCT
>CM042190.1:22646769-22676223 GCA_023539305.1 Ilex asprella | reverse complement strand
CAAAGACTGTTTTTTCCTCCCCTTTTTTTTTGGTTTGGAGCTGTGAAGGAATCTTTCCAATGGGACGAATCTGCTCTTGCCTCTCTCTTTTTGCTTTTAGTTTTGGCTGGAGTGAACGAATATTTTCACTGTTTCGTCGTTTCGGTCCGAAACAGTGCCGTTTCGACCGATACACTGGAATTTAGGGATTCAACATCTATTTCGTGTCGGAGTGTTGAAATTCCAAAACGTTTCGGATGTTTCGACATGAGATTTAGATCCTTGCCTGGGTACAAACCTAACTTTTGACATCATTTGCACAGACTGGTTGCCCTCTGATTGAACGCAACCAGAGACTTAAAATGAAAGGGGGCAAATACAGATTTTCTCCATATATCAAGTAATTGAACCAACATATAACTTGAGGTTACATTTCCAGACATTTTGAGGCTCCAAAAGGCACACTTCAACATATTGGAAGAACAATAGAGCATGCAGAAAGCAACAGAAATGACTTGTAAACATTCTTTCACAACACCGAAAGGGTATTTAATGGTACCTGTCCTTTGAGAAAACACTAGCCCCGGCATCCAAAAGCAACTTTGCCATTAGACAGAATCCTTGGGAGGCAGCTACATGAAGTGGAGTTCGGTGGTCATAATCTTTGGAGTTTGGATCAATGCCATTGGACAAAACCCTTCTGAGTAAATCTGAATCCCCCCTTGCAACGACTGTGCACAAGAAACCACCAGCATCATCAATCTTCAACACGGCTCCTTGTTTGACAAGCAAGGAAGCAACTTCATCGTGTCCACTCTTGATGGCTTCGAGTAAAGGTGTGTTTCCAAAATTATCTGTGACACACAAAAACTAGCCACATGAATTCATATATGATGGTAGTTGCAGAATAAAGCTAAAGAGCCTCAGGGAAAAAAGTAACCATGTAGGATGGATACCTGAAGTGTTTATGTCTACCTGTTCCTGAATGAGGAAAAGGGTTATATCTTCATATCCTTTTGATGCAGCAAGATGCTGTTGAAAACAGAAGCTCACTTCAGGTCAATCGGTTTTTTTGTTCTTTTAAACATGTCATATATTTTCCTAGTGAAATAAGAGAACAGAAATGATTTCATCATTTTTTGACGTAAAAAAAGGGTGTAGCAAATATTATATGTCTGGACATGAACTAATTATTGGGCATACAAATGACGGTTGTGTTGCAGTGAAATCAGTTAATTCAGTTTCGCCCGAGTAGCTTTACATTTTAAGAAAAATACAAGAATGAGGAGTTGATGTCTTCTCTTATTTACCAATTTCTTTTCAATTCAGTTTAAAGTAGGCCCAAATTAAATCACCTCGTACCATTATCAGATACTCTCCCCTTGTTTCACCACTGTATCATGTGTTTATTACATCCTGCTACAATTCAATGGATCTATCCCCCAATATCATAAAATTATTATTTAATCCCCAACATTAGGCAACAAAGAAATTTACATGGACAAGATGCATTTATATAAATATCATTTCTGCAAATATCTAATGCATTGGCTTACTCTTTATGTAAGAGAAGGCAACCACATTTTTCTTGCAATTTATGTAAGTTGGCAACAGAGTTTTATAGTTCACAAAAGATCAAAAAAAGGGAAAAAGAAAAAGAAAGACCCTAAAAGAACTACTCAGAGTACAAAGAAGAAAAGTATGTCGCTGAATGCTTTTGTGATTTCGGAATACTATACGCGAGCAGACTTGGTGGTGGAAGGTTAATCAACTCCTAGAGTTGTCAATCCGTGAAGATAAACTTACAAACCCGTAAAATGAAAAGAACGAGTATTTGTGTATCCCAGTTGGTCTCCTCTTGCTCTTTCAACAAGAACAGCCACAAACATGTGGATGAAAATTATGCTGCGAGCCAGATTTAATGACTCACAATTGTTCGCTTCCCAGAAGTTAAGTGCTTAGGATTTTTTTCCTTTATTAGGCACTTCAGACTCTTGGAAAAAGAGAACAATAGGCTAACTTTCAGAGGGTTTGATTGAGTGACATCCTAATATACCCTCATTGTTTATCTGATAAGGTCCTTTTAATAGGTATGTGGTCTATTTAATGTGAGGGCATAATCATCAGTGCATTGACTTATAATTTGAACAATGTAATTTTGTTGAATGCTCCACCTGCAAAAGCACTGCCACGCTCAACCAACCCATACAGAAAAGTATGCATGACACCTCCACCTCATTACTATGGTTTATGAGTGGCATAGATGGCAGGTGCTAAACATTTGGTGCCCAGTTCCCATCTCAGTTATATACCAAAGAGATATGCAGACAAAGAAAGTACCTGTGGCGAGGCACAAAGCAAGATACCTTTTGAGAATGGCAGGCACTAGACATGTTACTTCTTTTTTAAAATTGGACAGTCCTTTGTTCTACTGGTTCCTAATCTCAGAAATGTACTGATACATGTTATCACAAGCATCTAAGAACATTACGGAAGAAACTGCAATGCTCTCTATTCCAAATCAAACTGAAGAAGGAAAGACACGGATATAAGTAAATCAGGTGAGTCTGGAGTAGGGATCCTTTTTTTCATCTAAATGCTAATGCTGAGTCCAGAGAGAAATGGATATGATACCCACACATCTGCAACTTTACTGAATTAAAGAAATGCTCATTGTGATTCTTCTTGATAATGGACCAGGTAGAATAAATGGATAATCCATAAGATAAACTTACAAACCTTCGTTACACGATGACTTCAAATTGGGGCACAAACAAGATATGAATGCACAGGTTTAGCTATCTTGAAAATAAGAACCAGATATTGGTTTATGTTCTTAGGAAAAAGAAGTCTAAACAAATTCAGGCTTTATCGACAGCATAGCAATGCCCTTTCTCATGCAAATTAATCATCCCGTAGACAAATTTGGAAAAAGTAAAACTACTTAAACTACAAAGCTGAAATACTCATTAGCTAAATCATACCAGTGGTGATCTTCCATCATAATCTTTCTTGTTTGGATCCGCTCCACCTCGGATCAAACTTTTTAGCTGATAAAGATCACCATGATAAACCGCACTATTCACCCTCAGAGCAAGTTCAGCCTCTTGTTTTGCAATATGAAATGTGAGATCAGATTCAAGTTGCTTTATGCGGAGATTGGATTCCTTTCCCTGCCAGCTTAAGTTAGATCAGTTTTCTGACAACACATACGCAAAGAAAACACTAAAAACTATTAAAGACTTGTGCTAATTTTAGTAATATATTTCAAAGCATGTCTACATTCGGCTGTCAGTGAAAACAATGTGGGAAACGACATCAGTATAAGCAATGAACATATTGCAACAGCTAAATTACCTCTAATAGGTTGTTTAATACTTTTCTCCCATCATGAAAATATATTTCAAGGATATTAGAAAAAGATTGCCTATCAAGCCGCAGAAGTCTACATAGCTCGCAAACTCGAACTGTATATGGCTGAGGTATGTTGCAAAGAATAGAAACTTCTCCAAATAAGCTGTCAGGTTCTAGAAGAGAAACCGTCTCTTCTGATCCATCCTCCCCTATTCCAACTTCCTCCTGTATAGAAATAGTTAGAGTCGGTCTTATAAAATGAAGAACGGAAAAATCTAGATCCCAAGAGGACCACTCAAGGAAATTTAATAGGTAAAGACATCCATGATATCTGCAAAAATGTATTAAGGAAAAGTCAGCAGAAGTGTTCAGGAATGTATGTCCCTTTTTCAACCCTGTCTGCACAAAGCAAAATTGTCACAATTCCTTGAATGATTCAGCGACTTTCAGGAAGGGGTCTCGGGCAAAGAGCAAAGCAGGCTGGAGAGATTTAAAACTTGTATGGTATACATTACCGATTTCCTCATGGGAATTGTGAGAACACAAATGATGGGGTTAAAATGGTCAATCACAATCAAGTTGTTAACAATAACATCAACCCATTTAAGTATGAGTTAAAATGCAAAAACCATATCTCAAACAAAAATAAACAGGGAACGGATAAGAAAAGAATGACGTGATACATAACTATTAGTGGCAGTAATACAGAGTAGAAAATCGTACCAGAACCCCATGACAGACAAAATAAAGTTGATCCACCACATTTGCCTGTTCCATTATTACTTCTCCTGGAAGAAAAAACTCCTCATGGACTCTAATTACCTGCAAGAACAATCAAATTCTTGAGGAAAACTTCATCAAATCTGCAATAAAGGCAATCTTATCTTTTCAGTGTTACATACATTACCATGTTTAACACCATTCAGCATATCAATATAAGTTCAAATGAGGCATATCTCAAATCCAGAGACTTCCATTAGAACTTAGTAATCAAAACACCCTGACTCCAACCACTAGGCATTAAAGAAAAAACTTCTTCCATCAAGGCAAAGTGATTTTTGCATTTGCATGTTTATGGTACACAGCACAAATTTGACGGCAGTTTTGTGAAGGTTGTAGTCACAAAAACAAAAAACAAAAAAAGAAAGGATGAGAAGGCACAAAGAAAAAAGGGACTACGCTTCACTGGAGATTAAGAACTCCTACAGCCTGAAGAGAATATTTACTCTGCATAAAACGTTTTCTCTGAGACTAACCATAAGCTCATGAACCTTGCAACTGCAGAAAGCATTCAAACAGATAAAAATCATATGCATTCATCGATGAAACAAGTATGATGTGGGTTTAGCTGGAGCTCAAGAATAGGAAAGAAGACAAAGAAGTTGCAACACTACATATGTGACTGCAACCATATGAACCATTTGTGCAGCAATTATCGTTATTATAGGCTTCTAGATATAGGACGCTAAGGATATAATCTAGCAAAGGGAAAATCACCTATCATCTTTGGAGCATCTCTACAGTTAACTACCATCATACAGAACCACCAAAACAAACAAAAATACCATCATACAGCTTAACTATGTTCTGCCCCTTTCCATGCCTGCTCCTAGTATGACAACTTATCAATTATCATTTGTTCAATAATCAGCTGTGGATCTCCTCTTTGACTGATCATATATCAAATTAGTATTGAAACTCATTAACCTCTCACTTATCTCAGGGTCAAAACAAAAAATTTCTGGAAAATTTTTTCAGGTCTATAATTTTTCACACTTCTTTAATGAGCGCAATGAGGAGTTACATGAAAGATTGATAGTTCTAGCACACAAGAACAAAAAAATGTTTTAGGTTCTCATATTCCCCTGGATCACTAGACTTTGCCCTTCATACCTTCAAGCTTCACCAACCATTGACAACACAAAAACAAAAATGGCCAACAAATCTAGGAGAACAAATGTATGCACATAATTCAAACCTAATGCTTTGTGCAAATGATGCCAAAGAGGTTTGTCGTTTACCCAGTCTACCCCTCCGAGAACCCCATTGATGTGGACTAGACCAGATTTCATGATGATTGAGACTCGACATTACAATCACCACTTCTAGGTCAGTACGAGTGCAAAAGTCATAACGCACAGTGTAGTACCTCAGTAATCTTGATTTTTGCAATTCCTACAAAGAAGGACAACTCAACCACTTTCAGAGGAAAAATAACTCTTTGAGGCCTACATAAACACATTGAAATAGCACATATATGCCATGTCATTCAATATCTAGTTAGCCATCCCACTTACTGGGATTTTAGCTCCAACACCAAGTCAAAAGGTTCCAACTATGTATGAAATCCGAATACACTCATTAAAAGTACCAAACAGTAGAAGGGGGACAAGCCACCCTGTAATAGAATGATAATGTCAGCCATACCAAAGTTAATGTTAGAAGTAGTTTATGATATCCTGTCATTTCAATATAATCTTACTAAACCATCATCCTCGTTTATGACAGAGGAGGAAGGCAAGAGAAGGAAAGTAAAAAGAACAATGAACTGCATGAAGAGGATCAGAATATGTATCACTTCAGAAAACCAAGGACATTTTTTGATGGGCTGAATTCTCTGTTCCATGCAGGTAAATATGGGATGGACATCAATAGCTAGGTTTACCCTAAAGAATTACTTATTTGCACGTGTGTACGCAACCTTATTTATTCATCAGACAGAGACTGTATAAAAATTTAGGAAACAATAAACTCTATGCAAAATGTTTTATTAGCCTTCATGAACCGTATACAAATTTTTACAGAACGTTTGCAAACTTCTAAGGGAAGTTATAGAGATAGGAAGGGAGAAATGAAAGAGAGAGAATGAAATTCAGTAAAAACGGTAATCTCTTCCACGTGTGGCCTGTAAATAATAAGAGGAAAACGAACCAAAAAAATGACTTACAATTTGATTTACAAATTCTGAGGAGCATCCCCTGAAAAGAGGAACATTTTCAATGTATGACTTATATAAATTTTGGGAGACCTGCAAAAATGAATACACACTTCATTGCACTACCAAATATAGAACTTACACTTTTATGCACAAAACAATTCTACATGAGTTAGAAAGCATGGAAGGTTAGTAGAGGAGATTTACAGTACTGGACAACTAGGTAATGTTCAAATCAAATATTTGTACTGATGACCCACGATATCATCCAATTATCAACTTTCTATTTATTTTTCTTTAATCAGAAGAAAAGACTTTAATGCCAAAGAGTTCATGTTAATCATTTTGTATTATCCAGAATAACATACTTAAAACTAATTACTAATTTCTAGACAACTTCAGAAAAGTAAATATTCTGTGAGTGTGCATTTTGCCCCTATATTCAATTTGATTTGTCATGCCTAAAAATATTCCACAGAGCATTGATCCTTTATGTGGAAAAAAAAAATTGATCCTTGTAAGTGGAATTTAATAAGAGAAAATGGTTAGCTATGGAATTAGGTCTATTGAATTCACATATAGCAAAGTGGAGCCATGTTCCAGAGATGACTTGACAATAAGAAGCATATCAGAAAAGAGAACTCAATTGACTTTAAGTGAGTTATATGCATCCCTTTTCTTCTTTTTTACCTTGGCACGAATCGAGATGGGGATATCCTGAAGAACAGCAGCTTCAGTGTAACTGCTTTCATATTGTAGCCGCAAGTGACCTTTGATTTGGTTACGTACATCCCTCCCAAGTCTATTTCTGTTCATATATTTGATAAGGTCTGTCATTTTATCCCTATATCTTTCTGTCTTTGATCCTTTTACAATTAGTGCAGTCATATTACCAATCAAATAAGCACCGAGAATCATGTCAAAAGAGACAAAAAACATTATGAATATCATTTCTCTGAGATTGACTGCATGTATTTCCCCATAACCTGTATGAAAAGATAACACTCATTTAGCATAATGGAAGACTCCATTATGATGATAAAAATATAAATTTAGTCAGACAGTGTAGAAAAAGACTTAAATATATTATGTCAGCGAATAAAAGCAAAAGGATCATGTTAACGTTATTCTATCTCGCTGAAGAACTTGTGCAACAGGTATGCAAAGATGACTGTGTATTTCTATCTAATTATTGCATTCATGATGATAAAGAGCAGTTCGCACTTCATATTATTTTCAATCAATACCCCCCCCCCAAACCAAGTTATTCTTTGCAAAGACATTTTCTCACATGAAACTATGTAAAATATAATAGTAGATGGTGCGAACAACTCTGTTCATGCTCTTTCTTTCTAGCATATCGATGGAGATCCTGTTAGAGTTGGTTAAATATTGTATATTGTTTTGGGGAGTTATCTATTTATTCTGGATGTTGGTTAATAATCATCTTTTAGAGGTAAAGTTATGTTAGGAGTCTTAATTTTAGTGTTTGGTTTCCCTATAAAAAGGGATTGAATTAAGGTATTTTTATTGGAGACTTTGATTAATTACTGTCCCTTCTTAATTCTTCCTCTTTTTTCTATTTCTTTTCTTCATCTTCTTTCTTCTCCCAATTCCTTTCTTCCAATCAACATCAGTTGGTATCAGAGCTATTAGATCTACATCACACACATTCGTGCTTTAATTGCTATGAATCAAATGTTATGGGAGAGTATCAAGCCAAAACTTTCAAGAGCAAATTCCAGCAGAAGAGATGTAAAGGAATGACCAAGTTGCTAAAATAAATGCTCTCTTTAAGATATTTACCTTCATTTGAATTGTGAGTACCTGTGCATAAGCAAATACTTTGCTCTACCCATGGAAGCTCAACCTCTGGTTTCAGTGGGTCACACCATACACTCTTGGCTCCCATGATCATTTTAATCCACAGACACACCAGTTACTAGTAAGAAGATTTCATGGTATCACTCACAGGTTGTCCTTCAGTAAAACTATGAAGCACCTCCATTAACAAAACACCACTAGCACCATTACCAATCACCTATCCACCTCCAACCCTCCATACCACCGCTATGGAAAGATCATCACCATCCCACTCCTCTACCGCCTTTCCACAACTATGTAACCTCCAGAAGACAACCAGTATCATAACATCCATGTCACTGCCAGTATGGCTGCTTCATCCAAAATGTCCCTGATCTGCTTCTTGCTTTGACAATCCTTAGAAACCATACCCAACCCAAAAAAAAGAGGTTCATGGTCGTACTTCAATTAAGTTCTAACTCAATTCAAACAACTTGGGTGTTTCACGGTTTGAAATACCAATCCTCTTAAATGAAAATCTAGAGGTCAGCTACAATGATGCAATGCAGCATACGATATCGTAGCCATTGCAATCACTTTTGAGGTTATGTTTCTTCCTTTAGAAGAGGCAAACCACTAGGCTGCAACCAAATAGAAGACCTAAGTACAGAGAACCTTAGTCTGGAATCTTGTATTTCAGTCTTTGGTAGACAATCAACAAGCTCAAGAAAAATCAGCAAGTAAATAGTCTCAGCAAGACTTGATAAGATACTGATGTTTGTATCTTCTCGTCGTATTCATGTGAGGTTCCACAACATGAAATATCACAATTACAGGCCTTTCAATATTCCCTAGAGCCAAGAATCAAAATTTTATTTCGGTGCATTGCTTCGGTCACCTAGAAAATGAAAACGCTTTGACGTATTTCGGAAATATTTTGAAAATAAAATGAAAAAAATAAAAATTTAAGAATTATTTTTCCAAAACATTAGTCAAAATATATTAAAGTATCTTGAAATATTCCAAAACAATTGTGCAAATGCATTGAAACATTACAAAACATCTTGAAACATTATGAAACACCTTGATGTATTAGAATTTCAATTTCATCATTGATTCGTTTTGGTCTCCTTTGAAACAGAAATATTTATGATGTTTTAACCATTTCGAAACAAAATTTTGATCCTTGCTTAGAGCTGGCTTATGCATTTTATCACAAGAAAAAAAATGCAATGAACCAAGAGTACTTTTGCAGCAAGAAAGGGACTTACCAACAGTTGCCATAGTGACAATGGTAAAATATAGCGATGTTGTGTATCGCTTCCAGATATCAATCTCTCTAAAGTGTGAATAACTAAAGTCGCCCAATTTTAAACTCCCAATCCATGTGTATCCTTCTTGCTCGGGAGGCAAAGTGGTGGCTAAGTAATAAAAGATGCAGGCTGCCGTATGCGTACAATAGAGTTCAACCGCGAGGAGTTTCACAATTCTAGTAAAGAGATAATTGATCCGTATGTCCTTTTCCATTTTATTCAAAAAACCAATAACTTTTCGCGCCCGACTCAACCTAATCCATAGAAGGTATCTCAGTTCTTCTTTTTCTCCACAAGCCTGATTAAAAAATCCAGTTAGAATGATGATCTTATGAAGTATTCAGTGTATGCTAGAGATCAGATAATTCAAAACTTACAGACATCATGGTAAGTACAGAAAATTTATCCCATTATGGTGCTGGTCTCAGCTAAAAATACGATTCTTCTTATATACACAAGTATAATAAGTGATAGGACAGTCACATGAATAATCTTGCCACTTCTTAAGATACACATCCCAACCAACCCCTATGAGAGAATAAGAAAGGAAAAAGAAATAGAGTAATAATAAGGAAAATAATTATGAACAGGCTGATGTCAGTTTGTTGGCCCCTATACGCAAAAAGGATAGACGGAGCCAGGAATTTAACTAGGGATGGACCAAATGATGAATAAAGTAATATACCTTATAAATGCAAGAATAAGAAATATATTGAGAATAAAAACTAAATACCTACAAGAAAAAAACTAAATCTAGCATCATTTGCCTTCACAGGATATGAACAAAATAAGAAGGCACAAAATCCTTGCGCCTTGGTGTGTTGCCACTCAATCGCATCTTCAAAATGGAGTTCAACATTCTTCAAATTCCGCAAATCATCTCTAATTGACTCTCCGTTAAATTTGTAAACCCCCATATATTTATAATAATGCATATTGTGTACCATGTGTCGAATGACCATAAGGTGGCGTAAGAATAAGAAAATATCGTGTACTATCTATTTGGGTTATAGTTTGCAGATGATAGCAAGATGCTTCCTTAGTGTCTTATTCGTAGCTTTTTATTTTACTTGGATTGATCTGAAACTAGATACCAAGAGTTACAAAAGTGTATCTCATCAAAATTTGGTAAATCGACTTCTAGGTAGGTCAAAGCTGGATTGAAAGTTGAAGCTGGGAATTGGATTCACATTCGAACGCCAGTTAGTTATAGTACTTTTGTGTCTTCCCCCTTCTTCTTTTTTCCTCTCTTTCTATTCTCTGATTCTAGTCCTCTCCGTCTTACATCAATTTGTTATCAAAGCCCAACTTCGATTATTCTCAAGTGTCATTGTGTTTCTTGAGATTCGTCTATCATCCTCAAGTTTCAGTCCCTTGTTGCTATTGCCTTCTAAGAAGATTAGGTGAAAGTCCCAATTATTGAGTTGCTAGCTTGTTGCATTGTTACAATTGTTGTTGGAGAGCTACTCACTAAGCAAACGTTCCTGCCAAAAATCCCACCGTCTAACCTAATTTTTGAAATTACACAAACAACCCCAAAGTTCAAAATTTATAGTTTGTCCCCAAAATTTTTTGAAATTATAGTTTGGCCCCTAAAGTTTTGGAAATTACGATTTAGCCCTAAAATTTCTAAAATTACAGATTGATATCAAAATTTTCAAAAAAAAAAACTTCAAACTCTCTTCCAATTAATATGGTTTCCAACGCTGAGTTAAATGCTACAGTATAAGTTTTATCCCAAGAACATCATAATTCACAAAAAGTCATGAATGCTAAACTAAATACAATTCAAGTATCCATCGATTCACTGAAAGAACTTGTGCTCGCAACAGTTTGTGAAACCAAAACAAGTGAAGAATTCAACTTTGTCTCTTCAACTGTCAATCAAAAAGTGTTTAAACACAGCCCTCCAGTTATACCACAAGTTCTACCGCCACAAATTCCACCACTACAAGTTCCAATCCGATTAAATGGCGATAAACCAAAGTTATTCAATGTTGATGAACCCAAAAGTTCTACTTCTACTCATCCTACAACAATTGTTTTTGATAAGCCGATTGCAAAAGGTATTCCTACAGAAGAAGTTAACAAGTTTCATGCGTGATTTTTTTAGATGGGGTTGCTACTTTTTGTCAATATCATCACCATCCTTTTATCTGGAACAAAGTGTGAAGATTATGAAGATTTGAGATATAGATTCTTTCCATTATGATATCTTATATTATGTCATTGAAGGGAATTCTTATTTCTATGTTATTAGGTTTGAAGATGTGTTTCACCGTTTGATGTCAATTCTCTTGAAGTATTCTTGTTACAACAACTCTTCGGAGAAGAGTTTTTTTTTTTTGCCAGGGAGAATTGATAGAAATCAAAAAAGAATTGGATGACCTTAAATTTTAGAATTGAATTTCATTATTTGTTTTAGTATTATTTTATTAGTTAGGAAATATTTATTTGACTATGAGTATTAATTAAACTTTCATTAAAAAAATATTATAGAGTTTTAATAGTATAGGAGCTTGAGAGTTTGATTATGAAACTCTTTTAATATTTTAGTAGAAGAGTAATTTTTATTTTGGTAGGGCACTTATCTTATAAATATCGATGTAATCCTCACTATTTTTGTTAGAGAATGATATAATAAAAAGTGTTTTTCCATGGAGAATTTTGTATATTTTTTAACCGATTCCTTGCGAAGATAACGTAAAACTATTCCACCCCTTCTTCTTTCTTCTTCTCATTCCATTCTCTAATTCTAGTCTTTCCCGTCCTACATCCTAGGATGATTATATATGTATGTTTTGACTCTAAATCATAGATATATGATAGATAATCATTGAATCGTGTTTTCTTACAAGTTATGTAATGTTTTTGAATGAGATATATGTTTTATATTCATGAAACTATTATTTTTGTTATCAAAACTCTAGACCTCAAGAAGTATAGGATTTATACATAATGTTCTCTTGTTCTTGATTTGAAAACTCTAGTCTTTGGATTTGAACAATAAAATTTTGTTTCTTGATGATCTCTTGCATGTTTCTTGAATCGTTCTTTTGGAATACACTTGTAAAATTATGTTTTTGAACTACACGTGTTTTGGGGAATTGGTTTAGAATATTATTATTTCTTGTATGGGTGATTTGATGCATATGGGTGACCGTCTTTATAGCACGGATACTTTCAAGAAGGTAACGTATCCGTGTCGGACACCGATACTCCTCAGACACGTGTTTGATACTCTTTTATCCATATCCATAGTTAAATAAAAATATTTTAATTCAGACACTTGTTCAACACTTCTTTAGACACAATAAACATATGTTAAAATGTGATTACTAAAGCTTAAAATTTGACTAACAAGTATCTTATACTATGAAAGAACATAGAATTACCAAAGCTAAACATGTTAAATTTGTACTCAAAATATAATAACACAATCAAAAGATAAATAAAAGATTTAGAACAAAAGTAATTGAGAATATGAGAGCAATCATTTAAATTACATTTGTTTTGCACACACTTACGAAAAAATGGATGATTATTAACTATTATGGAGTTTAAAAATTCATGCTAGATGACTAAACATACCATTTACTATCATAAAGTACAGGTTTTTTTTATGAATAATTATGTCATTATCACTATAGTTGTGATAAATTATAAAATTTTAAATATAAAATATAATTATCTTTAGCGTGTCCCCAACGTGTCTATGTCCTACGTTTTTTAAAAATATCGTGTTTGCGTCGTTTCATATCTGTGTCCCGTGTCCATGTCTGTGCTTCTTAGGTAACTGTTGACCAAGTATCAAATAGTGCGTATGTGTTTCTTACCCCGAGGAATTTGAAGGTTTCTTACCACTCGTAATGGGGTTGGTGCTTAGCGAAAATCAAACTTAGTATCGAGACTAAGAGTTAGTATATTATTCCTGGATTGGATTCATTACTGGGCGATGCGTCGGTATACGTCATTCCTAAGTTGTGTATCCTTGCAAAGATTAGGTATGTGAGTGTTGGCCATGATATTTTCAATGTATGTATTCATACTAAGTCTACTTACATACCTGAGATGGATTGATTGGAATTGGTTTATGGATTGAAGGTTGTTTTTACTTTTGCAATTATTTTATTGCTTCCAACTTAAACTTGAGATCTGATAAATTGTCACTGTTTTACTTCAAAAGCAAGGGTGGAGCTACGCATGGTCGGGTAGGCAAGTGCCCCCTCAAAAAAAAAACATATAGACAAGTTTTTTATTTTATTAAGACTTTCTCTAGATGACCTTAATTTTATTATTAATGAATTTTTGCAAGTGAAAGTTCGTGCAATTGACCTTCATTTAACTTCTTTTTTTATACGAGAAATCGTCTATATTTTTATTCGAGTATTGAACATAGTCTTAATTTTTTACTATATTTAGCGCTTAAATTTTAGTTTATTAATTTTACTACGCTTCTCAGTGTGTTAAGAACATTGTTTATTGAATAAATTTAATGAATTGTTAGTGAATAACTGAATTTTTTAATTACAAAAATGACAATTAGCTCCATTTTTTTCGATGGTGATAATTAGTCATTTTTTGTATATATACATTATACATTATTTTTTAGTATTTTTTATGTTAAATAGACTTCATGGATCAAATGTGATATGATAAACATAAATATATTATATAGTGTGATTGGTTAGGAAGAAAAAAATTGAAGTGCATAATTAAAGTGTCTGCCCTGAACAGAATTTCTAACTCCACCCCTATTCAAAAATTTATATGATATTTGATAACTTGAGACCAACCCGTTTTATCATAGTTTCAAAACCTTGTTCATTTTTTGGAGGATTTTTCTACAAATCGTAGTGTTCACTCCCTACTATTAACATTTTACAAATTTTAACCTATAGGAGGAGCTCGAATTGGATAAGCAAGTAAATTGAGAAGCCAAAGTGGATGTTTAGGGCTATATATTTTTATAGTCTAATTTGAAAGTTGATTATGAGACAATGTTAACAAAGATATTTTATTTATTCCGCTACGAGATACTATTTATTTTTGGGATGTAATTGAAAGTTTTTAATCACATATGGTTGGGATTGTTTTGGTTCCTTAAACATTCTTAAATTAGTTGGTTTTGGGAATAATATTTAATTCAGTTTTGAATGTAATTGCCAAGGTTTGACATATTGGTTTGGATTATTCATTAGTTTTATGGATGATGAATGAAATTCTTTCTAGTTGTGAATTGTGTTAATTGCTCTCATGGTATGTATGATTTTTAGATAGTAATGTCTTCCATGTTAGGTTTTAGGGAGTTACAAAATTTCTCAGTGAAATTCTTTGCAATGTAAACATCAAAGTGTCTAGAAAAATGTCTCATACTTGTACTTCTAATTTCCTTTTCTTTTATTCAAAAGCCTAGTTTTGATAATTCGCATAGTTAAAAATGATCCTCAAGCCTAACAATGGCTCCACAACTCGTTAGAGGGGGCATGCCCCTCCCTAACCTAACCACCTCTCAAATAAAGCATTTCATTTTATTAGCAACCACAATGACTGGCTCATGTTTTGGTTCAAGGAGCATTGTAAATTAACAAAGTGCTTCATTTGGTAGCAAATGAGTTTAAAGAAGTGCATAAACCTTCACAGGATATACACCTATTAGGCATAAATAGAACAACACTTAGAAGACACAAGGATCAAAATTTCATTTTGGTGCATTTTTTTGGTCACCAAGAAAACGAAAATATTTTGACATGTTTCAGAAAATTTTCAACCATTTTGAAAATAAAATGAAAAAAATAAAAAATTTAAGAATTATTTTTTCAAAATATTAGTTGAAATATATCAAAATATCTTGAAATATTCTAAAGTAATTGTATAAATGCATTGAAATATAACAAAACATTTCGAAATATTATGGAATACCTCTAAGTATTAGAATTTTGATTTTATCACTGATTCGTTTCGGTCTCCTTGAAAATAAAAACATTGTGGATGTTTCGACCGTTTCGAAACAATATTTTAATCCTTGGAAGACACTTAGAAAATGAGTTTAAAGACACTTAGAAGGCATGGTTCACATGGTAAATAACAAGCATTCTCAATAATACTCTATGCAAAACAATTCTAGCAGTAGAATCCGTATCATAACTCCACCACCCTGAAAAAATAGTAATTTTGCAAAAATAAACTTATTACCTTATAGATAACATCCCAAGGCATACAGCCGAGAAAATCAAAGATGAAGTGAGACTTCAAGTACCTAAATAACAAAAAACATAAAAGGATTAAAGTCAATAGTATAGATATAAATTGAACAAAAAGGGGAAGAAAGAAACTAACCGAAGAGCAATTGGGGTGCGCTTGTAGACCATTTTATAGGTTTGTCTATCTCTGTAGGCGATGAAGAATTGCAGGACAATGTCAAAAAGAAAAGCTACTTGACCAGCTATGTCCAAAAAGAAGAGGTTCTTGGGCAAACCTCTGAAGAACCCAAACTCAAAGGGGGTGAAGAAAGATGAGTATAGAGCCCATATGAGTATGAATTTCTCCCATGCCCGGTACCACCTGTATTCGGACTAGTTTATATGGATTTTTCTAATGACAATAAACAACAGTATTTCAAAGCTAGAGACAGAGAAGGAAAGAGAGTGGCACTACTTTTGGCGTGAAGACTTTTGACGAGAACCTTGAGCGGTTAAAACCGTTGTCTGCCCTGCTTTTGCCTTTGTTCATCCCTGCTGTTATTAGCTCACGTTGGCATACTCAGTGAGCCCCCAAAGTTTTTCTTTTTTGGTTGTTTTGGTTTAAGTAAGCCACCAACTTTATTGTGTTTTTTTTTTTCAAATTGAGTTACGATCAAAGGTTAAGTTACTAATAAATAAAGGGTAAATTTTTTAGTTTGTCCTCAAATGATTAATTTTTTTCACATTACTCCTTCGAAGAAATAAAAATATTACAATATAGTCCACCATCTTATTTTCGTTTAGTCGTCTATCTGTTTTGTGTCAAATCAACCAATTAAGAATCACAAAACAGACCGATGACCAAACGAAAATAAGACTACAAATCACATTGTAACGTTTTTATTCTTTGAGGGATCAATGTGAGAAAATTAATTATTTGAGGATAAATTGAGAATTTTTATATCTTTCAAGGGACAAAATGAGATTTTCTCATTAATAAAAATTAAGTAATGATTCAAAAATATTAAAATAATCTAATAATCATATGTTATAATCTATACTACTAATAAAAGTACCATAAAAAAATTTTAAATTCCTCTTCTACACTTAAACAAAATTATATAGACAATTATACCTCGCACTAATACTTTCATTTAAAACTTTTGAGTTTCTATTTTATCCTTAAATAAAATATATAAACACTTATGGCTTAAATCATAAAAAATTGACCTTGTGCATACCCTTAAAGAAACCTACAAATTCAATGATTACCAATATACAATTTATGAAAGTCACTAATCAAAAAAAAAATTAGTTTCTAATTTATCCCAACACAATTCAATAAAGTCCATATTATAATTTTATAACTGTGATTTAACAATAATATAAAATCTATATTATCCTTGATCCAAAGATTACTCTAATTGATTTCTCTTTTTTTTTTTATGGATTCATAATATAAAACTAAATTTTTCGTTGGTCTAATATGTATTCTAACTTATCTAACTTGTAGACCTTATAGATTTTATAAATAGTGCAAACAAGTCTTAAGAGTTCTTGAGAGTAAATATCAAGTTATAACAATGACTTATGAAATTTATATAGAGTTAAACCCTGTAAAATTTTGACTTTTGAACTTTCCATCAGTTACTAATATCTTATATTTTTAGATAAATCTAACAATGAATCTAAAATTAAATTTTTTTAACCAGAGATAAGTTAGTCATGGAGAATTCCCAAAATTCTAATTCCTCAAGATAAATGTTACAAAAGAAACAAGTCTTTGTAGCTTAAATATGTACATCTTCTATCTATTGGTTTGCATGGAATTTAAAGCTACAGCTTGCTCTTGATATATATTTGAATGCATGTTATGAATATTTACTTGATTATCCTATTATCATGTATTCTATTATAAAAATACAATATCTTTTTTGGTGATTTTATCAAACTTCTCTTTCGCAAAGTTTGTATCACCGTGATTCATGCAAACAATGATTATAAAATCTTAGCAAGTATAGTAGATTTACCACACAAAAACGTATAATCTCAATCAATATTCTATTCTTCATGGGGTGACCAATTAATCTTAAAGTAATTAATTTGACATGTAATCTAACTTCTTAGAAAATTATTGTGGTTGAAACACGTAGTAACATATTTAGACAAGAAGTATCAAAGGGCATATAATTTGATTCGTAGGTATATATTTAATTATTTCAGCATAATGATAAAATAACATCATCACTATAAATTAAACTTGTCCACGTGCAACACACATATGTACCAATGTGTCAAGTGAGAATTTTAGATTAAAAAATATTATTGATATGTATTCATCTAATAGGAGTATGCATTGGCAAACCAATATTATAAGCTTAGCACAATACATCTATATAAAAGAAAAAAAAATTACAGATAATTAAGAAAAATTCAAAAGAAGACATAATAAAATCCTAAAAAAGGGCGACATAAAAAAACTAAATCTCACATTTGGGAAGAATTGCCTACTTGACCTTGCAACTGATTTAGTCTTAAGAGATCGAAGGGTTGCCAATTAGACTAGACCAAATTAGTTTGATCATTTATTATCTTTATACTTCGAAAGAGGAGATTGTTGGTAGGTATGTGTGGGTATGTGATCAATGTATTTTACCATATTTACAATTAAACTATAAAATACGACCCATAAATTACAAAAAACACATTTTGAAGCAATTTTTAATAATATTCAAGTACTAAATAAATTAACTTATATACCGATATGATAAATATAAAATCAAAATTATTATCAAAAATAATTCACGTACAACGCACGTGTGTAATTTCTATAACTATCAAAAAATTAACTGGTAACTTCAATGACGCTTTAAAAAATCCATCCACTTTCAAACTTACCAGTTTATTTCTACAGCTACTATTCAAAGTGGGCGGATTTTTGACAATTTCATTTCTAATCCATCTATTTTTAATAAGACAACCAAATGAACCCATATGAATTAAGCTATTGTTTTCTGGGGCCTACATGATGTACCATTGGCAGCCACATACTAGATGCTGATACACAAGTAACTCTAATATATAATTTTAGTCACTTTCATTATAGATTTTTTTTTTGGTCATTTTCATTATAGATCTTCATAATGAATAAAACCCACCAAATTTTAGTTTAATACATGATAGATGATTTATCATTATAAAAAAATATATCATAGAGGATTTGAATCTATATTTTACATTTTACAGTATGTAAATTTGTAACACTTTTTCAAGTTAGTCAAAAAATTGTTGTTGCTCGGACGATGAATTGATTTCTTATGAATTTTAAACAACTCTTTGTTATTTTATAGCTAAGAAATAGAAATGAGACTTAAGTATCAAGCAACATTGCTTTTGCACCTGGTATAGGATGAATGGGTTTGTAATTTAAATCAAAGTTAGTTATAATTTGTTCAAAAGCAATGTTGAACAAGATTAAATACAGTATTAGAATAATACATAATTTTATCTAGTGTTTGACAATATATAACATAAACGTTGCAAAATAGTTATTTAATCCAACTAATTGTTTGGTTAAGAAATTATTTTAGTATTAATGTTGAATTAACAAAATACCCTAAATCAGTGTTTGTTACATTGATGACAACTTATTTTTTTAGTTAGGAGGTTATAATAGTAAATGTACAGAATAATACGTTTGAATTGAATCATAATATTATCTCTCGTGATGATATTAAAAAATCTTCATAATACAGGTCTATCGTACAAAAAATATACGATAAAAATACGTTTTTGAAATTAATATGATATTAAATTTGCTTACCAAATAAAATATTAGGCTCAATTAAATAAAAAAAATAGTACAATCTAATATTTAATCCCCTCATAATACGACTGTCAAACAAGTCTACAGTCTTAGGCGATTAGGCTGCAACACAAACAATTGTATGAGTATGACCATAACAATAGCTTTTGTTTTTTTTTGTCAATATATATATATATATATATATATTTGTTATTGTCTGTGCCTGAAGACACAGTGTAATAAAAACTGGTAAACAATAAACATATTTGTATTCATATCTAAAATCAAATCACAAACATAGAGAAGAGGTAAATGAATTTAAGTATCGGTTTGTAGTACAAGTGAGAGGTGGTGGACAACAATGGTGGTGATAGCAGACAGTAATGATTGTGGTGGGTGACAATGACCGTGGTGGCGATGGTGGTGGCGGCCAAGGCATCGACGATGGTGGTGGCAGTGGCGGTGGCGGTGGCGACAGGATGGTAGTGGTTGTGGAGGGGAGTAGGGGTGGTAGTGGTTAGTGGTGGTAGTGGCAGTGGGGGTGGTGATGGTAGTGGCAGTGGTGGCGATGGTGGTGGTGGTGGTGATGGCGGTGATGGTGATGGCGGCGGCGAGGGGTGGTAATAGACATAGTGGTAGGACGGTTTCAAATACTATTATTTTTTTAAAAGTAATTATGACAAATAATTTCTATAAGTACTTTTAAAAAATCACTTCAAACACACTCTTAGAAATCTATTTTTTCTATTAAATTCAGGGTGTTAATATTAGCCGTTAGATAAACTTTAAAATAAAATTTAAAGCGATCTCAAATACGAATAGCAAAAGTCATTTTGTTTATCTTTTGAGATTTAAATTGTAAGCTACTTTATTATATAGATATATATTGATTGGTGGGAGATCCATTAAGTCATATAATTCATCTCAAACTAGGCACATTTCATCGCTTTACATTGAGTTCACGGTTTGAGAGTGAATTTTGTCATAAATTCGCATTTTCACTTTACTAAATTCAAGAATTCAACAAAATAAATTTGACAATTTTGGGGAGAGGGTCAGTGGCTTTGTTGCAGTACGACTTTCTCATGCCTTTTCGATGTGGGATGAGTGTCAAAGACAAAAATGTCTTCCAAAAGTCACCATCTTATTTTTTAAAAGTCATATCAATAGGAACAAAATTTATGTATTTAATATGAAACTTTGGGCTCGTTTGATAGACGTATTATGAGGGAATTAAATATTAAATTGCACTATTTTTTATTTAATTGGGTCATAATTCTCTGTTTGATAAGCAAATTTGATACCGTATTAATTTTAGAAACGTATATTTATCGTATATTTTTTATACAATAGACTTGTACTATGAAAATATTTTAATATCACAAAGTAATATTATAATCCAATACAAACGTATTATTCTACATATTATTACTAAACCAACTGATAAAATCAAGTTGTGCTCAATATAACAAACACTGATAGAGCATATTTTTATTAATTTAACATTAATACGATGAAATAATTTCTTAATCAAATAACCGATTGGATTAAATAACTACTATTCAACGTTTATATTGTGGATAGTCAAACATTAGATAAAATTACGTATTATTCTAATATCTTATTTAATTGTCTTTTATCTATCTACTTCATTCATTTGTAATACGACAACCAAACGACCTGTCAGACTTTTTTTTTTTTTGAATTTTTTACTTTTGTGCTCGCGCAACTGCGCTATCTCTACGTGATCTAGGAAAAAATGTTTATTACAACGATGATACCACGTGACAAGGTGATGTGGTATCACCAACTAATAATACTAAAATAAATAAGCACATAGACCCCACAAAAATTAATAACTAACCTGCCATATAAGCAAATAACTTCCCACCCTCTTGCCATGTAATTTCAAGTGGGGTTCACCTTTCCCATTTAGAGTTTTATTATTGGTTGCTGATACCATGTTATCAATTGTGACATGATATCACCGTTGTATTCAATATTTAGTCGTGATCTAAGAGGTAACTTCGGGTGAGACTAGCTTTGAATTCAAAATTCTGGATAACATAATGTTGAATCCCATTCACCACAACTGGTGATTCCTTAGCCGTTCGATTTTTAAAAATCAAGTCAAAATCAGTGATGCCAAGTATTAGACACACCCACATGTTGGTAGGCCCCGTCCACTCCCTATGTGCCACGTGCCCATCCTTGGCGGGAATTGTCTCTTCTCTCTCCTCCTCAAACACATCCGCCGTGATAATTGGAGAGAGAGAGAGAGAGAGGTCGTCCTTAGCAGGAAAACTTGGGATTTGGGATATAGATTTAGAGAGAGAAACTTTAGAGAGAGATATTAGATTGAACCTGTTATCAGGATGAATGGCGAGACCTTGCGAGAGATCTCGAAGACCATTAAGGACGCTTTCTCGGCTGTATATCCTTCGATTCGAGTCAAGTCCCAACTCGTTCGCTATCAAATCGAATCGACTTCCTCTCGAAGATTTAATCCGATCTCTCAAATCCTCAACCTCATACTCTCCTTCATCTTCCAGCCCATCTGTCTCCTCCTTCCTTCCATTCATCATCACCGTCACCGACAATCAAGCCCGGCGAGGAAACCCACAGGGTTGCCTCGAAATTTTCCAACTAAAACCCTGCCCTGCTCCCGGACTCGTACCTCTCTGCATAAAACAACCACCACCCCATTGATGATTTATGGGAACAATTTGATAGTAGTAGCATTAGTTTGTTCTAGAACTAAATTTAGAAAGAAAAAAAGATAAATAAAAAATTGAGTTGAAAATTAAACTGACCGTGAAAATAGGAAGGATTGTAGCAGGATCACGAGCGTTTGAGATGTAGAGCACGAGAAATGACGGCTTCGTCTGATTCTGATGACTGAGGCATTCGTTCACGGAAAATCTGTTTGAGTGAGAAAAAAGTTTGGGCAACGATACATCATACAAGGACAACGATAAGCTTATTTATAGCCATAAAAAGTTTGGTCACTTTTTTTTTTATGTGTGGACGTAAGTAATCAAAATACTACTTATGATAAAAAACTGTACATTATACATTGGTTATCAAAATACAATGAATCGAGTCAGCACAGTTTAGGGCACGAGGCAACCATTGAGATTTCTTTATTTTGATTAATTACGTGGTGCTTATTAGATGATAGGTGATTAAACTATGTTGATAACTTATCTAGTAGAGTTTCTTTACTTAGTGTAAAATTATCCTATGATCACTTATCAAAAGTGTTACAGGTCATATTACATAAGGTAATGATTAAAGTATTACCATCTCATCAAATTAGAGTCTTAATCAAATCATTTTATGCTATGCTCATACCATTTTATTTTTGTTTCATATCATATTTTGGCTACATTGCATTCGTGTTTGTACCATCTTCGATGGAAGAATATGGTCAACCTGCAAAATCTTCTAGAAAAGGTTTTGCCTCCTCCTTCCAAATTCAGATTTTCTACCCTCACACTTTCACCCTTATTACTTTCTTATCACCTCCAATTTCCTTAAAACTTACTTGAACTCTTCTATACGATAACTCAAGTATGACCATAACGACAATTTATCCATCCTCAATCCATTCATGACCCATTCAATTATCAGTTAAATTACGCTATCCTCCCCCTATTTGCTGAAATTCTTTCCAATGTGTCCCCAAATTATTCCCAATGGTTCTTACATCCTCCGAGCCTAAGATTCTTCCCAACATCTTGATTTAAGGTATATCGCGATTCTCTTATTTTCCCAATTTTCCTTCTTTCTAATTGAATCTCGCTTATTTCCCGGAGATTTCCCATCATTCCATTCCTTGGTTAGTACCCTCATTTCCAATATCTTAACCTCAATCCATCATGTCTAGCCAATTTATGATTATTACCTCTAAATTTTATTTAATTTTTATACAAAATGGCAAATTTTATTATAGACTAAATTAAAACATCGTTCCACATAAGTGAATCCAAAAATCTGGATGTTCCTCTCCCCATAAAATAGAGTTGTTACAAAGAATAGCATAATGAGATAATCTATCAGCCACAACATTAGCAGAACGCCTCACCGACGAAGTAGAGAACTCAAAGATATGTTCAGCGAGCTCTTGGATCTGTTCAATGAGGACTCGAGAGCTAGATAGATTTGGTTCCTCCCTCCCAATATCCTCCACAACATCTTTTGAGCCTCCTCCTAATAGAACTCTTGTAAAACCCAATAGCACCCCTAGCTCCACAGCATGAAAAGTAGCCAACGCCTCCACACACCCACCACTCAAAGAGCTTTTAACTAACTTACATAACCCCTCTAGGAAATTTCCCCTCCAATCTCTAACAACCACCCTAATCCCCACTACTTTAATAGAACAAAAAACAAGATTGTCAAAGTTAATCTTCACAAAATAAAAAGGAGGAGTAGACCAACAAGACGAGCCAACGCATGAAAAGGAAATGTTCCATTGGATCCTACGGTCCTGAGCCTCCATAAACTAATTCAGATATGATCTTGAGAAGTCTACTACTTGACTAGGAGATTGGACAACCGCTTCCAGGTGAACCTTGTTCCTATTGTACCAAATAGACCAGCATACAACTAACACAAGACTCACCTCCAATGGTGATAGACATCCTAAAACAAACACTAGCCAGTTATGGAACGAATCAGCTGAGTGTTCTAGCATCTTGATCAAGGATTCTAACAACACTTATTTTGCAAAAGGGCATTTCAAAAGGACATGAACAATTGATTCCTGTGTTGGAATCTAGAGGACTATCACACACTCACAAAAAAATAATAATGGAAGAGACTATTGAAGATAGAAATAACTCTTTTTATTCATTCATATTCATATAGATGTATTACATAAGATATATATAGACTCTCATATATAACGTATGTCATACAAAATAACTCTCACTATATAATGCAATAATAAAAATAATAAAGACCTCACTCCTCCATTACTTGGAGAATTAAAATACCACAATTACTTCGACCCCCACTAATACCAAATTGATGACCCACTAAAACAAAAAAACTAAATACATAAAAATAACTCCTACAACATGAAAAGTTATATTTATTATTATTTTTCCAACACCCCCCCTAAACATGATTTTTCTTCTCAACTCCAAGCAAACTTCTCAATTTGGAAAAGACATCCTCTTTGAGGGACTTAGTGAAAATATCGGTAATTTGATCTTGAGACTTTACAAACTTGATCTCCATTTCTTTTTTGGTCACATACTCTCTAATGAAATAGATCATTGTGTCAATATGTTTACTACAATCATGAAACACCAGATTTTTTGTCAACACTAGTGCAGATTTGTTGTCAATGAAGATCCCTGTCGATTCTTCTTGAGGCAAATGAAGCTCCTTCAATAAATTTCTAAGCCAAATGGCTTGACAAACACATGATGTATCCCCCACATGCCCGGCTTTACAAGTCGAAAGAGTCACAATGGGTTGCTTCTTTGAACTCCAAGTAAATGCGGTATCTCCCATGAAAAAAACAAACTCGATAGTACTTTTTCTATCATCTATATCTCCAGCCCAATCACTATTACAATAACCCACAAGCTTGGAATTATTAGAGCAAGAATATAACAACCCATAATTAAGTGTACCTTTGATATATCTAAGAATTTTTTTCGCCGCTTTCAAATGGGTCATGGTAGGAGCTTCTATATAGCGACTTCCAAGACCAACACCAAAAACAATATCCGGCCTTGTGCATGTTAAGTACCTCAACCTTCCCACTAGGCTCTTGAAATTGGTGGAATCCACATGCTCTCCATCTTTATATTGTGACAATTTTACACCACATTCAACGGGTGTGCATACCGGCTTACAATCTTGCATCTTGAATTTTGCTAAAATTTCTTTAGCATAACCTTCTTGAGAGTTGAAAATATCTTTCTTTATTTGCTTCACTTCAATGCCAAGGTAGTATGTCATAAGCCCAATGTTGATTATGTCAAATTCTTTAGTCATTGCTCTCTTGAAATCTTCAAACGTTCTTAGACAATTTTCTGTGAAAACCAAGTCATCCGTATACAAACAAGCATAGAGTATATCACCATTATCATTCACCTTTGCATAAAGAGCATGTTTATGGGGACACTTGGTGAAGTTATTTGCTTGAAAATATTGTCAAGTCTATTATTCCAAGCCATTGGTTCTTCTTCAAACCATTCAAAGCCTTTTTTAATTTCAAGACTTTCTCTCCTTGCCCTTTCACAACATAACCCAAGGATTGTTCAACATACACCTCTTCATCAAGAAAATCATTCAAAAAATGGATTTTACATTCATTTGATGAATTTTTCAATCATTTAATGCGGCTAAAGAAATAATCAATCTAATTGTTTTCAAACGAGCAACGGGTGCAAATACCTCATCATAGTCAATACCCGGTCTTTGACTATAACCTTTTGCAACCAACATTGCTTTGTACCTCTCCACTTCACCATTGACATTTTTCTTTGTCTTGTACACCCACTTCACTCCAATGGCCTTTTATCCTCTAGGGAGTGTGACAAGTTCTCATGTTCCATTTCTTTCAATAGCTTCAATTTATTCATTCATGGCACTTCTCCACTTCTTGTCTTGTATCGCTTTCTCATAGCCTATGGGATCACAATCGACAAATAAGCAAAATAGTGTTAGATCACTAAATCTATGAGTTACCTTTGCAGTTTCTTCACAGATATCTCGAAAACTCCTCGTGCAAGGTGGCCTTTCACTTGAACTTGCTTCGGATGATGATGGAAATGCCTGCACATTGGTGGATGATGGTGGTAATAGTAGAGGAGAATAAAAGGGTTGCTCCATGATATCATTGGATTCCTCCTCTTCTTCAAAGAATGAGAAAAAATCATAGTCTTCTTGTGGAGTGTTCCAATCTCATTCATCTTCTTCATCAAACTCAACATCTCTACTAATGATTATCTTGTCATTACTTGGGTTTTAAAGCTTGTAACCTTTTCTTTTTGAATCATAGTCAATAAAGATGAACTTTTCACTCTTGTCATCTAGTTTGGTCCGTTTCTCATCCGGCACATGTGCATAGCATGCACTTCCAAAAGACCCGCAAATGAGAAACATTTGGTTTGATTCCTCCCCATACTTCTTGTGGTGTTTTGTCTCAAAGACTTCTAGTGGGACACCGATTTAATAAGTAGATGGTACAATCAATAGCTTCTGCCCAAAACTCCTTCGGCATTTTTTTACTCTTCAACATACTCCGAGTCATGTCAAGAATGGTTAAGTTCTTCCTTTCAGCAACACCATTTGTTGTGGTGATCTTGGAACCGTTAGAGGATGGTGAATTCCATTTTCTTCACAAAAACTTTTGAATTCATTTGATGTGAATTCACCTCCTCTATCGGATATAATTGTCTTAACTTCATACCCACTTTGTTTTTCAATCAGAGCCTTAAACATTTTGAAAACACCAAACACCACTGATTTTTGTTTTAATTCGGCTAAAATCATCAATAAAGAGAAGAAAATACCGGTTCTTACCAAAAGATGGTGGGTCTATAGGGCCGCAAACATCCAAGTGAACAAGTTGAAGTGGTTTGGTTGCTATTGAAATGGATTCTTTGGGAAAGCTTTTTCTAGCTTGCTTTCTAATTAGACATCCTTCACAAAGTTGATCCGGGCAGTTGATAGAAGACAATCCTTTCACCATCTTCTTTCTAGACAACAAGGTTAGTCCTCCAAAATTCAAATGTCCAAATCTCAAGTGTCATAACCAAGATTGGATCTTATTACAGTGGTTCATAGTTGTTAAGTGTGGGTTTTATGTATAGTCCAAGTTATTTGATCAACTTGACTATTCTTTTTTTTTTTTATCTTGTCTTCCTCTCAAGATTATAGATTAAAATTATCCACGTACAGCGTACGTGTGCAACAACTAGTTACAATAAAAATCTAAAAAATAAAAATTTTATTAAAACAAACTAATATATTCAAAAGTCAAGTTATATTTCACCCACCCATTCTCAACCGCATTTTCTCTCTCTCTCTCTCTGTACAACACTAGAAGGCCCCTCATTCACTCTCCATATCAATTTAAAATAAAGAATTTTTTTTAGTTTTTTATTTAACTTAAAAAATAAAATCATTAAATATTGATAGTTTAAAATTTTTTTTCTTGATCTCAAATGTTTCTTAAAACATAACAATTTTTTAAATATTTGATAGTTTAGATTTATTTTTAAAGAAATTTTTATAAATGAAAGAAAATATGATAACAAAATTTAAATATAAAAACTCAATTTATACTTTTACAACTCAAAAAATGAGAAGAATTAATTTTAATCAAAATTTAAATACTAAAAATAAAAAGGCCTTAAAATGAATTACAGCTTTAGGCTTTAAATTGTCTTGAGCTGTCCCTGCAACCCTCGTTGATGTCTCCCAATTTTAACTAATATATGTGGTTTGCTAGTGATTTCAGATATTCAGTGTTTCCTCTCACAATAATGGTGTTCTAAAGTGGCCTATCTTGAAGACATTCCTCATTACATAAAAAAAGGTTGCTAAGAAATAGTCAAGCAGCTTATGCATGATTCAAGAAAACGACTCCGACCTTATCGCTCTATATTCAAAACAAAACACATTTTCATCATGGCAGTGAAATATTGCATTAAATAGTACTCTCCCGGATAGCATTAAGAATAGAATACCAAACGTATACGTTGCATGGGACTACGTTTTGAACAATCCATGTGGTAGTTTAGTTTTTGTTAAATAACAGTACAATGTCATCACAGCTGCATTCCAGATAGTTTTTTTTTATATACGTTTCGCAATCAGTCAATGCTTGGATGACACCATGCCAATGAATATCGGGCCAGTTGTTTCATAAAACTGATAGAAATATTTTTATTTTTAAAAAATTCAAAATTAATCAATGATTGAGTGTTGAAATTTTAATGTATCGAGATATTTTATTTCGTTTCAAGTATTGTTTTAGAATATGAAGGGGCATGATATTATGACCACGTATCTTAGTGTAATCATTCGCGGTTCAAAGTGGTGGCAAGATAAGATCGAGTTAATTGAGGTTGGGTCAAGAATAAATGGCCATTTACTAGATATGCTTGGTTGATTAGGTCGAGCTTGACTAAGATTCAAACAACTCAGTCCTTAATAATATAAGCTTGGTTAACTGGGCCGAGCATTGTTAAGATGTGAACAACTCAGTTCAAGTTAAGTAAAGTAATTATTGATCATTCGGAAAATTGAATGGATAAGATAAGCAAGTTGCTAAAGTCATGGCAAATCATCGTTAATGAATACCGAAGAACTAGGTAATTACAAAATGTTAGAGAGATTTCAATAAGGTACAACAAAAGTCCATCGTAATGAAGGTGTACCACCTCACCTTGTAAGCAGAAGTAACCCTAAAGGAGGAAGGCAGAGGAATCTTATAAAAGGGACTGATGAGGTCCAAGAGAGGTACGCATAGTTTTCCCTACAGTTTCCTTTGTCTATGTCCTCTATTGACTTAAGTATTGTAGTACTTTCGATCGGTTCACTCTGGTCTTAGACAATTTTTTTCATTTTCCTTGGGACTGCACAACACACATTCAACCATATTCAGATCATATCGTAAGAGATTACTACTTGCAAAAAAAAAACAAATTCTTTCTCTATTTTTATTTCATTTCGAAAATATTTTCGAAACACTTTAAAAATATTTCTACTTTCAAACTGATCGAAAATATAGAAAATATTCCCTTGTGGCTACCATATGATTTTGGGGAAATTCTTTAAATCTTAGGAGGGGTTGTCCCTTTCAGCCGCCCCCAATCCATCGTTGTGACCCTATCTTGAATCCATGTGGTACTCCCACACTTCCTTGCTAAAAGGCACATTCAATACATAATCAAGTTGGTTGCAATATCATAACGAATTTTGATGTTCGATTATAACCTTTGTACTCTCTTTGCATTCTTATTATTGTGCAATACTTGCTTATCTACCTCCATTAAAAAGAAAAAATAGTCACCAAAAGTATTTGTATTAGAAAAAGAATTCAGTTCCTGG
>CM042190.1:22622261-22640005 GCA_023539305.1 Ilex asprella | reverse complement strand
AGAATTGTCACAAATTCCTTGAATAATAAATATGCACATTCTCTAATTAGCATTTTGGTTTTTGTTGTTGTGGGGGTTCATGCAATTTACTGACTAATTTTATGAGAATGTGATTCACAAGTTTCATGGCTAAAGCTTTCCAAGGTCATTGTGTTGAAGTTAATCTGTGTGTGGTTGTTATATATGATTTGAAAGAATAGATTGCAAGTGGTTTCATTAATTTTTCATGTTTATTTGGTTGTTATATTTGTTGTGTATTAATTGATTTTGGCAAAATTTGACCAAATAATTATTAGTTATGGCTATTTAATATTGCAATAGTTGGTTGATGTGGTTATATTAAGGTAAGACTTTGCCATGATGGTGACTCCTATAATTGGGTTAGCCAATGTTTTCGTCAAATTCATGGTTTTATTAATAATAAACAGTCGTGTCCAAATTATTAGCATTTTTAAGTATGATTCAGAAATATAGAGATTGTTTACACATGCTGATATTCTTAAGATACTATTTTTAGAAAAAATTGTCTGTTTTTTTTTTGGAAAATGTAGAGATTGTTTGTACACAAGGTCAAAGAGCCACATGTTCAATGAAATTTCTCAAAGAGCCACGGACAAACTACCACTATCACCTCAAGTCTCACCCCCTTACACTTTGGCTTGAGTTAATTTCTTTTTCATGAAATTAATTAATTTATATGAGATTATTTTCCATTGAACTTAATGGATGCTCCCAAATCTATCGGTCATGGCCTTTACACTTTTAGAATTGTATTATTTATGGCGCTTCAATTGAAATGGTTTGGAATTTTTTTGGTGGCGTTTTTAAGATTTGATCTTTTGGACATTTCTCAAGTTGATTAAACAACCAGCATTTTAAGATTCATTATGTGTTAGATATTGCTTAGGTTGTCCCACAAGCCTTGGAACTGAGTTTGCAGATAGCAATTAATGTACTTGCAAAGTGAAATGGATGTCACTCGATGCATTAAATCTTTTTAGTAGTTGAATTGAATTTATGGTTGATTTTTTGTGGTATATACTGGTAATTATAAATGGTGGCAAAAGGTCGTTGGTATATGAGATATGACGTTTGGATTCTTTAGATTTACTATTACATCATTGTTGTAGTTAGATTTATTGTGATATGATGGCAAGTCCAATAATTTGTGTGGGCCGTGTTTTCTTTAAATTTTGGCTATGTTTTAAGATTTGATTCTTGGATGATTGTGGTGAAGACATTGAAAATAGAGAAATGCAATCTTTATTGTTCAATTTTTGATTGTTTTAATTTTAAACAATTTGAACTTACAACGGGAAATACCAGTTTTACAAAATATTCCACACATTAACATTTTTATGAAGTGATACAACTTTCATTTATATTACCTCTATTCAGCATAGTTTGAGTGTTAGGTGAGAGTAGGGTTTCTTGCAATTTAGGATTTGGTTTTTACTTGGGTGGAGGAAATTAATCGTGGCTACTTTTCCATTTGTATTTTTTGGGTGATCGACAATGTACAATACTTGGAGTGAACAAAGGTTTTCTCGGGATGAAAGACAAAAATCTAGGCATGTTCATCAAATCTTTTGGTTGGCATGATATATTACCGTTGAGACAATTGTTCTGTGATTTGTACATTATTAGTATTGCCTTGGACTTTGTGTCATTTACATTATCGCTAGTTTATATGATAAAATACATAGCGTACATTGCATGGGACACCTTAGTTAACATATATAGCATAAATGTGGAATATCCATACATGCACACCCACATGTTTAATATAGAAAATTCACCACGGTCCCCAAATTTCAATTCAAGATCCTTTGTCTCAATCTCAATATAATCACCGTCTAAACAAAAATAACATATCACGATCAATCCCAATTCCTAACTTCCTATTTTTTCGATTCTGAATTTCATTTTCGTACTTCATACCCATTGGCATGTGCTTTAAATATCATTTTCATCAAGATAACTTTTTAATATGAGATAATGGGGTTTGGTAGTAATCTAGAATGTTTAAAAAAAGTTTCTTAAGTTTTGCGGTCCAATCACAATTTTTGGAACTTTTGGGTTCAAAGTATAATTTTTTTTAAAAAAAAAAGAATTAGGGACTACTATTAAATTTCTAGAACTTTATTTAAGGTTCTAAAGACCGAATTTTGATAATATAACCTTGATTTGAATCATTACGTCTAAACCTTGACTTTTGAAAACATAACCGAAACGTTATGTGGTCATTTTAAAAATTTAGAAACTTTCCAAAGCTTGAGGGTTTTTTTTTAAATGAAAATTTTTTCTCCAAAACCATTGGGGTCTTTTCTTGCAAATTACCAAGTAAAAAAATGGTTAAAATTGAAATTATAAGAATTTAGAGGTTAAAAATTTTTTTCTTATAATTAAAGGGGATGTTTCTGTATTTTGTGTGTTTTCATCTTCTTCTTCCCGGGAGATTTCCATATTCCATGTCCTGCAACTTCCTTCTTTCCTTCCTCTCTCTTTTCTTTTTTTTCTTTTTCAACATATTGATTAAACTCCATCAAATACCAAACAACTACAAACTTAACTTCAAGAATTAACAAGCTACCATGAGACCCATTTATATGTTTATCATTTTTCCTCACCATGAATATATATATATATATATATACACACACTAGTATGGGCACATGTGAATCATGTTGTGTATGAAATATTGTAAAATATAGCGTTGGACCACTGTTCATGCGCTGCCTAATAAACTGTAAGAAGTGGCTAATAAACTTCCATATTGTATTAAAGTTAAAAATCATATGTGAAGTGATAACAATTTTTGTTTCGCATCTTGTTGAACTCTAAATGCATAGTAAATATGTACTAGCACTAGTTCGACAGTGCTTAAACACATTGGCTGGGCATTATTTTTTTTTATTTTAAGACATCCACATTATCACAAATGTAAAAGAAATATAAAGAACACCAAGATGAATAAACAAATAGAAGAACTAACTTGACATTTTTGCTCACACAACTGTCTCAACATCTACCTTGGTAGGCATCATGCCAAGCATACATGGATCAGTGTTGTTGTCATCAAAGACGCCTTCGGTGTTTTTTTCCGTAGGGGGCAAAATTTCATGACCTTTTTGTCTCAACAATAGTAACTCAATGCAATCCACCAATCTTGATCCCTAAGTCATGTCACTCCATCACTTGAGCTTGAGCCAGAACCCCGTCCTTTTTTGTGTGATTCAGCAGCGTCTCCAAACTTGACAACATTAGTTCTCAGAAACATATTTGTTAAATAAACTATTAGCATGAAAACATCACTCCAACAATCAAAGATCTTCGGCTAAGCTTAAAATTCAACATTTTTGTATATTTGGAATCCCACTAAAACTAATAATTAATATTTTAATAAAGTAATTGTAGTCATATAAGCATTTAATCACAGTATGAACACTAAATCCTTTAAAATATCAGTAAGTAATTGTAGCTGTAATATTTCAGTAACCAAAATGTCTGTCCCAATTTAAGCGTGTAAATCAAAATTGAGCCAAAGCAAACAAAAATAAAATATACACATAAAGAACATCATCGTAAAGAACATTATCATAACATATACACTAAAAGATTATTATCTAAATAGAAGCCTGAGAAAACAATCACATTAGAAGGGCATCTCCTTTATAACCAAAAACACATAACGAACATCATCGTAAAGCACCTAGACTTTTTCTTTAACTTATTTTTTTTCAACATACATTAAGGATCTGGTCTTAGCAATGTGGATCTACAAATGTCATAAGTCTTTGTCAATATGTCTCTGGCATTCTAATGCATGCATGAAACAAGGTGATTCGACCATAGTTGATTTTTTAGCCAAATTATCATTTGTATATGGGTGCATTGAATTATCACAGGAAGGCATCGATTTAAAAAAAATGAATATATCAAGCTTGCCAACAATAATACTTAACAGTTTCACAATTCAATTGCAATTAAAGAACTATGATCAAAATAGTATGAGAGTTTACTTCAAAAGCATGTGAAAATGTTGACAGGGAACCACTTACAGTATGTAGTCCAAAAAACAGACCGGTTACATGACAACAAAAACTCTTGAAGAGTACTTGCTAGAGTAATAAAGTATGGCTGAAAGAGAAAGAGAGAGAGGGAGAGAGGTGGAGTAATGATGCAATGAAATACTGCTGGTGTATTATTATTTAGGTTTAATGTCTAATTTATTTTAAAATACCAAAATGTCCTAATCTAATTGTTTAAGGGTAAAGATGAAAAAAAAATGTTTTTCAAGTTTGTTGAATATATATATATAGAGAGAGAGAGAGAGAGTATGCACTAACATTATGATAAATAAAACTTCAAGAAACTAAATAAAGTTTTTAGATCACAAAGTATCGATCATAGGAGATTAAACAAACAAAATATCCAGTTGATAAAGTGTAAGACAACACTATAAACTAAATCCAAATTGTAATTTCATTTTCTTTCCCAATTTCTCAGCAATCAAACATAAACTAGAACAACAACAAAACATTTATCTATCATTTGAAGTTTAAAATGTTACTCAACTCAATATTACTTCCAGAACAATGTAACCAATTCATCCAATCCAAATCAGGGAAAAAAAATTTAACAAAAAATAGGTATCTCATGAGCCTTAGCTAGAGGTAGTTGGATGACAAAAAGGGTTGTCAGATGTTATTATCATAGCAGTAACATTTCTAGTTTACTCTTCTTTTTTTTCCTTCCTGTTTTTTTAACTTTTTTAGATCTAATACTTAGTTGATGTTTGATAAAACTGAAAAGTGAAGTCTAAAAACTGAAAGTTGAATGCTGAATTCGTGAACTGTTTAGTATTCACTGAAATTTAAGCGCTGAACTGAACTAAACTGTTTAATAACTACACAGAACTGACGTCTGAAAATAAATTAATTTTTAGTTTTACCCTTCAACTCTTTAATTTGAAAATATTTATAAAATATGTCATAACATAAATCATAGTCACTATTATTATATTGTAGTCTACATTTAACAAATACTTAATCAAAATAAATAAATAAATAACATCTGAATAACACAACAAGTGAACAATAACAAATTAAATAACATAATAAGTGAACAATAACATCTGATAAAAAAAAAGAACAATAACTAATAAATAATCAAATAATATTTAAAAAATACAATAAATTAGATTTCATTAATAATATGTATGTGCGCCGTGTGTGCGTGTGCAGTACATATGTTTGTGTGTAATTATAATTATGTATATATATTTTTGTTATAGAAGACAAGGGAAAGAAAAAAAAAGAGATCGACAAAGAGAATATATAGGTTAGGGGTTTTAAAGAGAAGACTAATTAGAGTTTTAATAGAATTGTAAAATATTTTGGGGTATAATTGTCATATTGTAAATATTATTAAAGATGATTTTGCTGAATGCGTTCAACTTTCAGAATTAAGTAAGAGATCTCTTACTTAATATTGTAGTCTATTTTTAAAGAGCACTTAACATATTAAGGAAATTTAAAGTTTCAATATCAAACGGGCTTGATTAATAAGTGCTAAATACATTTATTTTAAGTGTTGAATTTGAGTTAATAAACACACCCTTAGTCATCTTATAACTCTCTTGCCTTAATATTTCTTCTCGTTTCATATTTATTCTAATTTTAATTTAATTATAAATAAGTTTATATAGTTCATTTTAAGCCACCATTTTTTTCTGTTGTCAGAAAAAGTTTAAAAAAGGTGTCGTGAATATATCCCCAACATATTCTGAATGTGTCCCCAATGCATCTTACTCGTGTTCTCAATATCCAGAACGTGTTCCCACCAATTCGGAATTATCTTTAATTTTATACACTTTTCATACACATGTCCGAGTGTTCGTCACGAATGTTTGTGACCCAAACGTGTCCAACCATAACACAAAAAAGCTATCCTACTAGGTCGCATGTATGTTTTTGCACTCACTATCACTATGCTACCGAAACACCTCAAAACACTCAGAAACATAAGAATTTTGATATTTAATCAATGATTCGTTTTGATTTCCATGGAAACGAAAATGTTTCAGATGTTTCAACTATTTCGAAACGAAATTTAGTTCCTTATACCAAACAACTAAAAGCTTAACGTCAAGCTAATAACTTCAAGAATTAACAAGCTACACTGACACCCATTTATATGCTTATCATTTTTCCTCATCATGAATATACATAAATATGTGTATATATATATAGATATAGATATATATAGTATGCACCAACATTATAATAAATAAAACTTTAAGAAAATAAATAAAGTTTTTAGATCACAACGTATCGATCATAGGAGATTAAATAAACAACATATACAGTCGAGAGAGCCTAAGACAGCACAATAAATTAAATTCAAATTGTAATTTCATTTTCTTTCCCAATTTCTCAGCAATGAAACATAAACTAGAACAACAACAAAACATTATCCATCATTTACGGTTTAAAATGCTACTCAACTCAATATTACTTCCAAACAATGTTATCAAAACCGAACCGGACCGGACCGGCTAGTCGGACCAGTTCAACCGTGACTCAGGACCTAAACCGGTCTGGTTCCCTAGTTGGACCGCATAAGAAAGAGAACCGGCTATAAATCGAAAAATCGGCCGGTTTTTAGAACAAACTGTGAATCGGACGGTTTTTAAAAACTAGACAGTTTGAAATCCATAAAAATAAAAATTGTGATCTTCTCATTTTGCCCTAAATCCTGAGGCGACCACAGAGACCTGAGCCCGAGCAGCGGCAGCGATACAACAAATCTTTCATGAGTCTTTTGCGGTCAGCTAATTGCATCTCTCATTCAGCCTTTGGATCCTTCTCTTTTGGTTTACTCTTTTTCTGCTTAATGAAGCAGAAACATGAGCAACAAGGAAACTGGAACAAGAACTTCATTTCTTCAGTCTTTTCAATGATATCATGAGCCAAAACAACCACTTTGTATTAAGAGTTGCAACCCCTCTTCACCTATTTATATTTGCTTTTATGTAATTTACAATAGGTTCTTACTGCTCAGTTCTCAGGCGACAGCTCAGGCGACCTCTTCGGTGACAAACAACAATCGATTGATCTCTCTCAGTCAGTCGATGTCAATCTATTCAATGCTTCTGATCTCTGTTGTCCTCTCTTCCCTTTTACTTGTTTCTATAAGATTGTAACGTTAAGGTAAAATACTAAAATGGTTGTTCTCTCCTCCTTTCTCCTTTCCTATCCGGGTTTGTTTTGTTTTGTGATTTCGACTCAGTATTGCAAGTGAACTTTTATTTTTTAATTTTTTTGGTAAATCATGTCTTTTAAAGCTTGTGGATGGTTATGATTGAATTTCATTGTTAATAATAGCACAAGAGGTGTTAGTGGAAAACATATGATGTATGTATTTTAGACATATTTTATATTTTTTAGCTAAATTACTATATCTTATAATTATTATATATTTTTTTATTATATGACGGGTTCGACCAGTTGACCCAACGGTTGAACCAATAAACCATTGACCCAGTCATCTTGCCGATTCGATGACTAGTCCGGTTCTGATAACATTACTTCCAAAACAATGTAACCAATTCATCTCATGAGCCTTAGCTAGAGGTAGTTAAGGTTGTCGGATGTCGTGATTATAGTAGAAAATTTTCTAGTTTACTCTTTTTTCTTTTTCCTTCTTGTTTTTTTTCACCTTTTTAAGATCTAACACTTGTCATCTTATAACTCTCTTGTATTAATATTTCTTCTCGTTTCACATTTATTCTAGTTTTAATTTAATTATAAATAGATTTATATAGTTTATTTTGAGAAACCATTTTTTTTCTATTGTCAAAAAAAGGTGGCCCAAATGTAACCCAACATATCCTGAATGTGTCCCCAATGCATCTTACTCGTGTTCTCAATATCCTGAACCTGTTCCCATCAATTCAGAATTATCTTTAATTTCGTACACTCTTCAATTACCCAACACATGTCCTAGTGTACGTCAAGAAAGTTTGTCACCCAAATGTGTCCAACCATGACACAAGAAGCTATTCTAATCGCATGTATGTTTCTGCACTCACTATCACTATCACAAGACACCAGTGAAAAACTAAAATCCTAGTTACCTTAACTAAAGTAGAATCAAACTACAAATGTTATCCTGTAAAGCTAAAGTCAGGAGTTGTGAAACCAATGGAAGCAGTCTCTGATGAGAGTGAATAGAGAACAATCAAACATCCGTTTTGATCACTTGTGTTGGAGAACAAGTCAAGAACAATTATTAATGACATAAGACACAGTAGGTACAACACAAATGACAAAACTTTGAACATGATATAATTGAGTTTATTTAAGCAAATAATGAGGGGCTGTAGAGATTCAAGATACTGACAGTGCAAGACAACTTTGCAGAATCCAATTGCCCTGGATATAGAAAACAGAAGATGAAACCACACAGGCAACCAAGGTCACACCATGCTCGTAGCGCTCCTTGCAAATAGAAAATTTTATACAATGAACATGCATCATGTCGTCAACATCATCATCCCAAATCATGCACAACCTCCCGTTCCCTAGATGTAAGAGAGTCTTTTCCTTGTACAAGGGCACATGAGCAGGTGGAAGGCACCCTTGGTTCCCCAAATTGGCCACTGCCTTCTTAAACCATTTTCGCTTATCTAAATCATATGCATGTACCTCTCCCTTGTGGAAGACATACAGGATTTCTCCAACAACTGCTGCTTGGTTACAACGCCAACCGTAACTAGAATCATACAAGGCCCAGGAGTCCTGCTCTGCATCATAGACATATAGATCCTTTGTTCCTGACGACTGAAATAAGAACCGATTTTTATCCTCCCACACTGCGTGCAATTTTAAATGTGGAGGAATGTCGAGTGTAGGGTGCTGCAACTCAGACCACGAATTCAAGGTTGGATCAAAAACCTCACCTGTTCGAGGAACATCAAGCTTTAAACCACCCCCCCAAATGTAGATTTTTCCATTCATGACCCAGCATACGCAAAGCCAAAGCCTCTTGGTTTAAGCAAGGAAGCACCCTTCTTCCACCCCTCACTGGGTATACAAGTATCAACATAGTATACATCGGAAGATAAGGTCTCTCTGAGGTTCGGGTCAATTGGGCAGCTCAAATCGACCCCACCAATAACGTATATTGCAGATCCAAATGCTGTGACACGGGACAACCAATTGCATCCAGGTTGGGACTCTAGAACTGGAGAGAGAATTTTCCCTTGTGACTTGTCATCAAGTAAAAACCAGTCAAAAACACAGCGTCGTTCATCAGTTGTCCTCATCATGCTAATGTACACAGCTGCCTGGACCGATGAGCACAACACCTCTGATGATATGAATGATTCGCCTCCAGAAGACCATGATGATTCACCTTCAGAAGACCATGATGATATGCCTTCAGAAGATGATGATAATGATAATTCGCCTTCAGAAGATGATGATAACGATAATTCGTCTCCGGAAGACGATGATGGTTCGCCTCCAGAAGACGATGATAATGGTGTTTCGCCACCAGAATATGATGATATCAATGATTCGCCTCCAGAATATGATGATAACAATGATTCGCCTCCACTAGATGATGATGACTTCTCTGAAGAAGATTGTGCCCGCATTTGTCCTGAAGACGACGACGATCTGGACGGAGCTGTAGATGACATTGGGAGCAAAGAAGCGATTTCACCATGTGCTTTCCTCATTGCTCTCTGTCTCGCTCTGTTAGAGTTAGGGTTTGATGTTGGGATGGCGGGGACAGCAGTGTGGTCGGTGTGTTCTGCCAATGACAACTTAGGTCCCCTGAAAAAGTTACATGAAGTTATGTGAAAATATTACATGAATTTATATTCGTTAACACACAATAAGACACAATAAGAGGAGGCTGTAGAGATTCAAGATACTGACAGTGCAAGACAACTTTGCAGAATCCAATTGCCCTGGATATAGAAAACAGAGGATGAAACCGCACAGGCAACCAAAGTCAGACGATGCTCGTAGCACTCCTTGCAAACAGAAAATTTATACAATGAACATGCATCATGTCGTCAACATCATCATCCCAAATCAGGCGCAACCTCCCGTTCCCTAGATGTAAGAGAGTCCTTTCCTTGTACAACGGCACATGAGCATCTGGAAGGCACCCTTGGTTCTGCAAATTGGCCACTGCTTTCTTAAACCATTTTCGCTTATCTAAATCATATGCATGTACCTCTCCCTTGTGGAAGACATACATGATTTCTCCAACAACTGCTGCTTGGTTACAACGCCAACCGTAACTTGAATCATACAAGGCCCAGGAGTCCTGCTCTGCATCATAGACATATAGATCCTTTGTTTCTGACGATTGAAATAAGAACTGATTTTTATCCTCCCACACTGCGTGCAGTTTTAAATGTGGAGGCATGTCGAGTGTAGGGTGCTGCAACTCAGACCAAGAATTCAAGGTTGGATCAAAAACCTCACCTGTTCGAGGAACATCGAGCTTTAAACCACCCCCCCAAATGTAGATTTTTCCATTCATGACCCCAGCATATGCAAAGCCAAAGCCTCTGGGTTTAAGCAAGGAAGCACCCTTCTTCCACCCCTCACCGGGTTTACAAGTATCAACATAGTAGACATCGGAAGATAAGGTCTCTCTGCGGTTCGGGTAGATTGAGCAGCTCAAATCAACCCCACCAAGAACGTATATTGCAGATCCAAATGCTGTGACACGAGACAACCGATTGCATCCAGGTTGGGACTCTAGAATTGGAGAGAGAATTTTCCCTTGTGACTTATCATCAAGTAAAAACCAGTCAAAAACACGGCGTCGTTCATCAGTCGTCCTCATCATGCTAATGTACACAGCTGCCTGGACCGATGAGCACAACACCTCTGATGATATGAATGATTCGCCTCCACAAGACCATGATGATTCCCCTCCGGAAGACATTGATGATTGGGCTCCAGAAGTCGATGATGATGATATCTCTGCACAAGATTGCGCTAATTTTCCTCCTGAAGGCGTTGACGATCTCGAAGGAGGTGTAGTCGACATTGGTAGAAGAGGAGCTATTTCTCCCTCTGTCTTCCGAATGCTCATTGCTCTCTGTGTCGCTGCTCCGTTAGTGTTAGGATTTGAAATTGGGACGCCAATTTAATGGGGTTAACTCGGTATTTTTTATTTGTCTAAAATACCCTGAATAAAATCAAGTGAGATGCAACATGAACCAACGAATGCCTAATAGGATTTCAACGAAACACAATGGTAGAAGCAAACCCATACCACTCTCATTTCGTCGCCTTCTCTTCCTCTCACACTGTCATCACCTATTCATAGTCACAACTGCTGCACCATCAACAATATTCACGCACACCAATCAATCACCCAATTTAACCAAAATTAACGAAATAAAAAAAATTGACATTGAACCAAAGATCCAAAATAGAAAATCAGAAAAATTAACCAAATGAAACCAAATTTGCTTAACCAAATCGAATCAAACTATTACCATTCAACTACCCAATTCCACCAAAATAAAAAATTATTAAAATTTTAGAAAATTAGGAAATTGCGCGTGTGGGTGTGGGTGTGGGTGTGGGTGTGGATGAGTTGTGCGTTGACAGAGATTGGAGTCTGTGCTGTGAGGGATTTTGGGTGTGAGGAGGGTTTGCAGAAGAGAAAGAGGGGGAGGGGGAAGAGGATTTTTGTTTGTGTGTGTGTGGTCTGTGTGCTATGAAGGTGTGTTGCTGAAGACAGAGAGAGGAAGAAGAGCGGCACAGAAAGAGGTAGGGATACCTGCGCAAGGGCATGATGGTGCTCGCTGCTTAGATCGTGGTGGTGGGTCGTTGGGTTTCCGATGGTCGCGTTATCTGTGTGTGCGCGCATTGCGCGTGTAATGTGTATGTTGCAGAGGAGTGAGTGAGGGTGAGAAATCCTGAGATCTAAGAGCATCTCCAAGGTACTCTCTAAAATAGCTATTCAAAATATATTAAAATATTATATTTTTTATTTTAAAGAGTCATTTTTACAAAGTTACTCCAACCATACTCTCTATTTTAGCTAACTACTATTAATATTTTAAGTCAAAATATTGTATAGCTTGACACGTCATCAAAATGTAAAATAGCTATCCCCTTGGAGTGCAAAATTAGTTATTTGACTCTCCAAATATAAAATAGCTAGCCAAGGAGGCTAGTCAAATGTAGAAAGCCATTTAACTCAAATGTAAAATAGATAGCCAAATAGCTAATCCCTTGGAGAACAATTTTGTGGTTTTGCTCTTTATTTTAACTAACAAATGCCAAATAGCTAGCCCCTTGGAGATGCTCTAAGGCGTTAATAGGTTGAGGAAGAATGGGATGTGGCGATGGTACTTTTCCACGGTGATGACAGAGAGAGTGACGGGTGAAAGAGGGGGAGCAAAAAGGTCCGTCGAGGAAGAGTTTGAACTTGGAGGATGTGAAAGGGGAGAAAATATTAATTACAACGCTTCAACTATGTCGCACTTCATTCAATAATATTAAAATAAATAAATGAATCATACAAAAATTAATAATCAATATGTTACATAAGTAATTAACTCATGACTCTTTTTTCATGCAAATTCAATTGAAATTCATCTTACTCATTTGAGATTTTATTATTAGTTAATAATATCATATCATCAATGACATAATATCATCGTTGTTTTGAATATTTACACGTGAAGGAGGTCGGGGGCGAGAATCAGATGTTGGAGAAATTTTGGAGATGAATTGTGAGGATTGGATATAGGGGTGTTCAAATTTTTTATTACCCACAAATTACTATTTTATCCTACCCTACTTGACATTATTGATCAATTACTCGAAAGAATCGGATAGACCAACGAAAGATCTTTTGATAATTCGCAAAAAAATCAAGTAAAAATGTGAAATACAATCAAAATTTATGTATCCTATCCTACGCTTTCCGCATACATATTGTTGTGGTGGTCGTAAGTTTTTAAACTCTGCTATTTTTTCAAAAAAAAAAAATTTGCATAATTTCCTCAAAAATAGTAGTCCAAATAAATATCAATCTGTCTATAGAATTTATATATCTCTCAATCATACCCAAATCAATTACAAGATTCATCGTTATGTCAGAATCCTTCCTAAAAATAACAACTTAAGACCACCACGACAAACATAATAATATTAACTATACACAATGACCTTTAATCATAATTAGATAATACAATTATTATTTAACCTAGTTTACCAGAATAGTTCACCAATTCTTTATTGTTATATTTAATAGAAAAAATATCAACTAATTAAATCATTCGTTCTCATAAAAGGATCTACAGTAAAAACTAATTAGTGTCAAAAAAAAAACTTTCAATAAAGTTGTCAAAGAAAATAAAACACAACAAAAAATAGGTGAACCTTGCATATATAAACAAGTTAAGTATCACAAAAAAAAATGGTAAAATAATTCAATTACAAGATAACAAATAATTATGAATATATATTGATAGTCGATCATGTAATACCACAATTTTCATGAAAAACATACAAAATAAATAAGAAGAATATAAAATAGTAATGAAATAATAGATTATATTTTGGAAAGTATGAGTCAAGAGATGAGAAAAACAAACAGATGAGCGGATCTTTTTCCTAAAAAAGGTAGATTTAGCCATTATGATTTATGTATGTTTACAATTCCTATGGATTGTACTGTTGAACAATTGCATACAGATAGAATGGGGATGTAATAACACATATATAATGTTTAATATAATATTAGATGCATATAATATGTGACATCACGTTGAAATATTGAACATCTTTACTATAATAGTATCTTATAACAGTCTACACATAATTTTTGAAAAATTAAAAAAATACATAAAATATGGAGTAACACATATATTACCTTTATCATTGCGTGCCATTCAATAATTAATTTGTCTCACTTAATCGGTTTCATTGACGAAGACTCGACAGTGAGGAAGAAGTACAGACTACGATTGTTGCAAGATGCGCAAATACTCCGATCCTTTGAATGGGAGGAGGCACAGTAGGGCTAGCCCTAGGGGCCGACCATTAAAATAGTCATCTATAACTTAATTTAATTTTGTGAAAATTGTGGTCGAATCCTCCTTAAAAGACTTATAATGAGTTTAGTCCTCCAAAGAAACTTATTTGGGGTAAGACCGTTTTTAATCTTATTATTAAGTAGTTAAGTTCAGTATTTTTTTAAAACTTCAAAATGTCCTTCTAATAACTTAAAAAGTAATCTTCAACATTAAATCAGTTACCTAAACAGTCATCCTTGATTCACACATAAGGGAAGATTTTTTTTTCATAAAATCTAAAATTCAAATTTAAATTTCACTTCATTACCATTTCTCTCTCTCTCTCTCTCTCTCGTTCTCTGTCATTTTTTTTCGCTGAGAAGAGTATGGTTAATTTAATATCGAATATTACTATGCATGTTACTATATTTTTATTGTGCATGTTACTATTTTTTGTTGAGCATGTTACTATTTTTTTTTATAAATATGTTATTATTAATGTTAAATGTTACTATTTTTCTAAAATATCAATTTTCAATGTTACTTTTTTTGTTGACCATGTTATTAATGTTATTTTTTTAAAATAGTAATATTGAATGTTACTATTTTTTGTGTTTCAGTAGTACTATTTTTTGTGTTTGAATGTTACTATATATATATATATGTAAACCACCACATGTTATATTAATATGGTAATATAATTATTTAGTAATTCTTATATATATAATGATGTAAGAATAAACTATATAGATTGTGACGGTAGGAATAAAAACTAGAGATGTAAAGTGATTGTGAAGTTTAAGTGTCAAAGGTGTGTAAACTTGGAAAGGGTGATTAGAGAAGTTTCTAAATTTTTGGAGGTAAAAATAATGCTTTCATTGAATCCGGAAGGTCGAAAAACATTAGGAGAGGTAACATGGGGTATATTGGAAGCTAGGAGGTATTCCGGAGAGAAAACACAATTAGAGAGAATTTGGGTAAAAAGAGATCTTGGACACTACTTAGTATTTTGGCCATAACTTTTTATTCTTAGATCCAATTGATCTGAAATTGGTACAAAAGATAGTAGACATCCAGGGCTACAAAAGTGTGTCTCATGAAAATTTTTCAATTCGACCTCTAAATGGGTCAAAACTGTCCTGAAAATTGAAAGAAAAATCTGTCCGCAAAACCGTACCGATACGCCTTATCGGTACGCCCGAAAGAAAAGCTGCTATTATAAACAGTAAATGTCGGGTTTTGGCTCAAAATTTAGCACTATAAACACCCCAAACGTCTCTTTAGCCTCATTACTCCACTCCCAACCTTAGAAACACTTAGAGAGAAAGAAAGGAAGAGAGAAACTCAAGATCAAAGGGGAAAAACACAAGATTTAAGGGTGATTCAAGATTCAAGCCCTAGATTTCAAAAACAAAAGGTAGGGAATTTCTTCTCTTTCTCTTTCATTGAGATTAGGGTTATGTATATATGTATGTTTTGTTATAAATGTGATATAAATGATATGAAATCATTCTCTCTTAGTCTTTTGGGTAAAGATTATATGTTTTTAACAAAGTTAGGGTTGAATACCCATGAAATTCCTCTTTTGTTTGAAAAATCCTAGGTTTTGGAGAGTGATGAATTTTCTCTTAAATTCTTTCTTTATTATTGAAGTTGGAACCATAGAACTTTGTGTGGAGTGATAAATGATTGTATTGTGATCTCTTGGACTTTTCATAATTGTTTATTAGAAATTTGCATATGATGAAATTGGGAATTTTGTTCATACTTTGGAATTTGTTAGTTAATTGAGAATATGTTGGTTTCCTTATTGTATGGTTGTTGTGAGAGACTTGAATTGTCATCGAAAGATGTCGTAGAGTGTTAGAGGTTAGTCTACCCCGGTGGGGGTGAGATGGTTTCCTAATATTTGTAGTGGGTTATCATTTGGTAATGCAACCACTATCGTTCACTGGAGTTCAACTAGGGGTGGTATACCTTTACTAGGGAGGGATTCGCCACTGCCATTGGAATAGTAGTCGCCCTTTCCCAAAGTGATTGTGATGTGATTGTGATTGGTGAACTAGGTATAGTCGTTGGGTAGATTCTTGAAAAACAATCAACGTACATGGTACGAGGACGAACCAATATACATGGGATGATTAGTTGGATCGTCTTGGCCGGTGCATTGGTATGAGACAATGCAACGGAAGACGCCCTGCCTAAATGGTTTAAAGTTGAAAATGGTAGATTGTTAAAAAATTTACTTTATCCTTTCACTTGATTATTATTACGGCTAAAACTTGAGATCTATTTTAAATGTCCTGTTTTTCCTTCAAAATTGATATATGTTATTTACGAAATGAGACCGACCTGTTTTACATTTTTCTAAACCTTGTTTGAGTTTAGAAAGATTTTGCTACAGAGCTTCGTGCTCATCCCCTACAAATTACATATTTTCAGATCATGTACTAGATGAGGAGTTGGGAGTCGAGGAGCCCGTACACTGGGAGACTCAGCTAGACGGGGAGGTGAATCCCGAGGTGGACGCTTAGAGCGACACATTCTTTTGTACTAGACTAGGATATTCTTTGGAAATAATCTAAAGTCTAATTTATTTTTGTTATATTCTGTTGCGCTACATTAGTTAATTTTTGGAGTGTAAATGTCAAGGTGGTCTATTCTTTTGGAATGATAGTGTGGGTATGATATGTGGTGAATGGAAGTTTATTTTTATGATAGATAAATGGATCCGGTGTGGTCATTAACTATGCATATGTGGACCCGGTGCGGTCAATTATAGTATAATTGTACAGGTTGTGCTTTAGGTAGTGCTCCCCGTACAAAGGAGACTCTGCCCGAATTTTGTTGAAATATCAGTGGTTGATGAATGAAACTTTCTTATTTATGGAGTTATTTAGTGTTATCATGCAGCGAATGGTGTTTTAGAATGAAATGTCATCTAAGGGGGTTTTTGTAACACCCCACATTTTCTTTTATATATGTATAAAATATATAAAAACTACTTGTGGGAAAAGGGTGGATATGTGTAGTGGTGTGTGTTTTAATTCGATAAGTTAGAAAAGTAAAAATTTTGAATGTCCGTGTAAATCATTGTTAAAGCTAGTTTAGCTAGTGAATGAGTGACATGAATTGTAAAAGAACTTCTAGCAATTATGTTTGGGGTACAAATGTAGGTTGTGAAAGTTTGGATTGATTTTGGAAGAGATTAGAATGGATTGGAAATGAAAAACAGAGAAAAAAGGCCAAACTGGGCAAAACCCTACTGGTACAGCCTACCGGTAGAGTATTGTACCAGTACAGTGTACCGGTACAGCCGAAAGAATTCTGAAACTTAAATGTCGCGATCTTGGTCCCATTTTAGCCTTATAAATACCCAATGTCGCCTATTTTGACTCTATTTCGGCCCCTCTAACCTTAGAAACCCTAAGAGAGAAAGAAAGGAGAAAAAGAGAGGAAGAAAAGGAGAGAGAAACACTTGCTTTGAAGGGATTCATACCTTGGAGTCCATCAAAACCTAACTTCTCAAGAACGAAAGGTAGGGGTTTTCTCTCACTCACTTACATTGAGGCTAAGGCCTATATATATGTAATTTTTTCACTTTAAAATTATACATGTAGGCTATACAATCCTTGTTTCTTAATACCCTTGTGACTATTACCATGATTTAAAC
>CM042190.1:22577109-22612337 GCA_023539305.1 Ilex asprella | reverse complement strand
CATGGTACCGTTGAAATGGTATAAAAGGTTACACCAAATATTTTTTTAAAACCTGGGCAAATTTGAATTTTTTGTGCCTAAGGGCTAAATGGTCATTTACCATCCTAATGGTTATTTGAGATACTCATTCTTTAGACCTTGGATGTGGAAACAGACTTCGTCGTTGGATTCGTATCGCAAAATCTAGTCACTCTGTCCAATTGCGTCGAATTCTAGATAGTCAAACTTTTGCACGTCGTTTGAGGCAACTGCGTGGCGAATGACATATTAAAGGTCCCCAAAAATAAAATTTTAAAAATTTCCTTAAAATTAAATTAAAGTTCAAATAAAATTAATTTGAATTTAATCCGAGGTATAATGAATCATTTTGGGACTAAAAACAGACCCGAAAGTTGAAAATATGCGGTGCGATGTGGACCACACATTTGTGCCTATAAATACCCTCTTAAATCAGCTTTTTGGGGAGAAAAATATCTCCCGATCGGCTGTAAGAAACCATCCAAGAGAAGGGAGAAACAAATTTTCATCTTCAAGCTTTCCGCTTCGATTCCGGGAGTTCCGTCGGTCGGAATTCGTTGAACCTAAAGGCAAAGTTCATCTCCTCGACGAGGGCTACGCATACATACCGAGAACGAAGGATTTCACCGAAGATCCAAAAAGTGAATTTTGGATAAATCAAGGATCTTGAGGTGTTCTTGGTGTGCTCTTGAAGCCTAGTCTTCATTTTCAAGCTTCAAGAGGTAGGGTTCCTCCTACCTTGGAATAATCTTTCCTTAAATATTAATAGTTTAAGGGTTTGATATATTTATGCACATGAATAGACTTTTATATGTATGTAGAAGTTACATATGATTGACATAAGTAACTTATGTATTAATATATATGTATGTTTATGTAATGGAAATGGAAAAGTGAGCATAGAAATGGCTTAAGCTAATTTGCTAGCTTGATTTTGGTATGTGGAAGTTACATGTGATTTATTATGTAACTTAGTGATAATTGGAAGCATGCTATGTGCTATACAAATTATGCCTTGAAGGTATTTGGTGAAATGCCTTGAGTGTTTAGAAATTGTTGTTTTGGTTGAATTAAAATAACATTCTTAAGTTTAACTCGTGGAATCATATGCTTATGATATGATTTATGATTGAATGTACTTGTTGATATATGCATGTGTTGATATATTAACATTGAGATGAATATGATATTTATATGCTTAGGATATAAATCTACCATGGATATGTTGAAATTGTTCATGTGTTATTCTTGGCATATTGAGCATTATGTTGTGTGCAATGAGACATAGCATTGCATATGAATGGAAGCATCTCATCACATGGGTGTGTGCATGGTTGATGTCAACACCACACTTGGTGATTGACGGGATGGCTTAAGGAAAGTTGGGTTGAAGACCTAGCTAAGTCGTTTAGTTGCATAATAAATTGAGTTGGGGTTAGCAAGAAGAGGCATGACGACCTCTCGGGTGCAAGACCCGGTGATTTGGGAAATGCATTCCATTGATATAAGAGTCCATAAAGTGTGTGGGTTTGGATGACCCTTGGTGTAAGTCCATGAACATCGATCCCCAAGAAAGATCCTAGTTTTGAAAATATCATTTGATATGTACATAAATGATGGAATAAAACACTTTGGCATTGCACCGTGTAATGAGAGTCGGTGAGGACTCGGGTTAAAGTGCATGAGTGAGTGTCATCTCAATTTCATGGCATGGTATTGTTGCATTCCAACTTAGAATGCATATCCTTATAAGAAATGATTGTTTATATATTGTAAATGAATGTTGCATGAGCATGAGCATCTAGAGGGGAATAGCCTCTGTAGGAAATACTCTACTAGGTATGGCTCACCCTATACGAAAAAATATTTCAGGTGCGGGATTCACTCTGGTGGATGGCTCTCACTCGAGCCCGCAAGGGTGAAGAAAGCCGATTCGTGGCTTTATTACTCCTTTTGTAAAACTTTTTGAGCAAACTATGTTTTTGGACATGTATATGTAAAAGAATTGTAATCAAATTGTAATGGACTATTTTTGATACAACATTGCATGTTTTGATATAAGTATGGATAGTTGGACCTGGTGTGACCAATGTTTACTTATAAATGGACCCGGTGTGGTCAATGCTTTATATTGGGCCTCAGATGGGTCATGTGAAATTTATTGTACAAGTTAGGTTTTGAGGTAGAGTTTTCCGTACAAAAAAAACTCTACCCAAATTTTTATTGAATTATGGACCCCAGTAATTGGATACAACGGCGTGATGTCGAGTTATACGATGTCCACAGATATTCCGTAGGTTGATGGATTATCAACGGACACCCGGATTTTGGGGTGTCACACCTATAAACCCCCACATGTTACTATTAATAGAATGATAAAAGAATGTTTAGTAATTTAATATATGTAATGGTATAGGAATGAACTATATAGGTTATAACCATAGAAAATGCTAATATTGTAAATAATAGTTAAAACTGAGTTGTAGCTTGTAAACATATGATATTGTTTGCAATATAACTTATACTACTAGGTTAATGCACAAATGTAGGTAGTATAAGTTTGGGTTGATTTTGAAAGGGTTTGGAATGGATTGGAAATGAAAAACAGAGAAAATAGGCAAAACTGGGCAAACCATATCGTTACTGTACTGTTCCGGTACTTTGTACTGATACCTTGAGGTCTAGAGAGTTTGTCGTACCAGTACTATGTACCGGTATTGTCGAAAGAGATCTAATTTTTTAAAGTCACGATTTGTGGTCCATTTTTGCCCTATAAATACATTAGAACGCTTCCTTTAGCCTCATTTTGGCACCTCTAACCCTAGAAAATATTAGAGAGGAAGAAAGGAAGAGAAAACATGCAAGAGATCCTCAACCACATCAGTTATTGTTCAACACAAAGCACTAAAATTTGAGTTCAAGAACAAGTGAAGACTAAGAGGAAAAATTCATATTTCTCAAAAACTAGGGTTTTAAAGCAAGGGAAGAGATTTAATGGCTATTTCACCATACATTTGTTTAAAACAAGGTACTCTTTGCTAGAATACCAAGAGAGAATGATTTTATAGCATACATAGGAGATTTACAGTCAAAAGAATACATATAGACATAAGCCCTAGCCTCAATGTAAGAGAATGAGAAGAAACTCCTACCTTGTGTTCTTGAAACTAGGTTTTTGATCCAATCCACGGTGCAAATCCCCTTAAATCTTGTGGGAATTTTGGAACTTTGTTTGTGATTTGTGAAAAATGGTTTAGATTGTATCTCTTGTATGATTGTTTGGATGACCATGGGTGGGCGAGTTGGGTTTCTGCCGGCGTCAATCTGATATGAGGCCTTCTCAGTAGGTTTCTTTTAATGATGCCTGAGGAACAAAACCTTGAGGGTGAGAGGTTTCTGATAAGGATGCTTATGCCAAAGAGGGAAATAGTATACCGAGTGTGGGCTAGGAGAATTTAAATGTGTTGATTCATGTGATTTCCATACATTATACTTGAGATACACGGATATATATTGTTGATGGTTGTTTATTGTGTAAACGGTGGATTGAGATCCATGGTGGTTATGGTTTCCTATAAGAACTTGTGGAATTAGGGGATTCTATAAGAGCTTTTTGGAAATGGTTTAATGATGGACTAATTTACTATTTAGAAATTGGTTTTACACTTCATTTAATTTATTGCTATTACTTAAACTTGGGATCCATTGAAATGTCACAGTTTTCTCCTTAAAATTAATATATGATACTTGTGAAATGAGACTAACTCATTTTATATGTGTTCTAAACCTTGTTTGAATTTGAGAGGATTTTTCTACAGAGCTTAGTGCTCGCTCCCTACAAATAATGTCTACTTTCATATTTCTGTTTATAGGAAGAGCCCGGAATAGATGAGCAAGTAACTTGGGAAGCTCAAGTGGATGGGCAGGAAGATCCAAAGGAGGATGTCTAGATTGTACTTTTCGATTCTAGACTAGGAGACACCTTTTGAGATAATGTTCATGTTAGTATTTTGCTATTTCGCTGCACAATTAAGTTGGATTCTTTTGGGTGTAAATGCCTTAACTTGGCACATTCTTTTGGGATGTAAAGGCCATTGTTTGGTCTATTCTTTTGAATGATGTTGTAAATATTTGATATGATGAATGAATTTTTTTTATTGATGGATTTATTTAGTTGCTCTCATGATGTGAATAGTTTTACCTAGTAGCACCAGTCAAGGTATATCTTGGGGCGTTACAGGTTTTGGTATCAGAGCCTAGGCTTTAGGTCTTACATGGGAGCTGTAGGTTATGATTCATCACTAGAGAAGTACGATTAGGTTGAATGAAACCCTTGAGTTAAATTTTACATAGTCTTATGCCTTGGTCTAAAGCAATCGTTAGGGTGTCTTGTTTATCAAGGAACCTAAATTGTGAATTGATGTGTAGGATGGAGGAAGGACGAGGACATGGACGTGGCCGTGGCAGGGGACGTGGTGACCAAGCACACCCTCCCCCACCACCACCACCTGATACCATGAACAACCTATACCAATGCTTAGGGGAGCTAACCACTCTGGTACAACACCAGAATAGGAACAACAACCACAAGGTGGGGCTCATCCATTAGCCCAAGTATCGGGCAACGGGGACGAGAGCCGAAGGATGGTAGTTCTTAGGGAATTTCTGAGGCAACACCCGCCTACATTCTAAAAGAGCTCTAACCTTTTGGATGCGGATAAATGGATTCACGGGGTTAAGAATATCAAATTAAAAATAACTGGTCTACGAGCTTGAGAGACATGGGATCACTGTCTTAAAGTAGTTGAGCCTCCTCGCGCGAAGGTACTGATAGACACTAACAATTCCAAGATTCAACCTAGATACTCGCAGCAACATATCCTCAATGGTGACGCCCACTGGAAGGTAGGGATAAACTTGACTTGAATTGTAGTTGCCCAAGAAGTCACAAATGTAATAAAAAAAATATAAAATTGAAATAAGAATAATTTTTAAAAAAATATATATATAAAGAAATAGATTGCATAAAGATCTATATAGGAAAAAGATATTCAATTTTATCTCTCTCTCTCTCTCTATATATATATATATATATATATACTAGTCATAACATGTGCATGAAAGTACGATGAAATATAAAATTCAAGCACCCAAAAAATTGATCTCACTATACTAAAATTTTTAAATGTATATACTATTGTATATAGATAATGCTTGAAATAAAAATTATGTTAAAATATAAATTAATCAAATATTAAATTATTGAACATGTGATAGAAATGAGTGATATGATGTTTTAAGTAGAGAATATGTAGGAGATAAAAATTCAAGCTACTTTATATTTTATTATATAGATATCCAAGTCACTTGTTAGACTTTGCCTGTTATAGGCAATGCACCATCTGCTATAACGGACAATGCTATAAAATCCCATAAATAATAGATATATAATTCCATTATTTAGAATTATATTTGTAACTCAAAAGTGAAATAATAGTATAGTTTAAACAGCCCATTGAACTTGAGATGATTTTAACCGAAAGTTATGAATTAGAATTAATAAAATAGCCTTAAAAACAATCACAAGTTTTAAAAACTTCCTTATTTTTTCTAACAAAACAAAAGCAAGAAATAAGGAACACTGACATTGAAAATTGGTAACCTTACCTTGACATTGCTCGGTATGTGTAGTGCACTGCCCATTGTTTATTTCTGAAAAGTAAGGCACACCCCCATCATTTCCTTTTGAAGATATCAATTTGGCTTGTTTGGGCTCACCTAATTATGTCCACAACAGCATCAAGACCCAACAAATATTTTTGTATAGACTTCGTTGGGTTAGCAAGAAATTGACGGAAAGTGGAAAGAGATTTTTTTTTTTTGATTTTTTAGTTTTTTTTTTTCGGAAGGCAATTTTTTAGTGTTTGTTTAACATGATACTACTAAAAAATTCTAGTAAGCTGCAGTTCTTGTTTCCTGTAGATTGTGCAAAGATTTTTTTTTTGAAGAGTCATATGATTTCCCACTTTGTTCATTTTTCCTCCCACGTTGCTCATTATCTATTTGATATAAATCTCTCCAATATAAATAAGGGTATTATTTCTTATTTAGAAAAAATTTCTTGTAACTTTTCTGCTTTTCAAATTGTAGAAAAAAAATTATTGTACATATTTCATGCTAATTAAATACATACAAAAAAATATAATTTATTTTCTTTTTCTTTTCTTTCAGTTCGTTTTCTACCACTTTTACTTTCTATAGTTATTTTCTTGTTATACGAAACTCAAAAATCTCACTCATTTAAATGCATCCTACACACTTGTATTATACAAAACTCAAAAATCTCACATATGGAGTAGCTGTGAGTTCAAATGTTGTTAGATGAAGTCTATTTTCAATCTAATAGTTGTAGTTGATTAGATCCCTAAATTAAATTCAAATAACATTTCTCAATTAATATAAAAATGGATTAGCATTTTAAAATAATTAATTGATAGAAAAGAAGACACTTGATAATGGTTGAGCTTAGTACTTTCCGCCATATTTTTATGCACTTTTTATGTTTTTTTTTTTATTAATTTTGCTTTGCTTTTCTTAACTTTTTATTGTTTCTTTTCTCTTACTAAGCCATGAACCTTTAATCTCAACCTCAAATTTGAAGTGGAAACCACTTGAGTTTTATGGTTGGCGAATTGGAGAAGGTACTATACCTTTCTAACTTTAAAAAATTCAATAAAAAGCTGTGAAAAATAATTTTTCCAACATTAATATGCTTTCTTTGCTACCTATAGTTAGGGCGAGGAATGGGTCACGTTGTGCCAAATTTATATCGTGTCTAAATTGAGTCGTGTTAAAATTGACTCAACTTATACATAACTTATTTATTGTCGTGTATAATCAAGTTTGTATCATGTATAACTAATCTTTTTGTTGATCTATTTATTTGATGAGCTTGACATGTCAAATTGAATATCTATAATCCGATGTGCTAAAACTAAACACATATGCAATAAATTCGTATCAATTCTATTGTCGCTCCCAATCATAGATAGTGTACACAAAAAAAGATAATGAGCTATTGAGTAAGAAGGCTCAGAGTGGAGTACTGTATCACGCCATGGTCCATTATCCATAGAGGAATAGGGTAAAAATAGAATATAAGTGCAAAGGAGATAAAATAAAACAAGAGAGCTAAAGCTAATGATCCATCCCCGATCCACCTCCATTCAATTTTCAGCTAAATTACGCTATCCTCCCCCTATTTGCTGAAATTCGTTTCAATGTGTGCCAAATTGTTCTTAATGGTTCTTACTTTCTCCTAGTCTAAGATTCTTCCCAACATCTTGTTTAAAGTTATATCGTGATTCTCTTATTTTCCCAATTTGCCTCCATTTTAATTGAAGCTCGCTTATTCTCCGGAGATTTCCTACCATCCATTTCTTGGTAGGGGTGCAACTCGGGTGGGTTGAGCGGATTAAGAGGTCAACCTTAGTCCAACCGTAAACATATAATTCTCGCTCTAACTCTAATCTTAACTCTAACCCGATCTCAACCCGAAGTACTTAACCCGAGTATTGCCCAAGTTTATTTCGGGAAGGCTTTAGTTGAATTCGGGTTACGTAATTTAGACAAATTTTGGGTTAGAATTTGGGTTGGGTTCAGGTTACGTAATTCGGGATAATTTGGGTTAGAAATCGAGTTGGTTTCATTCAAGCCCAAATTAACTTGTTGTTCTAAACTTGATACATACTATATAGTAGTTAATTAAAATAACAAACAATAACTTCAATCAAATGTTTAACATAAATACCATAGTAATTAAAACATAAAAATCAATATTTAACATAAAGACATAATAGTCAAATGTTTAACATAAGACTGAACTAAAAGATTGATCAATAGTGTTTTAACTTGTAAGTTATATTGATTTATATATTTATTTTAAATATGTTCAGGTTGAACCCGATTTGAAATTCGGGTTGATTTCAAGTTAGAATTCAGGTTGAACCCGATTTACAAATTCGGGTTGAACCAAGTAACCCGAGTATTACCCAAATTCAATTCAGGTTGGTGTTTTTCTGTCCAGATCCAACTCAAGTATTAAAAACTTCAACTCAAACTCCATTTTTTCCGAGTTGAGTTCGAGCTGAATTCGAGTTGGCCAGCCTAAGTTACACTCCTATTTCTTGGTTAGTACCCTCATTTCCATTCTCTTAACCTCAATCCATCATGTCTAGCCAATTTATGAGTATTACCTCTAAATTTTCTTGAGTTTAAATTATCAAGGGTTTACACAACCCATACAAGTAGTTCAGTGGTGTTTGAGTGTACTTAGACGAATCATAGATTCGGACGTCAATGGTTCGACCCTCGCTAATGTTTGTAGTTTGCACAGGTATCCAGTATTTACTCTCGCAATGATGGGTCCAAAGTGACCCTATCTTGAAGAGGTTACTTGTTACATAAAAAAAAAAAGTTGCTAAGAAATATTCAAGCAGCTTATGCATGATTCAAGAAAACGACTCCGACCTTCTCGCTCTATATTCAAAGCAAAACACATTTTTATTGTGGCAGAGAAATCTTGCATTAAATAGTACTCTCCCGGACATCATCAAGAATCGAATCCCAAACGTATACGTTGGATGGGACTACGTTTTGAACAATCCATGTGTTAGTTTAGGTTTTGCAATTAAGTTTTGCAATATCATAACGAATTTTGATGCTCGATTATAACTTGTACTTTCTCTGCATTCTTATTATTGTAAAATTGCTTGTTTTTCTACCTCTATTAAAGAAAAAGTCACCAAAAGTACGCATTAGAAAAAAAAAAAAACAGTTCCTGGGTGATGGGTCTTCACTTTATACGAAAAAATATTTCATATAGAGTAGCACTATATGAAACTCAAAAATCTCACTCATTTAAATGTATTCTACACACTTTTATATTACACAAAACTCAAAAATCTCACACTTGGATTAACCGTGAGTTCAAATGTTGTTAGATTGGCAAATTGGAGAAGGTACTATATCGTTCTAACTTTAAAAAGTTCAATAAAAAGCTGTTAAAATAATATTACTAACATTAATATGCTTTTTTTTGCTACCCATAGCTAGGGTGAGGAATGGGTCATGCCAGATTTATGTCGTGTCTAAATTGAGTCAAGTTAAAATTGGTTTAACCTACATAACTTATTTATAGTTGATGATGTATAAAATGTATTTATGCATAACCTGACAAGTATTTAATACAATAATTAAGACGAAAACTCAACACAAACAAACACAAATTAAGTGGTCCGGTTAGGGTGACATACTCCACTATGAAGAGTTGCGGTGATTTGAGTGTTTTATTGTTCAAGAAGTGTAGAGTGTTAAGATGTGAGTGATGCCCCCTTTTAGTATGTAGGACTTATAATTTATAAGTGTTTGTTAACAGATTGAGGCGTCATTCTCGTAATAGGTGAGTCAGTTCCGTGGAGATGACATCATCCTCGTAGCTGGCGAGGCAGTTTTGTGGAGGTGGCGACATGCACTCGATGATTGCATCCCACAGAGATCTTCTTGTGTCAGTTGTGGGTGTGTCTCTGAAGATGGTAAGACTGACTCGACTGAGCTTCCTTAATCCTATGGTGAGCTTGACTTGTATATTTAAATTGTGCCTAGTCTGCATCTTTAATCTGGGGCCATCATTTGTTATCTGGGCCTGATTTGAACTGGCCCGTCAATAGTGATGTATTGATCAAGTTTGTATATGTATAACTAATTTTTTTTGTCAATCCGTTTATTAGGTGAGCTTGACATATCAAATCGAATATTTATAATCTGATATGCTAAAATTAAACACATACGCAATAAATTTGTATCAATTCTATCGTTTGGTCCTACTCATAGATAGTGTAAAAAAAAATGATAATGAGCCACTGAGTTGGAAGGCTCAGAGTGGAGTATTTTATCACCCCATAGTCCATTATACAAAGAGGAATAGGGTAAAAATAGAAAATAAGTGCAAAAGAGATAAAATAAAAGAAAAGAGCTAAAGCTAATGTACCAGAAAATTCTGAACCACAAGCTTAGCAATGAAAGTCTGCTGTGGCATAGACCACAAACTGTTTTATTTAAAGCCATCAACCTCTAACTCAAACCAAATTGCTGATGTTCAAGGCCACTTACCAGCTCAAACCTAAAGTTCCTAGTGCCCAAACCACTTCTTTTCAAAATTAATGGCAAACCCACTATAGTTCAAAATATTATACCACCACAAGAAGTAGATGGCAAAGTTCAAACAAGTAGGAAGTCAAATAATCACAGACAACGATGGATCTATTTGTGAATTTTCTTAAAATTATACTCCTCGCTAAGTAATTCTTATAATCACATAATTCGTCCGTTTAAATTTATTTTTAATTTTTAGGACCACGGAAAGCCTTGTCCATATGATTTACTCTTCTAAGCATAACACTTGATTTGATATCTTGTCACATTTCTCAAAATACCCATAAACGCGGCAAAATGAAATATTATTTACTGTTGATTAAACCAACACGAAATTGATCTTAAATTATAAATTTTTTGATTGTATATAAACTTAAAAATTTATATTTTAACCCATAAAATTTAAATATAAAACTTTTTTTTGTATCATAGTGTCTTCTCTCTTGCTATCACACATGATAAATTTTCATTTGGTCAATATTTGACCACGCTTATTTAAATCAAACCAATCATTCACCCCATTTTTTTAAGAGAATTGCTTACCTCCATGTGATAAATTTAAAAACCTCTGGTTAACGTGAAAATACATGAAAGTTAATCAAGAAATTTAAAAAAAAATTGAAAAATTGATAGTTAAAAAAAAATTTAAAAATTAGTACCAAAAAATTTGATAATATTATCAAAAATATAATCTAAGGTCAATTTCGTGTTGATTTGATAAATAACAAATAATATTCAACACGTAATGATTTTTAGATTATAAAATAATATTTAATTTTATCAAATAAACATTTTAATTTTGTCAAATTAATATTCAACTTTGTCGAATGAATTGCAAATTAATATTTATTTTTATCAAATTAATATTGATGGTGTTGAACCACGAGTGTGAGCAGAAGGCGTGAGTGAAGCTATTTCGTATGGAATTGAGCTACAAGGCTCGTGAGAATGATCGATCAATGTGTTGGTTATCTGAGATGGGGTGTATGTGACACAGTGAAAATATAGTGGTTCACTGGCTGGGGAGCTCGGCTAGTCCACTCTTTAATGGAGGTTCTTGCTCCTAGGATCTATATTCCTCTCAAGAATATTTTTTGTTTACCAGACGCTTTTGATACACGTAGGGTCATATATCTTTTTCGATGGGGGCATCATACAATATTTATAATTCAATTCCTAATCTCTAAGGAATATCCAGCGAGATCTCTACCTTTCACCCGGGGATTTTCCTTGATTTTAGGGGAGGATCTTGGTTAGTTAAGATTTCATGCCTTGATTGTAGTTTCCTACTGCTTTGGGTGCACTTGCTATTAGCTAGCTGTTCACTCCGTATTTTCTCTATCATCTTGCCTGGGGTGAGTTCTAGGTCAGCACCACTGAGCTCAGGATACCCCATCCGACCTCCCTCCTAGGCTGACCTCTTTGTCTGAGCTCATACTTAGAATATTTTCTTGGTATCATCAGTTGCCCCCCAGCCCTTGCCTCAGGCGAGCATGGGCAAGGGCTGAGCTGTTACAGACCGAGCTAAACTCGCACGTGACAGATTTTGGCTTGTCCGCGTATGACATATCTTTGACGGTTTTAGGCAATCATGAGTCCCTCAATTCCCGCGTACGTTTCAGTTCGTGTCCCCCAGACTTTAAATGTTCAAACGGCTAATAAAACTGCTCTCTTACTGTTCATCTTCTTTCTCCGTTCCCTGATTTCTTCCCCTTTTCACAATTTCAGATCCTTCTGTGACTGTGTACTCTTTGATTCCTTTCGCGAGATTGTGTTTTTTGTGCTTGATTCGACCGTTCGTAGTGTTTTCTTCCCTCGATTTGGCTTTAGGGTTCTCGTTCGTTGCTTTCTCGTAGCTAGGTACGTCTTCCTCCCTCTTTTCATCTTTACTTGTTCTGGATCCCTCAAGTTCGAGGTAGTTGTTGCACTTCTGGGCTTACCGATTTTTTTATTTTTGGAACTGTGATCTCTGTTTGTCCCCTCTGCCTTATTTCGTGACCTGGGGTTCCATTGTGAGGATCCTTAGCGTCGACAGTTACTGTGCTAGCCCCCTAGTTATTAAGGAGTGCCTGGTTAGAGTCCTCCTTCCCTATCGCCTCTATAATCTCCCTTTTTCTTGCCCTCTCGTGTCTACTTCTTCCAGAGCTGCTCGATCCTCTACGAGTCCTCTAGGTGATAGGTCTGTCGATGAGGATGTCGAATTAGGGAAAGTGGGTGAGGAGATTGATAACTTCCCAGGTGTCGATGCCCTTAACCCTGAAGTTGAAGCAAGAGAGCTTCCCTCATCATCTGCTTCTATACCTCCCAAGCCTAGCAAAGGCAAGGGGAAGTTCAGTGGTGCTGGTCTCTCTAGTGGCTCATCGTACTTAGGGGCTGCTCTTAGGCAAGTCGAGCTCGTAGGACCTAGTAAGGTTAACCCCTCACTCCTTAGGATTTTCAGTGGTCGCTACGGTTTCCCTCTCGGTGTCCAGCCCTCGTGTCCTGAAAGTTCTACTCCATACGTCGCTGAAGTCCACAAAAAGGTCTGATTCTTTGAGGCTGCCTTTGAAAATGGTCTTCGTTTTCCTCTGCACCCTTTCCTGAAAGTCGTTCTCCAGTTCTTTAATGTGTGCCCCTCTCAGCTTTCTCCTAATTTTTGGGGTGTCTTAGTGGTCCTTTTGGTTCTTTTTAAGGATTTAAAACTCGGGGTTCCTTCTCTTCCTCTATTCCTGGACTATTTCAATGTTAAGCTGACCTCGACGCAAGGCTTCTTATATGCTTCGAAGCGAGCCAACGCCAAACAACTTATTTCTAACATTCCCACCTCCCATAAGCACTAGAAGGAATATTTCTTCTTTGTTGGGGGCACAGGTTGGGAGTATGATCCTTATGATAGGTCAGATACCCTTGGTATCCCTAAGGCTTGGTCCTATCCCGAGAATTTGTGTGAGTCATTACTTGAATCAATCGAATTTTGCTCTGGGACTGGCAAGTTTCTGAATCTTGTTGTTGTCACTCTTCAAGTACCAGGCTCGAGCTCAGCAAAGAGGACGAGGAGGCGAAACTGAAACAGTCTAAGTGTGCTCCAAGGAGATATTCTGAGCTTATCCAGTTTCAGGTCCTAGTTGCAAGGGGACTTAGCCTTCCCGAGGTAACGATTGAAGCTCCGTCCCCGCTCGCAGTAGTCAGACCTGAGGAAGTACCAGGTGATTTCCTCACTTTTTGAGTTTTCAGCATCTCCCCTTCTTCTTTCCTTGACCTGATTAATTGTTGTGGTTAAGACCTTCCAGGACCTTCCACAATGAAGCTATCTTCAGAGAAGCTTGAAGCTAAGATTGCTAAGCTGCAAAAAGGGGGGAAAAGGCAGTAAAAGGAAGGCCGATGCCGTGTCTGGTAGAAGCCCTTCTACCCGAGCTAAGGCTCAAAAATTAAGAGGGACTTCCTCCTCTCTAGTTTTGGTTGAGGGTAGGCAAGTTTCCCCCTCAGTCATTCCTCCGGACGTAGGGGTTTCCTCTTCTTTGCAGCCTCAGCTCGATCCGCTCAGGCCCGATCAGCCAGGCGAAGCCTCTCCCACTCCATCTGAAGTCGAGAGGGCTTGGGAGTTCGTTTCTCGAGTCCAGTCTGAGACAATTGTGTTCAGCCCTTCTGGCAAGATCATCGAACCATCTCTGGCGAAGTCTGAGGCTGATAAAGGCAAAAAGGTTGAGGGAGAGGGTCAAGGAGATTCTTTTTTTGAGAACGCTGAGCTCGCTGCTGGGGCCATGGCATCCATCCTCCCTGAATCTGATGTAGCGAGGGCTTGCTCCATGCCTCTAGAAGAGGCAATCACCTCAGCTCTTTAGGGGGCCACCATCGTAAGTCTTTATGTTTTATGTTTTGATGTTCCTTCTTAGCCTCTACTAGTCCTTGATGCAGATCTTTTCTCTTACTCCTGTTCCTTAGATGGCTCTCCATGTAAAGGGTCTACTTGGTCGGGTCCGCTCTGTGGAGGATTCAGCCAAAGCTTTGAAGGCTTATGAACTTAAGGTTGCTGAACTTTCTCTCCAGAATGAGGATCTCAAAGCTTAGGTGAGTAGCCTTCAGGATAAGGCAGAGAAGCAAGCTTCAGAGCTCCAGGACCTTCAAAGGGCTAAGTCCAAGGCGGAGAAGGGCGAGAAGAAGGCTCGAGATGAGCTAAGGATTTCAGGGGATGAGCTGAAACACAAGACTGAGCTCTGGTCCAAGGCCAATCAGGATGCCTTTGATGCCCGCTGCTCTCTTGATACCTTGAAGCAAGAGCATGAGGCCATCTGCGAGGCGAACGAGGCCCTTTATTAGGAGCTCAAGGAGAAAAATGACCTGATTGCCGAGTTAGAGGATGGCGTCACCACTCAATGGGCTTCTGGGTGGCTCGCTTTTCAGCAAAAAACCTCCAAGACCTTCAAGGATTTGGACTTCAATTTTTCTGTCCCTACTGAGGAGGAGTTGGAAGAGTCTGACTCTGATGTCGAGGAAGATCCCCCGACTCTTCCTACCGAAGCATCAGAGTAGGAGGTGCCTGTTCCCCCGGCCATGTCTATAGCTGCTTCTTTCTCCGCTGGCCTTGTGAATGAGGCTCTTGCTCAAGATCCTTTGACAGATAGGGCAGAGGTTCCTGGAGCTAGTATCCCTGAAAACCCAGCTACTCCAGCCTCTGGTTCCATGCCTTCTGAGCCACCGGGCTATGGTCCTTTAGCCGAGGCTGCATCTGCTTTATCACAGGATCTCCTGTCTACTCCTCCTTCAGAAACTTAGGAATTTGTACTTTCTATGGACATCAGTTGTAATTTTTATGCTTGAAATACATATTATCACTCAAACTTTTGAGCTATTTGCTGACGTCATGACGCTGATGTCAATATACATATTATTTTGTGCTTGGATCTGTGTATCTTCTTGTAGATTTGCGCGTTTTCTTGTTCTGCTTGATTTGTGCTTGATATGTTCCTCTTGACTGCTTTATATCTTTATATACTCTCCTTGTCTCCTTGCCCCCTTACTTTGAGGGGTGCTGAGCACTCCTTAAAGCAAAATTAATTGGGTTCAGGGAGTGGCCTGCTGAACATGCTTTGCTTCTTGAACCATACTTGAATGTTCTTGGGGATATTTACCACCGCCAGCGTCTGAACTTTTCGTAATTTTCTTCTTGAGGCCCTAATAGCTACCCCCTTTTTTTGCTGATCTCATTTTCTTGAGCTCTGTATGCGCTTAGTTCTTGTCCTCAACTTGGAGGGGGTGTATAAGTTTTCTTGGAAACAAACTTACCTAGTTTGTAGGGCTTTAGAAGGTCTGGTGTTGGTCCGACCTGAAGAGGTCCAACCTGTTTTCTCAAATCGCATGGGTCTAGAGAGTGCTCCAAGAGAGGTTCATGGCCTTCATCAAGGCTCAAAGTTGGAAGTTTATACTAGGACTCACTTGATTGATCAGGATAAGAACATACACCAGTTGCCTTCCTATCAGTTCGTCATATGTGTGAGTTAGCAAGGATGTAATTGCATAAATCACATCTTTTAGCATTGCCAGAGGTCTGATGAGCCTTCTCATTGCGGATTTTGGTTCACCCTTCGAATAGGAGCTGCAGCTTATTGTACTAGACCTCTTTCCTTTGTGTTCTGTCTAAAGGCCTAGAAGTTTGTCCAAGCCCCCACTGTGCTGGAGGGTCAGGCCCTTCAGGTTGGATGTTCTTGATTTTTCTACCATTCCCGAGGTCGAGGAAGGTGACGATGTGTGAACACTGCTCCTTGTGCCTTCCTTTTTATTTAAGTTTCTGCCAGCTCTAATTGTTTAGGAGATTCTCCACGTGTAAACGCGAGTTTATCATGAGCTACTGGACTCTTCTTTGATTTATAAACGTGAGTTTATCATGAGCTACTGGGCTCTTCTGGCAAGCTCTTTGAGATCTCCCGCGAGCTTCTTGGCTCTATGGATGAGCTATTTAAGCTTTGGCGTGAGCTACTTGACTCTAGGGATGAGCTATTTAAGCTTTGGCGTGAGCTACTTGGCTCTATGGATGACCTATTTAAGCTTTAACGTGAGCTACTTGGCTCATATTGGGAACTGAGGAATTCCCTTGGCGGGCTACATGGCCCATATCATGAACTTCATAGCTCATTGCTGTAGGAATGTTTAGATAACTACAAATATGTGAATCACAAATTTGCTGCTTTATTAAAGATCTCTCTCCTTTTTTTTTTGTTACAAGGGAGACTTACTGAAAAAACCTTTTAAGGTGCTCTGCATTCCAAGGGTGAGGTAGGATCCTTCTTTTCTCGGTTTGTAGTTCGTAATTCCCTGGTCTGATTACCCTAGAAATGATGTATGGCCCTTCCCAATTTAGTCCTAGCTTCCCATGAGTGGGATCTTTTCTGGCAAGTAGGAGCTTTTTAAGCACCAAGTCCCCAACTTTAAAGCTTCTGTGCCTAACTCTTCGGTCATAATACCTTGCGGTCTTTCTCTAGTAGTCTTAGATGTGACGTAGTGCTATGTCTCTCTTCTCATCCAGGAGGTCGAGGTTCAGCAGGAGAGATTCACCATTGTGCTCAGTATTGGAGAATTCAACCCTAGGAGAAGGGAGCCCCACCTCCACTGGTGCCACTGCTTCGGTTCCAAAGGCTAGAGAAAAGGGGTTTCCTGAGTCGCCGATCTGGCAGTGGTCCTGTAGGCCCATAACACTTCCGGGAGGCATTCTACCCACTTTCCTTTCAGGTTAGCTTGGTCTTTAGAGCAGCCTTTAGGGTTCTGATGGTAACTTCTGCTTGTCCATTAGACTGGGGATGAGCCAAAGTTGAAAAATAGTTCTTTATTCCAAGCTCGGCACAAAATCCTCTGAACTTTGTGTTGTCAAACTGCCTTCCGTTGTCAGATACTATTGCCCTGGGAACTCCGAACCTACAAATTATGGATTTTCAAACAAGTTTTGTCCTTTTTGCTCGGTTATTGTTGCCAAGGCTTCAGCTTCTGCCTATTTAGTGAAGTAGTCCACCCCCCCACAATAGCGAACTTACACTGCCCTGCGCCAGTGGGAAGGGGTCCAAGTATATCCAGCCCCCATTGTTGAAATGGCCATGAGCTTATCACTGAGGTCAACAGCTTAGGTGGACAGTGGAAAATGTTGGCGTGTTCTTGGCAAGTCTTGCATCTCTTCACCAATTCGGCAGCATCCTTGAGCATGGTGGGCCAATAGTATCTCTGCCTTAATACCTTTCCTGCCAAGGCCCGCGTTCCGATGTGATTGTCGTAGATTCTCTCATGCACCTCTCTGAGTATATAGTTGGCATCTTCATCACCCACGCACTTAAGGAGAGGTGCTGAAAAACCTCGCTTGTACAGACTTCCCTGCAATAAAGAAAACCTGGCTGACCTGGACTTTAGCTTGGAAGCCTCTTTGGGGTCGTTGGGTAAAGCTCCGTTGTGCAGATACTCCATAATAGGATCTATCCAACTCGGCTGAGCTGAGATGGTAAGTATTTCTTCCTCCTCAATGCTCACTGAAGGCTTTGGAAGGTGCTCCACTGGTATCAGTCTATTCAAGCTTTTCTGAGAGGCTGTTGCCAGTCTTGCCAAAGAATCTGCCCGTGATTTTTTCGATCTGGGGACGTGTCTGACCTTAACCTACACGAACTTCTTAATCAATTCTTGTACTTTTCTGAGGTAAAGGATCATTTTTCTACCCCTGGCTTCATATGACTCCTCTATTTGTTTTACTACTAGCTGAGAATCGCTGCAGACCTCCAGCTGTTCAGCTTCCATTGAGTGAGCAAGATTAAGCCCGGCTATAAGAGCTTCATATTCAGCCTCGTTATTTGAAGCCTTAAACCCAAACTTGAGGGCATATTCGACATCTATTCCATCTGGAGAGGTCAGGATTAAACCTGTGCGCTTCCTTGTGCATTAGCAGCTCCATCCACTGAAAGCCTCCATATAGGGAGGTTGAGGACTGACTCCGTGATCTCCGTTGGTGCTGCTGCCGTGAATTCTGCGATAAATTCTGTCAAAATCTGTCCTTTGACGGTGGTTCTTAGTTTATACCTGATATCAAACTCACTGAGCTCTATTGCCCACTTAACCAGCCTTCCAGAAGATTTCAGCTTATACAACACTTGTCTCATTGGCTGATCTGTTGGAACTTTGATGGTATGAGCCTGAAAATAGGGCCTTAGTCTCCTAGCTGTTGTGACCAAGGCTAGAACAAGTTTCTCCATCTTTGGGTATCTCTCCTCTGCTCCCCTCAGAGCTCTGCTGCAGTAATAGACTGGATGTTGAGCTCTGTCTCGTTCCCCAACCAGCGCTGCGCTAGTTGAGAAATTCGAAACGGCTAGGTAAAGGGCCAGGACCTCTCCTTCCAACGGACTTACCAAGACCGGTGGTGAGCTCAAGTATCTCTTCAGTGCATTGAACGCTTCTTCGCATTATGTGTCCCATTGAAATGCATTTTTCAAGATGTGAAAGAATAGCTGACACTTATCGCTTGACCTAAACACAAAACGGCTCAGTGCAGCTATCCTGCCTGTCAAGCATTGCACCTCCCGGGTGTTGGATGGTGGCTGCATATCTAACACATCTTTTACTTTCTCCGGGTTGGCTTCAATTCCTCTGCTGTTAACTATGAAGCCCAGGAACTTCCCAGCCGAGACCCCGAACTCATATTTCGTAGGGTTGAGCTTCATTTTGTACTCTTTGAGGATCTGAAAGGACTCGGCCAGGTGCGTAATATGGAGTGCTGCCTTTAGGAATTTTACCAGCATGTCGTCAATGTAGACTTCCATGGACGTCCCTATCTGCTTTTAAAACATTCTGTTCACCAACCGCTGGTAAGTGGCTCTAGCATTTTTCAAACAAAAGGGCATGACTTGGTAACAATACGTTCCTTGTTCCGTAACGAAAGAGGTCTTCTACTGGTCGCTTGGGTCCATTCTAATTTGATTATAGCCTGAAAATGTATCCATGAAGCTAAGGAGCTCGTGGCCAGCAGTGGCATCTATTACGAGGTCGATTCGAGGTAGAGGAAAGCTGTCTTTCGGGCACTCTCGGTTGAGGTTAGTGAAGTCAATGCAGAGCCGCCACTTGTCATTGGTCTTTTTGACTAATAGCACATTGGCTAGCCAAACGGGATAGTCCACTTTCCTGATGGCTTTGGCGCGGAGGAGATTGCTGACCTCCGCATTGATTGCCTTCTGTCTTTCTGAGGCAAAACTTCTCTTTTTTTGTTTAATGGGCTTGCAGGTGGGATTCACACTCAATTTGTGTGTGATGACCGAGGGATTAATGCCCTCCATATCTTCCTGTTTCCATGCAAAAACTTTTGTGCTTTCCCTCAGGAACTATATAAGTCGTCCCATAATCTCATTGCTTAACTTAGATCTGACGTAGACGAGGTGTTCTGGCTCCTCGTCGAGCTGGATGGGTTCGAGCTCTTCTGATGGCGTTGGTCTGGTTCCCAGCTCATTTCTCATATCGAGCTCGTCCAGTTGTATGCTTTCAACCTCTTTCTGCTTCATAGAAGCAACATAGCACTCCCTTGCGATATGTTGGTCTCCTCGGACCATTCCAACTCCATTTTTCGTTGAAAACTTCACAACCAAATGATAGGCAGAGGGGATGGCTTTCATTGCATTGAGTGATGGTCTTCCAGTAGCATATTGTATGCTGAGGGGGCCTCCACCACTAGGAACTTCACCGTCGTAGTGGCCTGACATGGCGGGTCTCCCATCGTGAGCACAAGCTGAATAGACCCTAGTGGCAGTACTCTTTTTCCCGAGAACCCCAGTAACTTTTCCCTTCCTATGTCCATCTTGTCAAAAGCCGAGGCAAAGATGACGTCTGCAGAACTTTCGTTGTCGATTAAGACTCGGTGAACCGTTCTATTTGCCACAACGACCCTTACTACCAACGAGTCATCATGGGGGTGTTGGCAACCTTCCATATCCGAGTCTGAGAAGGTAATAGTGTTATCCAGCCGAGGTGCCTTGGACATAATATTTACCTTCAGTGGTTCTCCTGCTCTGATTCTTCGTAGATGAGCCTTTCTAGCTGAGCTGGACTCTCCACCTCCGGCAAATCCTCCCGAAATCACCCTGATTTCCCCCAGGGGTTGTTGATGTTAGGCAAAGGCTTGCTGTCGAGGTGGCGGAGGTGGAAGAATCTAGTTTTGGTTGTCTTGGGCAATGTATCGGCGCAAATGCCCTCGTTGAATTAAAATTTCAATCTCCTTTTTGAGTTGAATGCAATCATCGGTGTGATGGTCATGATCTCTATGGTACTTGCAGTATTGGGTAGGGTTTCTCTTAGTTGGATCAGCTTTTATTCAAGATGGCCACCTCAGGAATTTCTCGTTCTGTACCTCGAATAGAATTTGTGAAATTGTTGCGGTGAGTTGAGGCAACGGCCGAGGTGCGTACCTTGGTTGCAGTTCTGGCTGTGGAGGACCTAAGCGATCCCTGACGTCTCCCCTTCTTTTGGGGGAACGATCCCTATTTCTCCTTGGAGACTTGTCTCTCCCTTTCTTTCTCTCTCTTCTGGGACTTCGGTCTCTCTTCTTCTCTTCTTTCTCTTTATTTTTTTGCACCGCTGAACTCCCCACCTTAGAGAGAAGAGCCTCCTCACCGTTAATGTACTTTTCTGCCTTTGCAAGCACCTCTGCCATGGTTGCTTGTGGATTTTTTAAGATGGAGAACATTAAGTCTTTGGATTGCACCCCCAATCCGGCTATAAAAGCAATGATGGCAAACTTTTCATCCGGGACATCTACTTTCAACGATTCTGAATTGAACCTCTGGACGTAAGACCTCAGGTTCTCTTGAGGCCCCTACTTCATGTTCAATAGGTGATAGCTCGGCTTTCTATATATTCGGGCCCCTATAAAATGAGATACGAAAGCTATGGAGAGCTCTTTAAAGGATGAGATAGAGGCTGGGGGGAGTCTGTTGAATCACGCCAAGGCTGAACCTTTCAAAGTGATAGCAAAGGCCCTGCAGCGCACTGGATCTTGGTACCCGTGCAACTCCATCTGATTTTTGTAAGTATTGAGGTGATCTACAGGGTCCTTTGTTCCGTCGAAGACCTCTACCTGTGGCATCCTGAACTTTGGTGGGAGAGGAAAACGTAGCACTCCCGTGGTGAATGGGGATTCAGTCTGCTACACGAGGGCGTCCATTGTTATCGGGGTCTTGCCCTTTACGGCCTCCTTCATATGGCTGAGCTCTTGCTGGATGCCCCTGAAACGTTGTTCCCAGTATTGCTCCCTTCTTTCCTGCTGATAAGGGAAGAAGTCGTCTCTCTCTCCTCCGTCGTTCTGGCTATTTTCTTCATTGTGGCCATTCCTAAAGGGTTGGGGGGAATTTCCCCCATGGCTTGGCTATCTTCCCCCCTTTCATCGGCTTCCCTGAGGGGGTCAAGGTATTGCTGCTCCCTTAGCGGGGGATTATACTGGCTTTCTTGGGCCCGTTATGCCTCCTGTGGGCGTTGAAGAAGCTTCATGAGCTCCTCGTTCTGTTGTACCAGGCGTTCATTGGCTTGGCGAAGAGCAGCCAATTCGTCGTTGATGGGAGGATCCCTTATAGGGGGATCCGTCTCCGGGGCGTTTTCATATTGTCTGTCGTTGTCAGCATCACGTTGACCTATCACTCGAGGTGGATTTGCTTGACTTCTACCCATATTGCGAGTCGAAATCATCAATCACTGAAAAATCAGCTTCTTTGTAACAGGAACAGTCGTTCCCACAGACAACGCCAAACTGATGGTGTTGAACCATGGGTGTGAGCAGAAGGCGTGAGTGAAACTATTTCGTATGGAACTGAGCTACAAGGCTCGTGAGAATGATCGGTCAATGTGTTGGTTATCTGAGATGGGATGTATGTGACATAGTGAAAATATAATGGTTCACCGGCTGGGGAGCTCGGCTAGTCCACTCTTTAATGGAGGCTCTTGCTCCTAGGATCAATATTCCTCTCAAGAATGTTTTTTGTTTACCAGACGCTTTTGATACACGTAGGGTCATATATCTTTTTCGATGGGGGCATCATACAATATTTATAATGCAATTCCTAATCTCTAAGGAATATCCAGCGAGATCTTTGCCCTTCACCCGTGGGATTTTCCTTGATTTTAGGGGAGGATCTTGGTTAGTTGAGATTTCATGTCTTGATTGTAGTTTCCTACTGTTTTGGGTGCACTTGCTATTAGCCAGTTGTTCACTCCGTGTTTTCTCTATCATCTTGCCTGGGGTGAGTTCTAGGTCAGCACCACTGAGCTCAGGATACCTCATCCGACCTCCCTCCTAGGCTGGCCTCTTTGTCTGAGCTCATACTTAGAATATTTTCTTGGTATCATCAAATATTGAAATTCATTTAATCAATTTTTTGGTGTGCTAAATTATATCAATTTTTTGGGTATTAAATCAAATTTTATTTGATTTTGCTAAATTTTTAATTTTTTTGGTACTAAATTTAGAGAAGGAAAATTGTGAAAATAATAATTTTTTTGGGATGAAATTATCACTTTTCGTTAGCATTATTGACAGAAGGGAGACAGAGTGAGGGCCTTCATGCAATAAGTTTTAAACCTCAAAGAGTCTCTGTGTTATTTGTAAAATATCAGGAAATGTTTGTATAATATTACCAAAATTTAGGAAATGTCCGTATTTTTTACCCAAAATATATATGTTGGTCTTATGGTTTTGGATTCATGATTTATTAGAATCTAAAATAACGCAATTCCAATATGAAACAATTTAAAAAAACACAATTCGAGTATGACCTTACACGAATCCATTAACGCCCTTGTTAGAAGTTTTTATGCGGTGGACAACTGGCTCGCATTTGAAATGATAAAAAAAAAAGCTCTTATTACCTTATTTCCACTACTACTAGGGTGGAATTTAATAATGACCAGATTCCCTAGTTAGCTCTGAAGCAACCTGGGTAGAAACATGACAATCATTTTTTTTAAGTGTTAAAAAGTTCAGCATTTGATTTGATCAAAGCTAGCTTGGTCATGGTTTGATAGATTGAAGAAAGCTTAGGGTGACAAGGCATAGATAAATACAATTTTATGCTTTTCTGTAGTTTAAACAATCTCTTAGAAGAACTGCACTTTAGGCTGATATTTGTAAATTTATTTATATTTTGGTTTTAAAAAAGATTAAATGTACATTAATATAAAAGACATTTTCATTATGAAACCGTGATGCCTAACATTATGTTTGAGTACCCTTATTTATCCTTTATCCTTGATATCCTATAGTAAATACATAGATTGATAGAACATAACTAAAACCAATCTCCTGCTTCTTGCACTAATTGGATGTATTACATCTGCAATTGGATATAAAGAAGCAGCGAATGCTAAAGGCTATGATACTGAGATGATGAGCATAAGTTCCATGCATGCAGCATACCTAAAGTCTCTCAGTCCAAAAAATAGATGTAGAGTTTTCCAAGAGACTTCGACTCCGAGGCCAAGCCTCCATCAAAGCATCTAGAGCGCTACCCCGAGTTCCAGCAGGCTAGTCGTTATGCAAATTGAGAGCAATGCTAACTAAAAGGAAGTCATACAAAGTTACCTCATGGACCTCTGGATTAATAATTTCATATTTGTGGCCAGCAAATTTACTATCTCTTGAGCTCACTATCCAATCTTTCCACAGGCTAACATTTACCAACTTCCAAAAGTCGATTATGGCTTAGGCATATCATACAAAAGGGGTAAAGAATGGCAGAAAGACACAATATGAAGACTTCTGGCCATATCCAGAAATAAAGATCAAATTACACTCACTTCAACAAGTAACATGGATCAAATTGACTTTAGTGTTATATAGATCATTTAAGATGAGGTTTTTAATCCAAAATTTATAGCTACTCCATTTCTATAGCATGAGCTGGTTAAATACAAGTGGATATAACTGCTTAAAACTGTGTGAACTTTTAAAAACATTGTTGATGAGATATGTAACATAGTCTGATGACCTGAGAGAGAACTTCAGTTTTAACTATCACACCCCCACCCCGGATCACATAGGGTGGACGATGAACCGGCCACCAAGACCGTAACCTACCAATTCTATGCATATATAGTGAGTGAGTACAAAGTACAACAAAAGACAAATAATAAAGAGATTTATATCCTACATATCTAACGAATATCAAAAAAATAAACTAAATATCATCCAACATTATTATCAAACCATAAATAAGCCATAATGCACAGCACCGCCAACTCCACCACCACCAGCACCTCCAACAGCAACAGCACCACCGCAGCCACAACAGAAAAGCCACACAGCCACCACCAACTCCACCACCAGTGGCACCTCCTCCAGTGCCACCATTGCCACAGCCACAACCCAGCATCACTTCCACCGCCAAATTCACACCCATAACACCACTTCCATTGCCACCATCACCATCTTAGGTAAGCATACCCAAATCCCAAATTCCCCTAAACCTTATCCCAATTTTTGGTCCCAAATCCCCACTGCTCTCTCTTTCTCTCTCTCTCGCAAACACACACACACCCCTCCCTGCCCTCTGTCTTCAATGTGATCGGGTCAGTCTGGGAGAAAGAAAGGGGGAGAGCAAGTAGCATGAAGAAGGTGGAGGAGTTGCAAGACCTTATATCAGATTGTAACCTGCTTGAAATGGATTTCAAAGGTCCAAGATTCACCTGGTCCAACAATAGGCTAGGAAAAGCTAATGTTCAAGAAAGTATAGACATGGTCTTGGTTAATTCAGATAGGAACCTCTACTTCCCACAGATGCAAGTTATACATGAAGCCAAAATGGGATCAGATTATTCCCAACCATTATCAGCTTGGATCCAAGTCAGAAAAAGTTTCATTGCTTCTTCAAATTCGAAGTTATGTGAATGGAGGACTTGTTGGTCATTAAAAAAAAGTGGGAGAGTAGTATGGAGGGATCTGCAATGCTCATTATGGCAGAAAAAACTACAAAGATTGTGGCAAGGAACTCACCTGCTAGATTAGGCAGAAATTTGAGAATAACCGGAAGATATTAGCAGATTTAAATTCAAAGCTTATCAGTGTACCAATGATAGAAGCCTTAGACGACAATCTCATATTGGAGTCCGAAATTAGTGCAGAGATTGATGATATAAGAAGAAGGGAAGAACAATTCTAGAGGCAAAGATCAAGGATCAACTGGCTAAAATCTAGTGACCAAAACACAAGGTTTTTTCATTTGAGAACTATACAGAGGAGACAAAGAGTTAAAGAACCATATCAGAGATTATTTCCAAAATTTGATATCAACTACGGGTTAGAGAAATTTAGAATAGGCTCTGGGGACTGTGGAATGCAAAGTTACTAAGGCCATGAATCAAGGGTTGTTGACACAGATAAATGACGATGAAGTGTTCAACGCAGCAAAGCAATGTCTAACAGACCTCAATCATGCAAAGTTTGCTCTATCAACCAGCTTATTATCCAACCGTATAAAGAGTGAAATAAAAGGATGGTAAAGGACCTATTCAATAAAGAATAAAACAGAGCTATCTTAGCCATTCCTTTACCCAAGTTCCCAGGACCCGATAGAAAAATATGGCAGCTGAGCCCAAAAGGAATCTATACAGCTCGTTCAAGTTATTCTTTAGCACTCAGCTTCAAATATACTCCTTCCATGGAAGAGAGTTCCTATTTTGTCCCGCATCCAAAATTCTGGTATGTTGTGTGGCATATGAAGGCACTACCGAAGGTTAAGCATTTCTGGTGGTGTAATAATTCACTAGCCACTGCAAAAAATATTTCATTAGGAAATGTGCAGAATCTACTTTTTTGTCATATCTATAGAAGGGGGATTGAATCTGTTGAACATATCTGATTTGGAAGTGAATGGACTAAAAAGGTGTGGTTTGGGTCAGAGCTAGGGCTATGTTTGGATAAGGGTATTCAAGGATCAACTCTTCAGTGGGCATCCTGCCTGCTGGAATCCATTAAGGATATGCCCTATTCTCTAGAGATCATGGGGAAAGTTGCAACTTTTGCTTGAACCATCTGGAAAGCGAGGAACCAGAAGGTCTACTTTCACCAAGAAGAGCCCAATGCTCTTGCTACTGCCTTGAAACTCAGATGTTATGGAAAGAGGCAAGCTCAATTGGGAAAGGAGCAAAACAAATAGTCTTAAACAACCCAAGCCAAACAGAACAAGAAGTCTCCCAATTAAATGAAGGACTGAAGCAGTGTTGTGATGGTGCATTCAAAGACGAAAGAGCTGGCTATTGGAGTTGTTTTGAGGGATTCAAATTGAGGGTTGTTGGATGGAATTGCCAAAACTATCCCAGAGGTATCAAGTTTATATGCAGAATCAAAGGCAGTCAGGCAAGCTTGTTTACTTGCACACACTCAGCGGTTACAGCAAGTCACTATTTAGAGCGACAATATGGAAGTAATCAAGCTAAGCTCAACAAAAGGAGTTCCTCTTTGGGAGATAAATGCCTTTGTTAAAGACATTAAGCAAGTTGCTAATTCCCTTAATCTAAGGTTTCTACACAAGCCAAAAGTCTTTAACAAGAGAGCAGCTCATTGGGTGGCAGCATCGATTTTATCCAACTCACTGGCATTGAGTCAGATCAGCAGCCCACCTACAAAGTTAGTGGATTTTTTATTTTCCGACTATAATCAACATTTCTCTGCTTAAATGAAATTACAGTTTCTTGATAAAAAAATAAAAATTATCTTTCAATTAATGAGAATAACATGTTTTTGTTCTTGGGCTTCATTTTAATTATATGTGATATGGGATACCAGTAACGTAGTCGAGCCAAAGGTACTATCTATCAAACAAAAAAAATTAATATTAAAAAAAACATTTAGTCACACATTACACCCAAAAATATGCACTGAATCAAAACCCTTAAATAGGCAATAGAAATCTACAACTTCAAAGTGCTCTTGGCATCTCTATAATCCAGAACTGACATGAAATAAGTATCAACAATCGAACAAAGGCAAAATAATATGGCAACTAGTTGTTTGAATGGCAAAATTTTATAAAGCACAAGAGCGGATCAAATTAGTTCAAGAAAGTTGATCCTAAGGTCTAAAATCAAACTCAAAATTCTCCCCCTCAAAAATGTCACATCCACACCCTCTCACGTGTTTTTTCTTCTCTCACGTGCCTTCTCTCTCTTCCCTCACCCCTCAGCCTCAACTCTCATACACTCTCCAAAGACCCACTCTCTCTGCCTATTCTCTCACTGTTTCTTTGCTCCTCTACCATCATCTCTCTCACCCTCCTTTCTATTTTCACCTCACCCCCATCTCGCTCGAATCAAACCATCGCCTCCTAGCAGCGACAACGGTGACGATCTCTCTTTATCTCTCTTAGCAGTGAGGTTCCCTTAACCTGATTATTGCCCCTCTCTCTAAGTCAATACGTTATAGCCAAGGTGAAATCAAGCCCATGATTTCCAAGAGAAAGCCAATGCCACTCTCAGCTTCTCTACACCATAGCATCTGCGTCGCTTTGAGGTAGTTTTCTTCCTCCCCTCCCCTTCTTTCTCTCATCCTTTCTGTGCACAAAATTCCCTAAAACCCTCTATATTTCACTCACCCACACACATGTACCCCCTCCTCTCTCTGTCATCTCTTTCTTCCCCATTTCTTCATTCTCCCACCCATTTCTCACCTCTCTCTCTAGCTTCCCTCTCTGTTCTTTGGTTGTATCTCTAAAACCCTTTACAACTTTGTCAACACACCCTCACCCTCTCTCACCCATTTATCTCCTCACATCCCTCTCTCTGTGAGCTTTGATTTTCCTTTCAATTCATTTATGTGCGTATTAGTGACATGAAATTATCGTATTATGTCATAAAGTGATTTGATTTTTGTGGGTAGTTGGTGTGCTTTTCAGAGGAGATTCACTGTGCTTGCAATTATGTGATTCTTTAGGTTCGGTTTGATACTGTTACCGATTCTTCACAGTGAATTAAAGACACAAGCTTGTATTTATTTCTTTTGATTGGTGGATAACCCCCTTAACTTTGCTATTAAATCACACTTAAGTTTACTATTCAGTAGCCTATTATTGCTTGGCATATCTTTCTTATAAGTCATTTGTTTTAGTTAGATGTTTTGACTCCTAATTTCTTCACGTTTGTGAATTATCTTTGTTGGTAATTTTTTGATTATTTTTTTTGGAATTTTTTTATATTTATAAAATGAATGCATTGGGATTTATGCTTCGTTTGTGTTTTAGCCTTAATGCATTGATTAGAAATAGGTTCATTAGATAGATTTTGTTGCTTGCTTAATTCAAATTTGATTCGCATTCGGTGTAGTTTTAAATAAGTGGAAAGTGAGAATCTATTAGGGCTTCATTCTCTAAAGTCAGTTTTGACCTTCTATATTGCATTGGTTTGTGCAGTGTTTTCACAAGCTTGTGTACAAGTTGTTTTTTTTTTTTGGGTCCCCTTTTTAAAAGAATTTTGTCAAAAATTCCTTGAATAATAACTATGCACATTCTCTAATTAGCATTTTATTTTTTGTTGTTATGGGGGTTCATGCAATTTACTGAGTATTTTTATGAGAATTCGATTCACACGTTACATATCTAAAGCTTTTCTGAGAGTTGTGTTGAAGTTAGTCTGTGTGTGGTCATTATATATGTTTCGAAAGAATAGATTACAAGTGGTTTCATTAATTTTTCATGTTTAGTTGGTGGTTATATTTTGTGTATTGATTGGTTTTTGGCAAAATTTGACCAAATAATAATTAGTTATGGCTATTTAATGCAACAGTAGTCGGTTAATGTGGTTATATTAAGGTAAGACTTTGCCATGATGGTGACAACTATAATTGGGTTGGCCTGTGTTTTCTTCAAATTCATGGTTTTCTTAATAATAAATAGGCATGTCCAAATTATTAGTATGTTTAAACATGATTAAGAAATATAGAGATTGTGTACACACATTGATATTCTTGAGATACTATTTTTAGAGAAAATTTTGTCAATTTTTTTTTTAAATGGAGAGATTGTTTGTATACAGGGTCAAAGTGACACATGTTAAATGAAATTTCTCAAAGAGCCAAGGACAAACTACCACTACCACCATAACTAACTCGCCTCCCCCTTACACTTTGGTTGAGTTAATTTCTTTTCCACGAAGTTAATTAATTTATATGAGATTCTATTTTCGTTGAAATTTAATGGATGCTCCCAACTCTACCGGTCATGGCCTTTACATGCTTAGAATTGTATTATTTGTTATTTTGAGCAATGTGTGGATTTTGTATTATTTTTGGGTTTGAGATTTTGTAGAGTTATTCGTAGTGCTTCAGTTGAAATGGTTTGGAATGTCTTTAGCGGCGTTTTTAAGATTTGATCTCTTGGACATTTCCCACGTTGATTAAACAACCAGCGTTTTAAGATTCATTGTGTGTTAGACATTTCTGAGGTTGTCACAGATACCTTGGAATTGGAATTGAGTTTGCAGTTAGCAATTGTTGTTCTTGCGAATTAAGTGGAAGGGGTGTCACTCGATGCATTGAATCTTTGATTGCAGTAGTTGAATTGAATTTATGGTTGATTTTTTCTGGTACACATCGGTAATCATAAATGGTGGCATGAGGTAGTTGGTATATGGGATATGGCGTTGGATTCTTTAGATTTACTATTATGCCGTTGTTGCAGTTAGATTTATTGTGATTTGATGGCGAGTCCAATAATTTGTGTGGGTCGTGTTTTCTTTAAACTGTGGCAGTGTTTTAAGATTTGATTTCTTGGATGATTGTGGTGAATAAATTGAAAATAGAGAGATGCAATATATTTATTGTTCAATGTTTTATTTTTTTAGTTTTTATCAATTTGCTTGCGAAGGAAAATACCAATTTTACAAAATATTCCACACACTCACATTTTTACGAAGTGAGCACCTTCCATTTCTATTACCTCTATTTGGCAATGTTTGAGTGTTAGGTGAGAGTAGGGTTTCTTGCAATTTAGGACTTGATTTTTACTTAGGTGGAGGAAAGTAATGGTGGCTATCGTTCCAATTGTATTTTTTGGGTGATCGACTACATAGATATATTACCGTTGAAACAATTGTACACTTGTCATGCTTAGCATGGGTTATCGCTAGTCTATATAATAAAATACATAGTCTTGTTTACACAAAACACAACAACGCTCTAAATCGTTTAGATATGGTGGTTTATGTGACTTAAAGTTTTATCTTTTAACCACAAAAACTAAAGTTTATCTACATTTAACCATTAGCCACGATAAAATAAAATAAAAAGGCGCATTGCACGAGACACCCTAGTCAACATATATAGCATATATATGGAATATCCACAAATGCACACCCACATGTTTAATATAAGAAATTCACCTCGGCCCCCAAATTCCAATTCAAAACCCCTTATCTCAATCTTAATTTAATCACTACCCAAACCAAAATTACTACATATCACGATCAATCTCTATTCCTAATTTCCTACTTTCACAATTTTGTATATCATTTGGGCACTTCATGTCCATTAGCATATGCTTTAAATATCATTTAAGTTTTTATCAAGGTAACTTTTTTAATATGAGATAATAGGGTTTGGAAGTAATCAGGAATGCTTTAAAAAAATTTCTTAAGGTTTGGGGTCAAATAACAATTTTTGGAAATTTTGGGTTCAAAGTATAATTTTTTTAAAAAAAATAATTTTCTATTTTAGTGACTACAATAAAACTCCTAGAATTTTATTTAAGGTTCTAGAGACCAACTTTTGATAATATAACATTGATTTCAATCATTACGTCTAAACCCTAACTTTGACAAATTAACCCAAACGTTATTGGGTCATTTCATAATTTCAAATTTTCAAAAACAGCCACTTTAATTATTAGAAATTTTATTTTGATCCCTAAATAAAATCATTAACAAATTGAATTTTCCACAACCACAAGTCTCAACCTTAGCTCTCAGGAAATAATCCAAGGATAGAATCGTTAGATTAATAAATTATGCCCATAATCAAACAAACATCCCATCAAAATTCAAATTAACATCGAACTTCAGAGAGAATTAACCAAACTTACAGACTTGTAATACTAAACAAGCAAATAAACACCGTAATTGGAAAAGACGAAGAATCAAGATACGATGAATTAGTCAATCAAGGAACTAACTAGTCAATTAATCATACAGTTCCAAATTAAGATATAGTTTATGTACCACTGTTTTGATTAGGAGAAGACAGAAAGAAGACAATCGAAAATGCGTGTTAAAAGATTAATTGACGGAATCTTCTAGAAGAGACAACCACAACAAATTCATAAAGAGAGGGGCAACGAGGATTCGACTGAGAGAGGAACGACGAGGAGTCGACTAAGAGACGGACAATGAGGAGTCGACGGAGAGAGAGAGAGGCGAATAAAATAGGGGAAAAAGATTTAGGTTTATGTAAGGGAGAGAAAAATGTATTTTATTATTTTTAATTAACAATTGTTAGTAGTGTTTAATGTAAAGATCGGAAATTAAATGCCAAAAAAATCTTGTTTTTTATTAAAAATTTCTAACGTTTAAATATAAACGATGGTGTTAGTGGCATTTAATTTAATGTCGGTAATTAAATGCCAAATTTTCTCATAATTCTTGTAATACTGGAGCTCACCTAATAGTTGCAAGTAGCTAAGATGTCATTTGTCATCTTCATTAAGTCTTGTATTTATTGTGTATGTAGTACATCAAATCTCCTTCAAGTCACACAATCTCTCTTTACCCAGTAGTGTCATTCATGACTAGTCTGGCAAGCAGTGAAAATTAAGAGGGAACAGTAGTGTTATTGATGGCTGGTCTGGCAAGCAGTGAAAATTAAGGAGAAACAACAGTGTCATTGATGGTTGGTCTGTGTGTAATTGATAAAAAAAAATTGGGAGAGAAGATATTGTCTTAATTTATTATATTGATCGAAATATTTTATTAATTTATTAAGTTTTGTTAACTTAATTTATTATATTGATCGAAATCTCATAAAATGTTACATCTTAGTTAGCGCTGCTCGGCCCGCAAATTATTTTTGGTCATAGTGTAGGCCTAAGCCCGTACTTGGGTAATTTATTGGACGAGTCAAGTCGGGCCGGGCTTCAGGTAGGGATAAATTACCTACAGCCTAACCCGTCACTTATTGGGAAGGCTTGCTTTGGGCGGGCTTGTTGTGTTCTATTGAAAAATGTACAACTCCATTTAATTTTTTTTGTAAATTATATTTTTGAATTAAAAATATAGTCACAATCAAAATGAAAAAAAGTTAAATAAAGAATAATGTTATTTATGAATAGAAAAGAAATTACATCACAATAAAATGAGTATATCTCAACTAGATTGACACCTATCCACCTATCTATCATTTGTACAATTCAACCCATAAAAAGCTTTTGTACATGAAAAACTTTTATATTTAATACATGAAAAAAATACATTATTCATAATATCTAAATTTCTAAAACTTCAAATTCTGGCATTGCGGAATTTATTTCCAGGTTTTGATTTCTCGCTTCAGCGACATACCAATCTTGAAGACACATGAAGACTTCCACTGTCTTTCCATCCAAGCAATTCATACGCTCATCAATGACACGTCTACTTGTACTAAAAGTAGATTCGGATGCTATAGTCGACATAGGAACTATTAGTATATTACAAGTCAGGGAAGAAAGACTTGAAAACCTACTTTCATATCCTTTCCACCATGTCAAAATGTCAAAATCAACATCTTCAACACCTACTATTGAAGCATTATAATATTGCTAAAGTTCAATTAACCCCCTAGATGTTGATATACCTTCTTTGGTCAAAATTGCAGATAGTATAGATATTTTATATTTACATTTATTAGTACTACCAACAATATCACCAAAAGTTGAGAAGGGATTAAGTGCAACACCATTCCCAAATGTTACACTATATTTATTAAAAAAAATTAAAAATAATATTTTATTTTCTTAATGTGTTTCATGTGCTCATCCTTTAAGTTATCATATAAAGACAGAAAAACGCTTGTAAAGCCAAATTTTTTAAATGAAGGGTCAATTAACATACCAAAATCAATAAATATAGAAAGTGGTGAGAAATATTTATTAAATTTAGATTGTATATTATGTAAAATAGTAGAAAATTCAGGTTCAATACTATATTGTTAAAAAAGATCACTGATACTAATTATATCAATATATAGGCAATTGTAATATTTGAATAATAATTATCAGATAAAGTCATAGTTATCTCATAAAAAACTTTCAAAAAATTTTCATTTCATCAATGACATCTCATTCCTCTTCGGTGGGATGCAATAATGAACTAGTGGTATCTATACTAACATAGTCATTTAAGGCAATTATATATTTAACTGTCACATCTAGCATTTTATAAGTAGAGTTTCACTTATGTTGTACATCATATGATATTTTTTTGCATTTTAAATAATTCTTTTTACACATAGTTCCAAATATCCTAAGTCTATTTTTAAAATCTATTATATGATAAATAAGATATCTAATTTTATCAATTACAAATATAATATCATGGAGACCATTTTGTACTATGAGATTTATAATACGACACATACACCTTATATGAAAAAAAAAGTATCTTTACATGGTAAAATTAAATAACATTTTAAATAACTTACAGCTCCACTATTATTTGTTGCATTATCTAATGTAATAAGAAAAATTTTGTCCTGAATACGATAAATTTATAACTGATTATAAATAACTTAAAAAATATTTTGTGTACTATGATTATCTTTAATCCTTGTAAAATTAATCACACATTTTTGCATAACTGTATTATCATTAATAAAATAAACAGTTATATATAAATATCATAATTGTTGGCTAAAAGTCCAAATATCATAAATCAAACAAATTTACTTTTAAGATTATCAAAATAAGCAATTAAAATATTTTTTTCTTGTACATAATATTTAATAACATCTCTTTGATATGTTTGACTAGAAAACTTTCGAAAAGAAAAATTAAAATCACTTTGTAACATTTTTTCAAATTCAGCATCTTCTACAATAACAAATAGAAGATTTTTTATAACAATTCATCAAACAATTGATTTTCTAACAAATTCAGGTTAATAACTAAAGTGTTTAATGTACCGGTGCTAACAAATTAGGATAACATTATTTATCTAATATCAATTTGACATTTTAATAAGCATGTCTTTATGTGCTCAGTTAAGTGACTAGTTTCTTTTTTTGAGTCTCCAGCAAAATCTTTTTACAATAATTATTTATAAACTTTTTTGATGTACTGACCCTATTAGAATTCTTAATTTTGATTTTTTCAATTTGTCTTTAATTATATAGTATACTCTCAATAGAATTCATCTCAAGCGTTAAAAGTGTTTCCCTTCACCCTAATCGATGTTTTCATTATCATTATTCAACTCAAGAATTTTGTTATAAAAAATATTTTCGTGAATGAGATGAAGTCATTAAGTAAATTAAATTATAAAAATAAAATAAATCATTAAATTATGTAAAAAAAACTTTCTCACCAAATGAGTGCACTTGACAATCTAGAGTTTTTGAAACAGCTGAAAGTTCAAGACTTCAGAACACTTGAAATGAAATGAAACCCTCTTTATTTATAAATTATAGATCAAAAAGTAATCGTTTATTCATGACCATTGGCTCAAATGAAATTGATAAATTTATAATTGTCTTAGCCGCTGGCTAAGATGATAGACAGTCACAATCAAAGTCACAGACAAAAAAAGACAAGACACCGACACTAAGTCTAAGACAGTCACAGATTGGCAGACCCCTTTACATGTGGTACTCAGTTGAAAAAAATTGAACTCACTAACTTTCAACATTCAAAGTCTCACCTACCACATTCTTCAACTCTCAAATTCTCAAAATTTGTGGGTGGGTTAATGGGGCGGGCTTCAGGTATGTGGGTGGATTATTGGGGTAGGCTTCGATTTTTGGGTCAAGTAATGGACTTAGAGGTAAACTCAATTCCTTTCATAAAGGTTATTGG
>CM042190.1:22516667-22562109 GCA_023539305.1 Ilex asprella | reverse complement strand
TGTTACATATCAGTGTGTACGGTACACCAACCAGTCAAAACTACAGCACCCAACAAAACCAGTGTTGGAGCAAATCAAAGGCTAAAGTTTTCATTTGAGCATTCGGCGTAGTTTCAACAAAGGCAAATATTTAGAAGAAAGTTATATTTGAGTTCAAAATATTTTTTATTTTTTTTGTATTGTAAAATTTCTTAAGCTTTCCAAGCAGGAATGGAACAACGTTGTTAGCCTAGGGAAGATGAAAGTACATAGAAATTAAACATTCTAAATTGTTTAAAAAAATTAATTATGAGGCAAAAATATATATTTTTAGAATATTTACCGTTAATTATATTGCAATAAGAGGAATATTATTTCTAATATTATCTGTAATAATGGTATCAAACATAAGATTATGGTAATAAAAAATACTTTTGAGTATCATATTGAAAAATGGTTTATAGTCATCAATCTTAATGGAAAGAATAAAATATAACAACATTATGTGACATGATAGAGGAAAAAAAAAGGGCATATATCATAATTGGTCACTAAATTTTACCTTTAAGTTCAATTTAATCCTACACACAGACAACAGAAAAAACATACTTGCAAATGATTACAAGTGGAATGCCCAAGTGGTGGATTGGCAGAAGCTAGGAATGAGATTTTTATTTTTGGGTGTCACCAACATGGAATCATTGTTTAACAATTAGGGTGTATTTGGTATGGGAGTTTGAAAACATGAATTAAGGAGTAAACTCTCTTAAATTCATGTTAGGTATCTGTAAAGTAGGGATAGTATTTCAAATCCGGCCCAGTCATGATTCGGACATGAAATTCTCATTCATGAGTTTCATGAAATTCAAAGGGGGTGAGTTTCATATTTCATATATACAAATTGAGTAAAAGACAAAATAATTATTTATATACAAATATATTACCATAATAATCATATATTCCTGCGTATATCAAACATAAGTATGAATAGTATTAAATATTAAATCTCATTTTTGAATTTTATATTTGGGTCAAATCCAAATTTAAACAATCTAATTTAAATCTCTCCTAAAAAATATATCAAATACACGGCAAGTATCCCACCGGCAAGTATAATGGCCTGAATTGTGAGGTAGAAGAAGATTTTTGTAATGTTTGACCAACCAGGTTAAAACCCCATTTAGAATCACCTCAACTCTTTAAATTTAGCCAGATACTTTACCAACCCAGATTTAAACAGCTCATACTTCAAATTTTATACAAAATCATATATTTTTTTAAAAATTATTAACAATCATTTATTTCTCTCATCGATCTTCTGTCAATAAATTAAAGTCGCACTGGAAAGCTCAGACAGAGAGAGGGGGCAGCTATAAGTGTATAGGGTTCATAGACATATGATAAGTCACAGATGTGTAGGGCGGCATGGTCAGGTTTGGCGTGTTGGGGGGGGTTTGCAGGCGTCGAATCACTGGTGCCTACCTTAACTACGTTATAGGGTAGAGAAAATAAGGTCCGTACTATAAATTTAATATCTTAATTACCCAAAAATTTAGCATATGTGAGATTTGAATCAACCCTACATGGGTTGAAAATTTCAGATCTATCAAATATTTTTTAATATATCATTCATCAACTAACGGTGACTGTGTGTAATATAAACTGTATTCATTTCTCGTGATTAGTTGTTCGTATAAGGAAAATAGTAGTCGGTTGTTTTAGATGCGTCAAAGGGCATCTCAATGTTGCCTCTCAATTTTCACTGCTTGCGAGACCAGGCATCAATGAAACTGTTGGGCAAACAGAGATGATTTGTTTTGATAGAGATTTGATATACTGTATATATAATAAAGACAAGATTTAATAAAAATGACAATGACATCTCTGTTACTCAAAAAAAATGTCATTTGTTATTTTTGTTGAGTCTTGCTTTTTTGTGTATGCAGCATACTAATTCTATTCAAATCACGTCATCTCTGTTTGTCCAACAGTGTTATTAATGACTGGTAGCAGTGAAAATTGAGAGGGAATAACAGTGATATTGATGGCTGGTCTGTGTGTAACTGATAAAAAAAAAAGGGAGAGAAGATATTGTCTATATACATTTTTTTTTATTTAATTTGTTAATTTAATTTATTATATTAATAGAAATCTCATCAAACGTTACATTTTAGTGTTATTTTAACGATTCTAATTAAATTAAAAAATTAAATCAAATTTATAAATTTAAATAGTATTTTATTTTCAGACGAATTTGCACAGAAAAAAAAGGACTGAAAAAACTGTAGACCCAGTTATACATGCAGAAGCTGAAATGTGCAGAGAGATGCATACAGACTGGACTCATCAATGTCAAACAGTAAATTAAAAGCGCATCAAGAGACAGCTGAGAGAGACAGAGAGAACAGCAAAGTAGCTCTATAGATAGGTTCGTAGATGTAGAAGCTGAAATGTGCAGAGAGATGCTTACAGACTGCATCCATCAATGTTAAACAGTAAATTTAAGGCGCATCAAGAGACAGCTGAGAGAGACAGAGAGAACAGCAAAGTACCTCTATACATAGGTTCATAGATGGTAGGAGTATACGACAAGTTACAGGTGGTAGAAGTATAGAGCGGTGTGGCAGGGTGGGCGTGGGGGTGGGGTGGGGGCTTCATTTACTGTTTCTTCACTCATTGTACACCAAGAGTTAACAAGAAAAAGAAAAAAAAAACAAATTCGGTATTATTCATTCATTTAACAAATTTATAATTATTTTTTATCGCCTTTATAGGTGTTTTAATCAATACTGTGGACTTGTAGTATTCCAAAAAATAGTAAAAATAATTATCGTAATAGTAATAAAAATACTTACAAAAATAATAAATTTTTTAATTGTAAAATTATCGAGAAAAATTAAAAAAAATACTCATTAAAATAATAAAAATTAAAAGTATAGTATCAAAATTATTTTTTCCTTAACGTAGTTAAATCCCCATATTATGCAACTATTAGGCGAGTCCTTTCTATATATATGGGGATTTAACTATCGTACCGAAGAAATAATTTTATTTCTGTAATTTTAATTTTTATTATTTTAATGAGTATTTTTATAATTTTTGTGGGTCATTTTATAACTAAAAAACGTATTATTTTTATAAGTGTTTTTATTACTATTATGGTAACAATTTTTACCATTTTTTGAGACACGACAAGTTCACAATAGTGGTTAAAACACCTATAAATATGATAAAAAATAATTCTAAATGTGCTAAATGAATGTATGATACCAAATTTTTTTTATTTTTTTTTTGGTGCAGTCATCAACTCCTACATAAGAGGTCTACTGTGGGTGAAGAAACCCTAAAGACTTGTTTGCTATGTTTTTTGGGAGAAGTATGAATTAGATTGTTCAAACTCGGGTTTAACCCAAAGATGAAATTCAACATTCAATGCTATAAATATCCATGTTTGATATGCGCAGGGATATATGATTATTATAATAATATATTTGTAAATAAATGATTATTTTGCCCATTAACCAATTTGTATATATGAGATATATAGAATATATAGGGGTATAAATATCATTTATATGTTAAACCTTCAAACTCACATATGAAATCCACCCCTTTTGAATTTCATGAACCCAAGTATTAGGGTTTCATGATGGGGTCATGACCAGGCCGGGTTTAAAATTATATTCATACTTCATATTTGTCAAACATGAATTTAAGGGGATTACTTCCTAACCCATGTTCTCAAACCCCCCCAAACTCCCATACCAAATAAACCCTAAATGAAGCCAACCTCGCTGCGCATTTCAACTTCTACATTTAGGAGTAGATTACGGTACCGAAATGAAATATTTTAGTACCACATCGAAAAGTTGCTATTAAGATAATTGATGGATAAATTACAATATTAGTGACAAATTTATAATAATAGTGGAAAAATTATAGCATTAGTAAAAAATTTATAACAATTGTAGGCAAAATTACCACAATAACGGTTAAAATTAGAACTTTAGTGAAAGATTTACAACAATAATAGATAAAATTATAACATTAACGAACAATTTACTACAGTAATGAGTAAAATTACTACAATAACGAGTAAAATTACAACAATAGTGAGTAAAATTACAACATCAACCAAAAAATCGCTAAAGTAATGGAAAAAATTGCTATAATAGTGGACAAACTTTAACCACTATTTGAAGTATCATAACTATATTCAGCGAGTTTGTGATTGATCGCTAATATCGACTGATCGATCAAGTAGCCGCACATTAAGGGCACATTTACAAAATCAACGAGAAATTTACTACAGTAATGTACAAAATTACAACATTAGTGAAACATTTATAATAGTAGTGGACAAATTTATCATAATAGTGACAAAATTACGATATTAGTAAAAATTTTACAACAATAATGGATAAGATTACAACATCAATGAAACATTTACTATAGTAATGGATAAAATTACTACAATAGTAGACAAAGTTTAACCAATATACTAGTAAAATTTTAACCAATATTGGTAAACAATAGTAATAGTAATCAGAACAGTCGTAAAATAAGATTAAAACTTGTAAATTTATTCATAATTATGATAAATTGACCCCTCAAAAGTGATAAATTTGCTATTAATTGTGGTAAATTACCCACAATTTGTTAAATCTCACTCTATTGACTTGTGATCGATCATATACATTTATGATCGATCATAAGCTTACTGTTTTTCAAAAAGTTTTGGAGAAGACTACTTCAACCTTGCGATATATCACAAGATCTTATCATAGATCGCAAATATTTTGGACATAAAAAAATAATAATTTCAATATATTTTGAATAATAATTTTGATATATTCTATAAAACAATAATAATTGCGATATACTCCAAATAATAATAATTGAGATAGATCGCAAAATTCACTTTCTATGAAATTTATTGTTAATTTGATAATAATACTCCAAATAATAATAATTGATAAATTTATTGTTAATTCTATAAAATTGAATGTCAATTTGATGAATTGAATATCAATTAGATGAAATTTAAGGTTATTTTGAATGAATATCAAATGAATTAAATGTTAATAGAATTAAATTGAATGCAAATTTAGTAGAATTGAAGGTTAAATTATGAAATTTAGTGATAATTGGATGAAGTGAATCCAATTTTATCAAATTCACATTTAATTCATTCAATTAGAATTCAAATTCATCTAATTAGCAATCAATGTCTCAAATTATCCAATAAACATTTAATTCATTAAATCAACACCAAATGATAATACAATTTCATCTGATTAACACTCATTACAATCAATTCATCAAATTCACACAAAATTATCATTCAAGTCATCAGATTAATATTCAAATTCAACTGGTTAACATTAAATTTATTCATCCAATTGATATTTTATTCATCAAATTACAACCAAATTAACATTCAACTCATTTAATTTATATTCAAATTTAACACATTAACACTCAATTCATCAAATCACCATAAAAAATCATCCAATAAACGTTCAAGTCATCAAACCAACGCCAAAGTAATGCAATTTCATCAAATTCTCATAAAAAATTCCCAATTAAAGTTCACCTAATTAATATTCAATCCACCAAATTAATAACAAATTAACATTTAATTACATTCAATTAACATTTTTTTGTAAAAAAACAAACAATTAACATTCAATTCATCAAATGAACATTCTAATTCAATTGTTTAACATCAAATTTATATTCATTTTCATCCAATTAATACCAAATTAATAATTAACAATCAATTCATCAAATTAACATCCAAAATCATCCAATAAATATTTAATTCATCAAAGTAAAATTAAAGTAACATGCAATTTTATCCAATTAACATTTGATTCATCAAATTGACATCCAATTAATATTTAGATCTTCCAAATACATTAATATTTAGTTTATCAAATTAATATTCAATTTCATCTAAATACATTCTATTTATCAAATTAACAATAAAAAAATATTCTAATTCTTCAAATTGATTTCAATTTCATCAAATTCAAAATTCAATTAATTGACATTAAATTTATCAAATTAGCATCAATATTAATATTTAATTTTATCAATTTAAACATTTATTTTCACTAAATTGACCTTCAATTTCATCCAATTAAGATTCAATATCATCAATTAAAAATTGTATTTCATCAAATTAAAATTAAATTGACCATCTGTTTAGTTTATTACCATTTGATTTCATCAATTTAACCTTCTACTGCATTTACATATTTAATTTCATCCAATTGTTGTGAATTTATCTTCAATTTTACCAAACTAATGTTTAATTTAATCAATTTAAAATTTTAATTTCATCAAATTAATAAAAAATTAGTCTTCAATGTTAATTTATTAAATTTAATGCTAACCTGTTGAATTTGAATGTTATTTTGATGAATTAATTTTTTTATATATTAAAATTTCAGTTGAATAAAATTAGTACATATTAAAATTTGAGCAGATTAAAATTCACTTTGAACTGATTAAATTTTATTTTTGTATGTATTAAAATTCAAGTTAATTTAAGCTCAACTTGAGCTACTGGTGCTAATTAAAATTCGATTTGAGTGGATTGAATTTGTATTTTTTTATTTATTAAAATTTGTGCCAATTAAAATTCGATTCAAATTGATTAAAATTTATTTTTTACGTATTAAAATTTGAGTAAACTAAAATTTATATGTTTTTTATGTATCAAAATTAAGGCCGATTAAAATTCAATGTGATTTGATTAAAATTTGATGAGGGCCGATTATAAATAAATTTTGATCGACTCGAATTAAATTTTAATTGACTCAAATTTTAATAAGTACAAAAATCTAATTTTTAATTGAATCGAATTTTTATACGGAAAAAATAAATTTTAATTTGCTTGAATTCATTTTTGATCAACACAAATTTTAATAAGTAAAAAATGAAAAATTCAATCGACTCGAATCAAATTTTAATCGGCCCGAGGCGCTAGCAACTCATGTTGAGATCAAATCGGCGCATATTATAGTACGTAAAAAAATTAAAAGTTGATTTTTTAATTAATTTTTTAAAATTGAATTTTGTGATTTATCTCAATTTTTTTTGAATATATCGAAATTATTATTATTTTTAGAATATATTGAAATTATTGTTTGAAATATATCGAATTTTTTTTTTTTATCTCCAAAGTGTTTGTCATCTATCTAAAGAGCTTGAGATCTATTGCAAGGTTGTAGTAGATTCTCCCAAAACTTATTGAAAAACAGTAAATTTGAGATCGATCACAAATGTTTATCATCGATCAAAAATACTAGAACTTTGTGAAATTAAATTTTATGAATGTTTGAGATCTATTACAAGAACTTGCGAGATCTATCACAAAGTTACTATTGTCTCCACCGAATGTGGTTTTCTCACCAAAATTTGGCAATTTACAACTAAACTTATTTAAAAAAGGTATATTACCAAATTTTTGTGATTGATCTTATGTTTTTGCGATTGATCATAATACTATATTTTTTGTGATCTATTCCAATAAATTATGATCTATCACAAAAGTTTAGAATATATCTTAAAATATTAAAAAAATATTTGAGATCGATCCCAATTATTTGGGATCAATCAGAGTTATTCTGACTTAATTTTTTTTTGAAAAAATATAAGTTTGGGATCGATCACAAATATCTATGATGTGTCACAAGGTTACTAAAATGAGATTTAGCAAAATTGTGGGCAATTTATCACAATTAAAGGCAAATTTACTATATTTGAGGGTTAATTTACAACAATTGTGGATAAGTTTATGAGTTTAGAGGTTAATTTACGACTATTTAGATTAATATTATGGTTATTTTGGTTAATATTACGATAATTTTGGGTAACATTACGAGAATTGAGTGTAAATTTAGGACAAAAAGAGGTTAAGTTAAAATCATGGTGAATAAATTTATCACAATTGGGAAAAAGTTATGGCCTCAAAGGAAAAATTTACTATAATTCAGGGTTAAATACAATGATTATGGATAAAATTGCTAGTATCTCAGACAATTTTACCATTAATTAGGGTAAGATTGAAACATTAAAATATAAATTTGTTGTAGCATAGGGTTAACTTAGTATGACTGTGGATAATGTTATTAGTATATAAACTAGTTTTACTTTTATTTTTGGTAAATATTACGATAATCGTGAATAGTAATACAAACTTAAAGATAAATATATGGCATCAGTGGAATGCACTAGTTTCATATTTACGACAAATGTGGTTAAATGTGTTAATCATACTTTTACCACTATAATAGTTAAAATTTGCCCACTAATTTAGTAATTTTGTCCATTAATGTTGTAAAATTTTCACTGATGTTATAATTTTGTCTACTACTGTTATAATTTTTATCACTGCTGTTGTAATTTTATTCATTACTGTAATAAAATTTCTACTATTATTGTAAATTTTTATTGATATTGTAATTTTGTCTACTATTATGGTAATTTTGCCCACTACTATTGTAAAGTTGCCACTAATATTGTAATTTTGGCTGCTATTATGGTAATTTGCGGGTAGACTTTTACTAGTAATTTTGGTCACAATTTTACTATCCTAAGGTTACTACTGTTGTAATTTTACCCACTTCCATTGTAATTTTATCCACTATTGTTATAAATTTTTTATTGATGTTATAAATTTATCCATTATTGTTATAAATTTTTCTATTGATGTTGTAATTTTGCCAGTGATCGATCACAAATCTACTGAATATACTTTTGGTATTTCAAATGGTGGTTAAAATTTATCCATTATTGTAGTAATTTTGCCCATTATTGTAGTAAATTTTTCATTGATGTTGTAATTTTACCCACTATTGTTGTAAATTTACCCACCGTTGTGGTAATTTTGCACACGATTGTTGTAAATTTTTCATTAATGTTATAAAATTTTCACTAATGTTATACTTTTTTTCATTATTGTGATAATTTTGTCCACTACTGTTATAATTTTTTCACTAATATTGTAATTTTGTCTATTATATTTATAAATTTTTCATTAATGTTGTAATTACCCTTAATAGGCAAAATGCCAGCTTCTCGGGATGGTACCGAAATATTCTCTTTTGGTACCGTAGTCTGCTCCCTAGGTCCACAATTTTTTTATTCCTTTCTTTCTATGCAAATTAGTCTGAAAAAAATACTATTTAAATTTATAAATTTGACTTAATTTTTTAACTTAATGATATAATTTTATTAAAATCATTGAATCAACACTAAGATGTAACGTTTGATGAGATTTCGATCAATATAATAAATTAAGTTAACAAATTAAATAAAAAAAATGTATACAGACAATATCTTCTCTCCTAATTTTTTTTATCAGTTACGCACAGAGTAGCCATCAATAACACTGTTGTTCCCTCTTAATTTTCACTACTTGCCAGACCAGCCATGAATAACACTGTAGGGCAAACAGAGATGGTGTGATTTGAAGGAGATTTGATGTACTGCATACACAATAAAGACAAGACTTAATGCAGATGACAAATGACATCTCAGCTACTAGGCAAGCTCCAGTACTACAAGAATTATGAAAAAATCTGACATTTAATTATCGACGTTTAAATTAACCGTCACCAACACCAGCGTTTATATTTAAATGTTATAAATTTTTAATAAAAAATAAAAAAAATCTTTTTTTTGGCATTTAATTTTCGATGTTAACGTTAAATGCTACTAACAATTGTTAATTAAAATAATAAAAGATTTTTTTTCTTTGCCCAACATTAACCTAAATCTTTTTCCCCAACTTTATTTGCGCCTCTCTCTCTCTCTCTCTCAACTCCTCTCGCCATCAATCTCTTTGTCGACTCCTCACGGTCGACTCCTCGTCGTTCCTCTCTCAGTCGAATCCTTGTAGCCCTTCTCTTTATGGATTTGTTGTGGTTGTCTCTTCTAGAAGATTTGGTCAACTAATCTCTCAGCACGCATCTTCGATTGTCTTCTCTATTTCCTCTCCTGATCAAAACATCGGTACATAAACTATATCTTAATTTGAAATTGTATGATTAATTGATTGGTTAGTTTCTTGATTGACGAATTCATCGTATCTTGATTTTTCGTCTTTTCCAATTACGATGTTTATTTGCTTGTTTAGTATTACAAGTCTGAAAGTTTGGTTAATTCTCTCTGAAGTTTGATGTTAATTTCAATTTTGAAGGGATGTTTGTTTGATTATGGACATAATTTATTAATCTAATGATTCTAACCCTGGATTACTTCCTGAGAGTTAAGGTTGAGACTTGTGATTGCGAAAAAATCAATTTATTAATGTTTTATTTGCATAATTGAGAATTTGATGGTTGGCAAGTGGTCTAATATGTCCTTTGAATTGCTCTATTTATATTGATTTGGATATCTTCACGCCGAGGGTTTGGAGCTTATGGAATTTTGATGATGTTGTGGATGCTTTAGTAATGTTTGTTTACCATGTTCAAGTTCAGCAGACACAAATGGAGAAACAGATGAGTCAAATGGAAGCTAAGTTTGAGGCTCAACAAAGACAGATTTAGGTTTTTTTTGTGCAATGGGTATACCTATTCCCGAACCAGCTCGCAGAAACATAGATCCACTTCAGGTTGACAAGGTTATAAAAACTTCAGCGACTTATATATGAGTTGGAAGAGTTATTGTATTATTTTTCTCCATGATTATTAAGTATTTGTAATCTTAAAAGGTACCTGATGCATCTAGTACTCATGATATAAACTCTCTTAGATATCGCTGAGGAGTGAGTCAAGAAGTCCGGTGGTGCGAGACACAAGGTTATTCAAGAGCATCTTCATCTGGTCTGGTAAGTTAATAAATGGAATAGTAGCTCAAATTTTACATGAGTTGATTGACTAGTATTGATCTTGTTGCAATTACTTTGGTTTGAATGAGTTTGATGGATTTTTGGTGCTTGTTGAGTTTATGTTTGGATTGAATTTGTGTTACTGGAAATTGTTTAATGGGATTATTGTCTTGCACTTGTGATCCATATGCATTTGTTCCTTTTATTGTTTTATGTGGAATTCATATGTTGATTTATATTAAATGTAGGCTCATCGGCAAAAAGAGAGCAAAATTGCAACGTGTTCATATCCATGGAGTAAGTTTTCAAGAACCTCTTGTATATTTGTTTTCTGAATCTTATATATGTTCATCTGTGATTTTTTTAATGTGATGGGAAGTTGGTTAATTTCTCCTTTTGTTGATTGTTTTTCTAAAAGATTTGGTGTTGATATAATTGTGTTTTTGGGTGACTTTTTCCTAGTCCTCTAGCTTCCCGGGTCTTAAAGTTAAAATTAGTGACTAGTGACTATGATTTTGAGATTAGTTGGCTCCTTGGTTTTGGAAATCAAAAGAAAAGAAATCTAGCAACTAGCAGCAATGGACAGATCTGGGGAGGGCCCAATTCTGATGTGAATATCTCAATAAACTGTGTCAAGGAGGTTATGGAAGTGTTTACCAAGGTAGACTTCCCAATGGAATGCTATTTGCAGTTAATATTGCCCAACTGTATTATATGTTTATATGAATGAGCATATTGAGGTGCCTCTTAACAGTAAATATTATTTCTGATGGATGTGTTTTCTTGTGACATGATAGTAACTCTGTCAACGTAACTGATTGTTTTGAGTAACTCTTATTATCTTATTCTATAATGTGCATTATATTGTAGCTTGAGTATTGATGAGTGAGTTTTATACCTACGAATTGAGTATTCCCAGCTTGATGAAATTGCAAGTTTTTAAGTATTTTATGTTACTTTTTATTTGCTTTGTGTGTTTTAATCTTATTTTGATGGAATCGCCATTTAGAAGGAAACAAAGTCATTTGGCAGCCTAAGTGTTGGATTGATGAAGACTAAGCAACAAGGGAAGTTCTAGGCTAAAAAGGAGATCAGCACAGCTACGCTAGGACTAGCGCCTAGGCGCTTGAAGGTCAGAAATTCAGCGTCCCTGCGCTGATTTTAAGCGCTGCAACGCTTGTTTTAATGTAGACGCGAATTCTGACTTGTTTTTTGGCCGAAATTGAACTCCAATGCTACATATATGCTAGGTTTGAGTTGGGTTGGGAATATACTGATTTTGGGGGCTGCTAACATTAGAGGAGAACCAAGGATTGATAAAAAATTGAAGACAAGAATCGAAGGAAGCAACACGAAGAAAATCGGACTTGAAGGCTAGAGAGAGATTGAAGATTGCAACTAAGTTTTCATTCTTTTCTCTTACTTTTAGTTTTTGATTTTCTAAGATACTGATTAATTTTAGGATGATGTTTTTCAATTACATTATGAACTAAATTTTTATTAAGATTGCAACAGAACATGATGTTTAGTTAAATTGTTATACTCGCGTTTCTAGTTCTTATTGATCATTTATAAGTTGTTTATCATATTTTGTGCTTAATATATGATTGTGTGACCAACAATTAATTTGATTTCCTAGATGAAATTAGAAGTTGAATAATGGGGATAGATCTGAATATGATAACATACGTTTGGTTGATTCTTCTTTGGATTGAATAGTTGAGTTTGTGTATAAGATAGAAATATACCAATATGTCTGTGTAATTTTTATGAGAGTTTAAACTTAATGAATCTATTCCAACTTATTTTGCATAAGAATATAATAATTTATTTGGAATATTTTTATTTAACTATCAGAAGAGGTTTGATTAGTAATTTTGAGTTCCCAATTAACAACTTATTTTGATTAACTAATTGGAAAGAGAGTTAGAAAGATTTATACAAAGCATTAGGAGAAGTTGTAATCTTAAATTCTTTTATCCGGTAAATTAAATCATTGATTATTAAATTTAGATTTAGTTTTAAATTAGGAAATTCATAGTTTAATTCCAATTGTTTAAATAAAATCAAATTGATACAAAGTTAGTACTTGAAAGTTATTAGCAATAATTTTTCGTGGGAATGATATTCTACTTATCACTTTATTACTTGTTGATCGTGTATATTTGCACGTAAATTGTTAATATCGAATTCGGAAAACAAGTATTAGGATTTCATCTAGATGAATCACTAAGACAACTGTTTCCTTGTTTACATCTATTTCTTCCACTGTGTGCCTTGATTTTTATGTCAATAGTAATTCATAAAACATGACTGCCAAATACGAGAACACCTAACTACTTTCTTGCGTCGAGCATACCTTGATTCCTTCGGGAATGAATTCAAGCTTAGGGCTAACAGCAACCTGAACATACTATTCAGTTAGGGCTTGCATTTACCCTTGTCCAAAAGTGATTTTTCTTAGTTTGTTAATTGTTTCACATTCTCTTGTTTCCTTCTGTTCATATTGTAGCCTGTGTATTTTATGGAACAATACATTATCTTTGTTCCATATATTATTTAACGTGGAATTTTGTGGTTTAATTTTTATTATATTAGCATTGGCACCCTTTTAATTCTCTTATCATATGGCGGTTCTCATGTTGATATAGTAATAAATCCTCATGCTCTTGATTAATTATAATTTTCTCCTTTAATTGCAGGTATCCAAAAGAAGTAATACAATTGGACAAGTCATTGGGATGATTATTAAATGTTTACAATGAACACTACATTTTCACAATAATAGTTGCATCAACGCTGATGTACAAATATTCTTCAATGAATTTTTGATGCATTTCTTGTATTAGAATTGTTTGTGTATTTGAATGTTTACTATTTTTTCAGGAAGATTAGAATGTTAATTGATTAATATATTTTGAATAAATTTCCGGCATTTGCATAAACATTGGTTATAACTTTCGGTACCGAAGTTAAAATAGCTAAGTGGCGTTTGTGTAAACGTCAGACATAACTTTCGCGGCGTCTACATAAATGCAGGCAAAATTGCCAACGGAGCTTTAGACGACTTTTAAAACAAATGCCGAAAAAAGTAATAAGTTGTGTTTAATTGTTGTTTCCTGGCGTTTGACAAACGCCGGTAAATCTTTTTTTTTTCGTAGTGTAGAGTAAAATGGTTTTCTTTTCGGTAAGTACCAGAGTAAATCGTTGCCTCACTCATATGGTAGTGATTTTTTTTTTTTTGGTCAGGTATGGTAGTGATTTTGATCTTCAATAAACTTGGATGTTAAATTTTGGAGCTTAATCTTATGAACACAAATATATTTCAAGTGAGTGCTTATGGTGTAAGTTGTGTTTATGGACCAAATTTGAGGTGTACATGCAAGTTATTACAGCCACAGGATGGTTCTAATTGCTTTTGTCTGTAAATGTAAAGTTTGAAGCCAAACCATATATGGTGTACTCTCCTTTTCTTCCACAATTTTGTTGTAATGCTCTTTACATTTCTCTAGCTCTTCCCTTCCTCCGTAAGTTTCAGATTTATTATAACAATAATTATAGTCCTAATCAGCGTTCAATGCAAATCTAGGTATACCATCAGGCTAGGTTGGTATATGTGACATTGTCGGGTTCCCTCTTACGAGTATTCCCTGAGGATTACGTGAATATTGATAGAGTTATATACTAAAAACTTATTTTTTGTAATAAAACTCAGTTTATTATTTAATAAAAATTCTTTGTTTTTTATTTCAACGAGAATCTATGTAGGTAAAATATTTGTATTATATTAAATATATGATATGCATGTGTTTTTTATTTTATATTGTAGATAATTTGATGTATAGAATTTGCCTTATACACAGAAGATCGGATTATCAAATCCTTGTATAATATATGATTGTTCTATTAGGATTATTATTCTAATATCATTAATTATCCGCTATGCAAAATTAATAAGTGATATCAGAGCTATATTCCAACAAGTGGTATCAAAATTATATTCCAACACAAAGGAATAGAAATTCTTAGTTTAACTTCAGCTTTTCACGGAATAGATTGCTTTCAAATTGTTGACCCGATAATTCTAATTGCCTCTAAAAAAAATTTCCAGCCCATATTTTGAGTAAGATTTTCATTACATATACAACTCCAAACACTCTTATCTCTCATATCTCCCACTCTCTTTCTACTCTGTCATATGTCTCTCTTCCATCACTCGTTCTCTTTTTGTTTTTCAAAATGTAATTGATATTTTGTTGAAGGAAATTAAATAACATGGGTCAGTTCAAGAAAAGATGTAAACATATCGAACAAATATCAAGTTGAACCAATATAATTAACTAAAAACTATCTTTGCTTCTAAAATGGCACAAAATGTGGAATTATATTAGTTACATTTGCTCTAAAGACAGCGACAGATTTGGGGGAAAACAAATACCAAAATTTTCATGCATATGCACATAACTTGCAATAGTGAAAAAAGAAAGAGCAAGTTTGTCTTTTCTATCTCTTTTTTTATTTTTTCATCAAGCTTACCCTACTGGCAAGGTAATTGCATTACTATACTTATATTATGCGTGTGTCTTTAATTCTTCTCCGAATATGAGGTCGCACTCAATTAGTAGTGAGACAGTGTAATATGGCTGCTCGAAATCATCACTATACACACGAGGGTCTATTGAATCTCCCTCATGGTATATTTGAACTGTGCAAGTGTCAGATGTGAAAGTAGAAGGAATAACACATAGTGCAACCAACATACGTATAATGGTCGGGTATATGGTTGACTAGCATAGCCAGGTTGATGCCCTAGGGAGAACAATTTTTGCTTTACAACTATTACATTAGATAGTGTGAATTTGTTGCATCAAAAGATAAGATATTTGAAAGATTTAGCTGAAATATAAAGCTGTTAGAGAAACTGAAAATTATTTTATTACAGAAAAATCCCTATTGTATGGTAGCACGCTCGTTTTTCCTCGGATCTGGGGCAGTGGAATAAGTTCTCCTTACAACAAAAATAAAAAAGAGTTATTCGTGTTATATTTAAGATTAATGCTTCCAAAATGAAATATTTAAAGCAAATAACAAATGAACCTTTCTGAAAAAGGAAATGAATGAAATTTCTCAGAATTTTGTTACAAATTATTTATGCACTTAGGCCACCAAAATATGTTATCAGCATTAGTATAGCAAGTGTGCTTAAAAACAGTCCCTGCTTGGCACATAGATTACATCAACAACATTTACATCCATAATTATAATATATAGACATGTACATAATCCAAAAATTAGTGCGGTGCCTAAAAAGGATACATTAAACAGTATTCACGCTCAGAGACAACTGACAATTCATGCAATGTTAGATAGGATCAACTTGTTTTGAAGTTACTTACCAAAAAAACAACTTGTTTTGAAGTCACAGTCTGAGGGCAGTACTTCAAAATAAATGTCCAGATAAACAGTTAACAAAATAAAAAATAAAAAATCCTTTTTAAGGGTAGGTAGGGAAGTAGTACATAAATAACATACCTCATGCATCTTTCTTTCTTTTAAACAAGTGAAATCAATGGGACTTGTTAGAAAGCATAAGCTAAACTCATCATCGAGAGAAAAATGGATCACTAAATTTGGGTACACTAAAGTGGCTCGTCAATGCAATGAGATTTTCTCATTATTTTCGTTGCTGTCGATGATATTCTGTACCACGTTTCACAATCGCTGATGCAATGGAACTTTGTTGTATAAACAGCAAAACCCGATGAAACAACTTTACTTTTTAAAATTCGCGAGTTATTTACAAATAGGCCTTTTGCCAATTTGAAATTATTTACCATTACACTTTAAGTTTATGGGTTACTCATGTTAAATATCACAAATATTATTCCAAAGAAAATGCAAAAAAAAAAATTGCAATGCGTGAAGATGTGCAAAAGGTCATACCAATTTATTTTCCTATTCCTCCCATACCAATGAAACGTCCATGCTAAGAAACAAACCTGAATTTGAAAAAAAAAAAAGAAATATTAAATCTTGTGATGAAGCTTAAATTATAAAATAACAAAAAGAAAGATAATTGCTAATCAATTGATATATTAGCACCAAGAGATGTTTTCTTGCATGAAATGGGTTAGCATCAAATTATAAAACAACATAAAAACAAATAAAAAATTGGTTGTAATGCAAATATTAATTAGCTTCGGGCCATACTAATTTTTCAGGGAATATATACCTTTTCGAAAAAATTAACACATCATAAAACTTTTCGAAAAACAATTCCTAGTTGATATTTACCCAAAAACAAAATTCCTAATTGACAATGTACTAGTGAGTGGAGGAATTGTAGAACAAACCTGAGGACTGGAGGGCATATCTTCTGTTGTGCTGTAGTTGCTAAACTAAAAGCAGAACCCTATTATACAACCACAAATCTTTTGAGGATTTTGAAGTAACTGGTTTGGGCAAAAGTGAGGAACTGGTGCAAGAAAAAGCAAAGAAAAGGAGAGAGAGACAGAGGTGGAAGATGAGTTCAAACACCAACAACACCCTGATATATGGGTGTTTGTAGACTACTACTGAAGGTTAGTGGATTCTCAATTTAAGACTCATTTAGTGTGCACCAACCATTCCAATGCACCTCTCTCTCTCTCTCTCGTTAGATATCTGTCTGTATTGTACACCAACCAGTCAAAACTACTGAAGGTCGACATAGTTTCAACAAAAGCAAATATTTAGAAGAAAGTTATATTTGAGTACAAAATGATTTTTTTTGTTTTGTTTTGTAAAATTTCTTAAACTTTCCAAGCAAGGATGGAACAACGTTGTTAGCCTAGGAAGATGAATGTACATAGAAATTAAACATTCTAAATTGTTTTAAAAAATTAATTATGAGGCAAAAATATATATTTTTATAATATTTACCGTTAATTATATTACAATAAGAGGAATGTGCACGATGATTTTTGCACAATAAATGAAAAAGACAGATCTCTCTCTTGGTGAACTCGTACTTGCCTCGAGGGTTGATGATCCCGTAACAAAGAAGGAGCCAAGATGGTAAAAGGGGCCTAAGGAGTGGTGATGAATTGTTTCAGCGACTGTCCGATCGATTTCGGCGAGTCGTTGGCGGTTCCTGGAACACAGAAAAACAGTTAGAAGGACATCGAAATATTTTTCGGCGTATCCCCTCCGATGGTCAAGTCAGTTTTTTGAGAGAGGGAAGGAAGAAAACATTGATTGGCGTTCTCTAGAGGCTTATTTGCGTACATTTTCTTTATATTTTTTGGGAGCTATTTATACCCCCAAAGACTCATCATTACTAATGGTCTAGACAGTAGGTAGAGCCTAGACATGGGGTAGTGTGCCTCCTATTTTGCTTGGGGGAGGCCCCGTTATTAATTGTTCGGGCTCTCGAGCATTGAATGTTCTTTCTTCAACATACATATATTAGATGCTTGGGTCCTAGAGCATTTAATGCCTCTTATCCTCGGCTTCCCAAACCACTGTGGACGTCCTATTAATTGATGGTTTATTAAATGTTTGCTTAAGATAGTCGTATGTCAGCAGGGGTACTCTTGTCTATTCACCCCCAATTCTGTTGATTACGCTACGTGTCTCACCCTCTTTGGGCTGCTGGTCTTGTTCCTCCAATTACTTTGACCTCGTTGGGAGAATAACCCAATTATCCCTAGTCTATGAGATGGGCTATGTCAGCTAGCAACCTATCCTAGGGCCAAGGCGATGTGCCCAAATCAAGTCCTTGAAATCCAATCACATAGGTAATGTGTTGCTAGACAAGATAACAAAAGAGGCCATGGTACCGAAGACACATGGTAGCATCAGGGCAATATATATGCCATCGGTGCCAAAGACACGTGGCTGAATAATAGCGAGGGATGTGTCCTTGGTGCCGAGGACACTTGGTTGCAAGGTATGTGCCCTCGGTGTGGAGGACATATGGCTGCCTTAGAGCAAAAGATGTGCCTCGGTGTCGAGGACACATAGTAGAAACTTATCTCTTCTCAAAAGTGTCCCATTAACACCCCCCAGCCCTTGATCTTTGTACGGCGTAGAACACGTGTCGTTAGGAGATCAAAGGGCTCACTTACCTTATCATTACTTCAGCCGTTTTCCCGCCTTTGGAGATCATGCACCATTAATTCGTGCCTGTTCGTGTCTCATGCGCAATGATGGGGATAGACCATATATAAACAAGACTTAGCCCTCCATTCTTCACTTTTACGATCTCTACTGACAGAAAAAAACAAAACTTGTTGGAGTTTAATTGGAGCTATTGCCAATCGCCTGTTTTAGCTGCCTTTTTTCTTTCTCCTTCTCGAAGACGAAGGCCATCGACCACCGCCCCGACATTTTCTGACCTTTGGTGAGTTCATTGATTCCCCTTCTCCTTTCAACTTCTTTTCTCTATTTTTTCAGCGGTTCGTCACCTCCCAAACTCCATTTTCTTGGTTTCGAGGAGACAAAATAACTCCCTCGTCTTTTACCTTTTGTCATTTCATCCTCCGTAGAGTCCTTTAGGATTCCTTCCACAAAAATCCCCTTTTTTCTTCTGTAAAAGATGGCAAGGAGTCATCGCCCTGTCACCAAGGTCCAAGAGGCTAGGACCTCTAGGTCGAGGAAGTATATAGTCAAGGGTGCCTAGCAAATTACCAATTTCAGAACTCTTTACGACATCCCTTGTAGCGTCGATGTGGATGAGTTTAATCCATAACTTCATCGATCTAACGTCGGCGCCGAGGATGCCATGCCTTTTTATACCAAGGCTATCATGGAGGGTGGGATCCGGTTCCCCTTCCATCCACTTCTCCTCCAATTTTTGTCCCGATTCCAATTCTTCCCAGGGCAATGCTACCTAAATACCTTTAGGATAATCATAGGAGTGGTTGAGCTCAATAGACGCCTCGAGATTAATCTCGGCCTCGAGGACATCCTCTTCTGTTACTCCTTGATAAGGGTGATGCCCCAACAAAACTTCTACCTCAAATCCCGGGACACTTCCATGTACCTTGTCACCCACCTTCCTGATTCTGACAAGGGATACAATGATGACTTGCTGGCCTTTAGCGGCGCCTGGGAGAGGGGGTTGGCCCCGAGTACAACGACTTGAATTGTCCCAAGGAATGGCGGATGACAAGTACGTCGACTTCTCCCTCTCTTCTCGGCTTCCTTGGTTTCTTGAATAATTTATGCGAGTCCTAATGCTCTTCCTTTTTTGTTCAGACGTTTCCAACCAAGAAGTCGCCCCTACACCTCGGTATCTAGTCAACTTTGACAACCTCATCACTGTCTGGGGGTACGTTGGCGACGACTTTGGTAGAGCCGCCCACATCCTTCTAAACTACACTCCATGGTACAAGAAGTTTTCTCAAACTCCTCAACCTTTCGATCCATTGAGGTGGTATGAGCTCTTTCAGGAGAACTTGGAGGATTATGACAGGGCTACTGAGGCCGAGCTTGAAGGGGTCGCCAAGGGAGGTGAAGAAGAGGCGGCAGAGGTAAGGGATCCCTCAACCGTAGTGCACGCCGAAGCCAGTACATTAGGGAGGGAGACTTGACCTGATTTTAATATTCTTCAAAGTTTAGACGAGGAGGATGCGCTAGAGGTAGCAATGTTCCGTAGACCTTGCATCAATCTCGACTACTTGAATCAGAGGGCCGCATTGGCTACCGGGAGGGGTAGGCGATCCTTCAGCAATGCCCCTGCACCTCCTCTAGTGCCGTCGAGATCCTCTGGTCGGGGCTAGGTTCATGACAAGGATCCCTAACTCGAGGAGGAGAGGAGAGTTAAACATAGGCATGATAGAAGGGACTGAGGTAGGGCCCTCAACCACATTAACAACAACAGTAGCAATAGCAACAACAACAACAAACTCCTCCTCCTCTGCTACCACTATCTACTGTTGAGAAGTGGAGCCCCTAGGCCCGGGATCGAGATAACAGGACAATTCGGGTGAATGATTCCATCGTCCATAATCCTCATGTGGTTTATACTGTGAGTGAAACACTCCTCTTTGGAGCAGACATAGAGGTACACCAGGTGTGGCCAACCAACCAGCTTTTTCGTTCAATCATTCAGAGCTCCTTAGTGGTAAGTTCAGTAACGATGAGTTTTTTTTCCTTTGCATTGATGTAATTTTTCCTCCTTTCTCGTAGAATGCCTAGTAGATCTCATCCATTGCTGATTGTTACCATAAGCAGAGACAAAATCTCCAACAGTTCGAGAGGTTAAAGGCCAAAGCTGAGACGAATCTCGTTGTTGCTAGGGAGGACGTGGCTGCCAGGGATAATACATTGTCTTCCTAGGCGGCCCAAATTGATCACTTTGAAGGACTGTGAGGATGCAAGGGTTAGCACTGAGAAGCTGATTGCAGGCCTTGCTAACGCCAACAGAAAGATAACCGAGGCAACGAGGCAACTATCTTCGGCGGAGGCGAAGGTAGATGAGTCAGAGCAAACTTGCTCGACTCTTACCCAGGAGCTAGACAAGGTCAGGGCGCAGATAAAGGCTAACAAGAAGAAGAAACAAGATGTCGTTGATGGCTGCACCAATGACATCTTAGTCGCTCTTGCGAACAACAAGAGAGAATTCTTTAAGAAAGGCTGAGACGAGGCACTCAAGGTTGCAAGCATCTCCACCGATTCTCCCTTGTTTCTAGAGAACGAGTATGTTCCCTCTGAAGAAATGGCGCAAGCCGCAATAGAGATTGCAGCTGAAGATGCTGCATACGCCCAAGTGCCAAGCTCGGCGAAACCCTTTGATGCTGCAGCCTCGGCCCCAACTGTTCCTGTTCTCGCCGAGGCCTCTTTTCCAGCTCCAGAATCGGCAGCGACTCCTACATCGGCTTTCACTCATTCTCCTGCTCTTCAAACCGACACACCCAACACCGACTCCTCCCCCAGTATTGAAGAGTTGTTTAGAGATGTTGGTGGAGACACCGATGGTGACGTGGTCGAGCCTCCCCCAGTGGCCTAAGTTTAGGTTTTTAGGTTTTTTTTTTCATTTTGCTTGTAGTACCTTCTTTTGTAGCTTGGGGGACACAAAACCCTCTTTCTTTTGGAATGAAAATGACTACTTTATTCATGCGTGCTCTTTTTTCCTTTATATTTGTGTACTCGTAAATTCAAACTTGAAATTCGCAAGTGTCAAACCTCGGGGCCAAAAGAGTTTTGAATTTTTGGAATCTCTTATACCTTCTAGATAGAGTAAATTCTTGGTGTCCCTCGGCCTCGTGGACGTGTGATGAGTATCGCCAAACTTGATGAGCATCGGTGCTGAGGACGTGTGTCATTCCTGTAGGGCTTCGAAGGGGAATTTACGCCGAGGGTCAGTGATTCTGAGGCACATTGTAGCTGAGTTCCCCTCTTCCACCATTAGATCCCATCGTTACCAGCCGGTAAATCATCGTACTTTTCACTTCGATTAGCTTCATCCTTAGGGGAGTGTTGATCCTTTGTCGCATAATTATCTTGTTTAGACAACTTCGCCCATGTACTTGTGCAAGCATGGAATCTTCCCTTCCCAAACCCCTAAACGTCGGCCATTTTTTCTAGATCTTCTTTCTCCTAGCTCCATGTAATGAAGTTATCATTTTCTTTGTAAAACGTTGCATGGCAAAGTATCCCCATTTCAAGCAATGTACCCGATGAGAGGGTCATTTTCCATTCAGGAGATGAGCTCCTATTACTTATTTGGAGGCTGGAGTACCTCAGACTACACCCCTAGGACCATGCCCCCTTTAGGAGGCGAGCTCCAGGTTTTTATTTGGAGGCTGGAGTCCTTGAGACTCCACCTCCAGGGTCTTGTCTTTTCCAAGATGCAAGTTCCTATTTTTTATTTGGAGGCTGGAGTCCTTGAGACTCCACCCTTGAGGCCATGCCCTTTCTAAGAGATGAGCTCCTAGTTTTTATTTGGAGGCTAGAGTATGTGAGACTCCACCCCAAGGCCATGCCCTTTCCAAGATGGCATACTTTAGCATAAAGATGAGTCTTTTATTCATCAAAAGTAGTATTTCTTCAAATTCATTACATTCCATGGTCGTACTACGATACTTCCTTCCATGTCTTCTAGTTTGTATGACCTTGAGCCTCTTACTGACGTGACCTTGTACGGGCCTTCCCAATTAGGTCCCATCTTCCCATCTGCTAGATCCTAGGTGTTCGCCACCACCCTTCTGATCACCAGATTGCCTATCTGGAATTCTCGGGGTTTGACCCTCCTATTGTAAAGTCTGGACACCCCCTCTTGGTACTTAGCCCATTTCAAGGTGGCCACCTCCCTTCTTTCCTCCATGAGGTCCATGTCCAGGCTGAATTGGTGATCGTTGCTGATTCAGATCTAATATTTACAGTTATTAGAGGAAAGATTGATCATTTTGGTATGAAAGTGTGATGATAATGTTAATTTATTAAAAGATTAATGTTATGAGAATTAAAGTGGAGTTGTGTTGTTTTGCAGGCTTATAGCGAAAAATTGGAACTAAGTAATGAGATGAAATAAAGCATGACTTAAAGGGAGATCACACTGGAACACGCGTCCGGACGGAGGAAGATAGCGCGTCCGGACTCGATTGGCAGGAAGATGAAGGACGCAGACTGCACACTCTGGAGAGCACGTCCGGACGGAATGATATGCGCGTCCGGACGCGTCAGATTTAGAAGTCTAACGAAATTTGATCTTCTCTCGAATGTGATTATAAAAAGATAGGGAGGATTTTGCATATGTAATTTTTTGGGAGCTACGAATTTTCTTAATTTATTTTTGCATTCTTTTTATCATGTCCGGCTAGAAAGCTCCACTAGGGCTAAGGGAAAATCTCTCAACGGAGTACGGTATTTTTATTGACTTTTGTACTTAATGACTTATGTTATTGTGTTAATTTAATTCCTAATATTTTAGCAAAGTGTTTATGCTGTAAAAACTCCTGAGTTGTTGTGCCACGTACATCGATTGCTTGAGTTTCCCTGCGTATAAATCACTGGTTATTCCATGCTGATAAAATTAATATGATTTCATAAAATAATATGATTGAATGATTATTCAGGTTCCTGGTAGTCTTTTGATTATAACCTTTGGATTTATCACTTGATTTGTTAATTGAGTTAACCGACATTTAATTCCTATTTCCAGTCAAGTCTTCAAGTCTTTAATTATTACTGTATGAAGTTGAGAGGAAGTACCTGATGCTCTAGTATTTTTCTTATTGTTTCAATACCAAAATCAATTGTTCTTAATCAACCAATTCTCAACTCAATCTTTTCCTTTAAATTGCTGTTAGTTTTTGTGTGATTGCTTCTTGGTTACAATTCCTCGTGGGATCGACCTCGGACTTTCCGAGAATATATTACTTTGCTCAACCTGCGCTTGGGTTTACACTTTTAAAATTGAAGCAGTTGCTCCCAATGTCAAAGGCTTATGTTCTTATGGTAGGGAGTCCTACTTCCAATGGGATAACTGCTTCCACTTCGTAGATGAGGGCGTATGACGTTTCTCTTGTTGAGCTTCGAGGAGTGGTCATGTATGCCCAAAGGACGTTCAGGAGCTCATTCACCCACTTTTTCTTGGCCTCTTTCAACCTTTTCTTGATTCCTTTGATGATGGTTTTGTTCGAGGACTTCGTCTGTCCGTTGACTTGCAGATATGTAGGGGTGGAGTAGTAGTTTCAGACTCCAAGATGTTCACAAAAAAACTTGAAAGGTCCGCTATTGAATTGGGTTCCGTTGTCTAATACAAGTACACGAGAGACTCCAAACCTCGTCACTATGTTCTTCCACACGAACTTCTTGGTGTCCACATCCCTGATATCAATGGCTCCGCCTTAACCCACTATGTAAAATAATCGGTCGTCACAATCAAGAACCTTTTGTCTCTACGAGCTCTTGGAAGGGGTCCAACTAGGTCAAGTCCCCTTTGAGCAAATGACCAAGGACTAGTCAGTGGATGTAAGTCACCGGTTGGTTGCCTAATGACTGGGATGAACCTCTGACATTGATCGCATCTTCGGACGTATGCTTATGCATCGCTTTGTATTTGCTGCCACCAGTACCCTTGGGACGTGATACGATGGACCATGGATTGTCCACCTAAGTGCCCCCCACATATGCCTTCATGTACCTGATACAGAAAATGTTCTACTTTGTCTTTGCAGACACAAAACAGATACGGTCCAAAGAATGATCTTCGGTACAACTTCTAATCTGGGGAGGTCCAAAATCTTGGGGCCCTCAATCTTATCTTTCTGGCTTCCTTGGGGGCATTTAGGTAGTTCCCCAGAATGGAGGAACTTGAGTAACGGATCAGTCTAACTGGGTGACTCCCCTTCCTAGATGACCTCCACCTTGGAAGCTTCGCCTATGTTGGAGTTGGGAAGGTATTCCACCGTGATCCTACGTGTCACATCGGAATCCATCGCTGAGGCTAGGCATGCTAGAGCTTCGGCATGGGAATTATGATCTCTCAGAACTTGCTTGACTTCAACTTCCTTGAAGTGGCAGAGTAAGGCTATTGCCTCATGGTGGTAGACTTTCATTCTTGAGTCCCTCTTCTCGAATTCCCCGTTGATTTGGTTGACCACCAACATAGAATCACAGTGGACAATGAGCTCCACGGCTCCCGCTACATTGGCAAGTTTAAGTCCAGAAATAAGGGTTTTATATTTCACTTCGTTGTTGGATGCCTTAAAGCCTAGCAGGACGGCTTGCTCAATGACTAACCCTTCTGGGGAGACTAACAGTACCCCAATTCCAGAGCCCTTGCTATTAGACGATCCGTCCACGTAGAAGCATCATGCGGGTCCTTGGATGGCCGTGGAGGGCTCCTCAGGAAGAGGTGACTCTGCCTCAGGGGGAGGTGGTTCTCCCTTGGTAAACTCTACGATGAATTCTGCCAACACTTGTCGTTTTATGGCGGTACAAGGATTATAGTGAATGTCATGTTCCCCCATCTTGACCACCCATTTGACTATTCTTCCTGACAGGTCTGTCTTCCTCAAAATTGCCTTCAGTGGTTGATCTGTGTAGATGGTGATCGGGTGTGCTCGAAAGTAATGTCTTAACTTTATTGCAGCTGTGACCAAGGCCAACGCAAGTTTTTCCAGGGACAAGTATCTGGTTTTTACGTCCAATAGGGCCTTGCTTACATAGTATATTGGCTTCTGCTCCCGTTCGTGTTTGTGGATCAGTACACCATTGACCGCGAATTTTGACACGGCCAAGTACAAAAACAATACCTCCCTCTTGCTGGGACGGAAAGGGTCGGGAGGACATTGAGCTACTCCTTCATTCCTCCAAGAGCATCCTCTCATTCCTAATCCCAAACATCTTTCCCAGATCTCCTGATAGCCCGAAAAAGGGCTTGCACTAGTTCGATGAACGAGAGATAAATCGGTTTAGCACAGCTAACATTCCTATGAGTTTCTGAACTTCCTGGACAGTCCGGGGAATTTGTATGTCCATGATGGTTTGTTTCTGTTCTAGATTAGCTTCAACGCCACGTCGACTCACTAAGTATCCTAGGAACTTCCCGGAGCCAACTCCAAAGACATACTTTGCTGCGTTCAGCTTTAGCCATATTCTCGGTAAGTAGAGAATGTATCTTCTAGGTCCGTAATATGGTCGTCTCTCCTCCTGCTCTTGACTAACATGTCGCCAATATAAACCTCCATGGTGTTCCCTATTTTTGGCTTGAACATTTAGTTCATAAGTCTTGGTATGTGGCCCCTGCATTCTTCAGACCGAACGACATGACCATGTAGCAGTAAACCCCTCTCGGAGTGATGAAGACGGTCTTCTCCTGGTCAAGCGGATGGAGAGGAATCTGGTGGTAGCCAGCCCTGGTACCCAAGAAGATTATACGCTGGTGCCCTGCCGTGGCATCCACCAGCTGATCCACCTTTGGGAGGGGAAAGTCATCCTTGGGCCAAGCCTTGTTTAAGTCAGTGAAGTCTACGCAAACGTGTCACTTCCCTCCCTTCTTCTTCGCACAAACAGTGTTTAACAGTTACTCTGGAAACTATACCTCCTAGATGGTGTTGGCCTCCCGGAGCCTCTCTACCTCTTCGTTCACCGCTTAAGCATGATGTAGCGCTTTGTGCCGTGGTTTTTGCTTCACCGGCTTGTAAGCGGGGTCAACATGAAACCTGTGGGTTATCACGTTGGGGCTTTATACCTTTAATCTCCGTGGCATCCCATGCGAATACATTTGCATTCCTTTTCAAAAAGTTGGACATCTTATCCTATTTCGGAGGTCCTCCATCGAGCAGTCGGCCGAGTCTGTCTGCAGCTAGAAGACCCCCAGCTGCCCGGACTATAATTGCTATTTATTTAGGACCTTCTCCCGGGCTTGCTCATTTTTCTTAGAGGCGACCCCCGCCTTCACTGCTGAGTATAATAAACTTTTGGCAGAAGCCTGGTCTCCGGAACCTCCTCTACCCCTTAGGGGTGAGAAACTTCAACTTTTGGTGATAGGTAGAATGTACCGCTTCGAGCGCATGTAGCCAGGCCCGGGCCATGATTATGTTGTAAGGTGAATCAAAGTCGATTACCACAAATTTCGTGTCGGTTATGATGGGCCCTACTGTAACTAGCAGCGTGATCTTATCCAAGGGCAAGACATAAAAGCCATTGAATCCAACGAGGGGCATGCCGACTTTGGTAAGATCCTGATAACCCCGACCCATGCGTTTTAGGACTTTGAAGTACATCACCTCCGAAGAACTCCCGAAATCCACCAACCTTTTGACGTCAAAGCTACCAACCTTCAAAGTTAGGATCAAGGCGTCTTCATGGGGGAGGACTACTCCCACAAGGTCGGGGTCAGAGAAAGTGATCCCCTCATCATCTATTCTGGACCTCTTGCTGGGTCGGCCCCCTCCCATTCGTCCACCTTTTTGGTGAAGGCTATCCTCTTAAGGTCGGACCTGAGGGTATTAAAAGTTGGTCGATCCAGTGGGTAGACATGGATGACGTCAATAACATTGTCTCGGACAATGGCTTGATTATTGACGCCATGGGCTTCTACTGGCACTACCTCCTCGATGTATTCCTTCAAGTGTTCGTCTTGTACCAATCTCTCTAGGAAAGACTTATAGACCCTACAATCTTCAGTGAGGTGTCCAAAGTCCTGGTGGTATAAACATTTCACCTTCTGGTTTCTGGTGGATGGATCACCCTGTATTTTAGGTGGCCGTTTTAAGAAGGGTTCTCTCTTGATCTTGTGGAGCAGCTTGTAAATGGGTTCCTTGAACACGGTGTGAACCCCTTTGAAGGAACTTCCTGACGGGGGCACTAGTTCCTTCTGGAAATGGGTCACCTCTTTCTCCTTTTCTTTCTTCTTTGGGGCCAGAGTCTTTCCTTTTCCCCCTACTGTTTCATCCTCTATCTGGGAATACTTATTGATTCGAGTCATCAACCTATCCACTGGTGTTTTCTTCGTCAAGGACCTATAGAGATCGGTGTCCCGTGAAAGGCCATGTTTGAAGGAGGCCGCCGCCATGACTTCAGAACATCCCTCTAGCTCATTCACCTTCTCCCAGTATCAAGCGACATACTGGCAGAGCGATTCACCCTCCTTCCGTCTCAAGGTTAGGAGAGACCCAACGTCCTTGGGGCATTTGCTCCCTGTTATGAATCGGACAGAAAAATGCATGGTCAGCACCTTCTAAGACCCTATGTTGTTAGGTGGAAGAGTTTCAAATCACTTCATAGCGGTGTCCCCCAAGCTCATCGAGAACACCCGGCATAGCAGCCGGTGGTCCATGTGGTACAAAGACATCATTTGCTTGTATTGTCTGAGGTGGGCCTCTAGGTCAGAGCGCCCATCATACACCTTGAACCTTGGCACCACAAATTTCTTTGGGACCTCCATCCCCGCGATCTGCAAGGTAAAAGGGCGACTGGATAGCTTCGTCATTAGTGTCATCCTCTGGGATGGTCTTATCCCTTTCAGCTGAATCGAACCGTACCCTATGGTCTTCTCTTTACTTGGGGTAGACTTTACATTCTCGGGGTTGGTTTCCAAGTCCACCCGTATCGGGGTGTCGGACGGAGAGGGTTGACCCCTCCTCTGATTCTTCCACGTCCCCTCGCCCAGATAGCCTTCGACGAAGGTCACTCAAAGCCAATGTTCTAGTCTTCTTGGCTAGAACCTTTGAGAGCTACCCATTGGCTCTCAGGCATTTCGAAGCCTTGCAGCTCCCTGCTCTGCCACTTAGGCGATTCCTCAAATTGTCGCCTCCTAGCTCCCTGACGGAGGGCTCCCGTGACTGCCGTAAGTCTCAAGATCCTCCGCTGGAGAGTGTAAATTCGCTGAGCTGGTTCAGGACGTTGACATTGTCCTCCTCTAACTGCCATAATCGATTCCCGAATTTTTCCTCAATCATGTCAGCCAATTGACCGGCCAAGGGGTCAATTTTCTAGCCCTGATACTTAAACTAGTTTGGCGGGTTTTCTCCCTAGAACAATTCAAAAGTTCTTTGTTGACACTTTTGATACAGTCTTTGGTTCTCGATGTGGAGGGAGCCGGTAAATCGATATTGCTTTGCTGAGGACCCTTCCCCTTTTGACGAGTATTCATCATGGTCACTGTTCTTCGGATAATTTGGTTGATTTCCCATAGACGGCGTCATATTATACGTGGTGATTTTCACACAATAAATGAAAAAGACAGATCTCTCTGTTGGTAGACTTGTGTTTGCCTCGAGGGTCGATAATCCCGCAACAAAGGAGCAGCCAAGATGGTAAAATGGGGACTAAGGAGTGGTGATGCATTATTTCAAGGGTTGTCTGATCGATTTTGACGAGTCGTTGGCGGTTCCTAGAACACAGAAAATCAGTTTGAAGGGTGCCAAAATATTTTCTGGCGTATCTCCTTCGACGATCAAGTCAATTTTTTGAGAGAGGGGAAGAAGAAAACATTATTTGGCATTCTCTAGAGGCTAATTTGCGTACCTTTTCTTTATATTTTTTGGAGTTATTTATACCCCCACAGACTCATCATTACTAATGGTCTAGACAGTAGCTAGAGCCTAGACATGGGGCAGTGCGCCTCCTATTTTGCATGGGGGAGGCCCCGTTATTAATTATTTGGGCTCCTGAGCATTGATTGTTCTTTCTTCAACGTAGATATATTAAATGCTTGGGTCCTGGAACATTTAATGCCTCTTATCCTCATCTTCCTAAGCCACTATGGACGTCCCATCAACTGAGGATTTATTAAATATTTGCTTGAGATAGTCGTATGTCAACTAGGGTACTCTTGTCTATTCACCCCCAATTCTGTTCATTACACCACGTGCTTCACCCTCTTTGGGCTGCTGGTCCTGTTCCTCCTGTCACTCTGACCTCGTTGGGAGAATAACCCAATGATCCAAGGTCTAGCTATGAGATGGGCTATGTCAGCCAGCAACCTATCCTAGGGCTGAGGCGACGTGCCCAAATCAAGTCCTCAGAATCCAATCACACAAGATAACAGAAGACGCCCTTGGTACTGAAAGACACATGGCAGTATCAGGGCAATAGATATGCCCTCAGTTCCGAGGACACATGGCTAGATCATAGCGAGGGATGTGCCCTCAGTTCCGAGGACATGTGACTGCCTTAGAGCAAATGATGTGCCTCAGTGTCGAGGACATGTGACCGAAACTTAGCTTTTCTCAGAAGTGTCCCATCAAAGATTATTATTTCTAATATTATCTGTAAGAATGGTATCAAAAATAAGATTATGGTAATAAAAAGTACTTTTGAGTATCTTATTGAAAAATAGTTTATAGTCATCAATCTTAGTTGAAAGAATAAAGTATGACAACATTATGTGTCATGGGGTTATTGACAGAGAAAAAACAAAGGTATATATCATAGTTGTCTCTAAATTTTGCCTTCGAGTTCAATTGGATCCTACACACAGACAAACGAAAAAACATACCTGCAAATGACTACAAGTGGAATGTCCATGAAAGTAGTGGGTTGGCAGAGCTAGGAGCGAGATTTTTCATTTTTGGGTGTCACCAACATGGAATCATTGTTTAACAATTAAAAGGTTATGGCAAGTATCCCACTAGCAAGTATAATGGCCTAAATTGTGAGGTAGAAGAGGATTTTTGTGATATTTGACCAACCCAGATTCAAACCAGATCTAGAATGCCCTCAACTCTTTCCTTTATCTCTCTCTCTCTTGTCTCCATTGTCTCCTCTCTCTCTACTTCTCTTACACTCACACGGTACACGCACCCATCGCCCAACACACACACGCACACAAACACACAAAACCCACACACTATGAAGCTTTGATTCCGACTAATACACTACACAATACACACAAATCCACTTAATTCACACACAAATCTATGTACTGATCTGGTTGAGTTCTTCTTCCCATTTTTTGACTTCTCTTATCCCTTTTCCATCAGTTTCTAGCGTCTTTCCAGCCGGCTCTATACGATAATAGCTTTTCGAATACATGTAGTCAACCAATCCGCCCACCCCTCTTGGAACACTTGCAATGGACGGGTTTTATTACGGATCAAAAAATAATTTTAATCTCTTTGTCCCGCCATCCTCTTAATGGAAGCACGATTACGAATATTATTTTCACAACTTTTTCAATCTCTTTGTCCTGTCATCCTTTTAATGAAAACATGATTACGATCTTTATCAACTTTAGGCTCTTAACCTAAAACATGGATTTAGAACTTAGAAGATGACGAAGGTGTCCATCCGATGGGTGGCTCTATGCCATAATAGCTTTTCGAATACCTGTCGTCAACCAATCTGCCCGCCCCACTTGGAATATTTTTAATGGACGGGTTTTATTACCGATCGAAAAATAGTTTCAATCTCTTTGTCCTACCATCCTCTTAATGGAAACACGATTACAAATATTATTTGTACATCTACAGCTTTCCCAATCACTTTGTCCTGCAATCCTCTTAATGAAAGCACGATTACAAATATTGTTTTAACATCTACAGCTTTTCCAATCTCTTTGTCCTGCCATCCTCTTAAAGGAGGCACGATACGATCTTTATCATCTTTAGGCTCTTGACCAGAAATTACTGTTTTAAAACATGGATTCAGAACTCAGAAGATGACGAAGGTGTCCATTCGATGGGTGGTGCTCGTCCACTGTTGGCTACAACGGGTGCTTTTAAGGTTTACATTAAGGTTTTTCCTCTAAAACCCTCCTCTTACAATTTAGGCCAATTGGTTTTGGGTTTATCATGCAAAATTCTCACCAACAATGCAACAAATGTGTTACATGTGAACAAGTTCAAATAATAATTTTTTTATTAAATTTTATAAAAAATTAATTACATCTATAATTAAATTAAATAATAAATTTATGGGTTAGTTACACTAAAGGTCCCCAAAGTATGAGATTTATCTTATTTTGGTCCTCAATATTTCAATTGTATCATTTTGGTCTTTGAAATTTTGAATATGTTTAATCAACCATCGAAGCAAATTTTCCTGTGCCATGCATTCTTTACAGGATCATCTTTGTTTTGTTAGGAAATTGCAAAATTCCCAAACCTACGAGAAACAAATTATAGAGAAAAACTAGACTCCGCAAAAGGCCCTACAAATCTTCCACTTGGAGACTAGTTCGATCACCAACATCAACTGCAAATCCTCCAAAAATAGTCTCTCATCCGTGCAACTCATCCTCCTGTCCTTAAGCTAGAAGGCCAACTAAAGCTACACACAGCTTCATCTTCTCAATAGTGACACTCTTAGTCAACATGTATGTCGGGTTCTTAGTTGCACAAATCTTCTCAAGTGTCAACTGACCATCATCAAGTAAGGACCGTATGAAATGATACCTGATCTGAATGTGCTTCGTCCTGGAATGAAATGCCGAATTTTTGGCAAGAAATATAGCACTCTGACTATCACTGTAAAGAGTACCATTCTGTTTCTTTTTATTCAGTTCCTCCAAGAAACTCTGTAACCAAATCATCTCATTTGAAGCCTCTGACACTGCAACATACTCGGCCTCTATAGTAGAAAGAGATACAGTCTTCTACAGGTTGGAACCCCAACACATGGCAGTACCACCTAAGGTGAAAACAAAATTGGTGGTGCTCTTCCTACTATCAATGTCTCCGGCCAAGTCGGCATCAACAAAACCCTGTAACTCCAAACTATCTCTGGTGAAACACAAACATGCTTCTAAGGAACCTTTCAGGTACCTCAGAATCCACTTCACAGCCTCTCAATGTTGTCTTTGTAGGTTGCTCATGTATCTACTCACAACTCCCACTACATGGGCAATGTCCGGTCTTGTGCAAACCATATCATACATAAGTGAACCAATAGCTGAAGCGTAAGAAACCTTACTCATGTAGTCATGTTCCTCCTTTATCTTGGGTGACTGATCTTTGCTGAGTCAAAAGTGACTACCCAACGGTGTGTCAACTGGTTTGGATTGGTCCATGTAAATTCTATTGAGTACCTTTTTCACATACTCAGCCTACGACAATTTTAATGTGCCCTTGACTCTGTCTCTGATGATTCTCATACCAATGATTTGTTTTGTAGCTCCCAAATCCTTCATTGCAAACTTTTTTGACAACTACTTCTTCAAATTGTTAATCTCCTTAATGCTGGACCCTGCAACAAACATATCATCCACATACAACAAACATGATAATGCAAGAGTTGTCAAAGAACTTAACAAAGCAACAAGGATCAGCTTCACATCTCTTGAACCCAATTCTATGCATAAAGCTGTCAAATTTATTGTACCACTGTCTTAGAGCTTGTTTTAAGCCATACAAGCTCTTTCTCAGTTTGCAGACTAGATTCTCTTGTCCTTGAACAATGAACCCTTCTGGCTGAATCATATAAATGTCTTCCTCCAAGTCACTATAAAGGAATGTTGTTTTCACATCTAATTGCTCAAGATGTAGGTTTTTTGCAGCCACCAATTCCAATACCAGTCTAATTGTTGGCATCTTCACAACTGGAGAAAATATTTCAAAAAAGTCAATGCCCTTCTTCTATTAGAACCCTTTCACAACTAATTTGGCATTATACCAGTTGCTACTGTCATGCTCATTCTTTATTTTGAATACTCACTTGTTGTGCAGAGCCTTCTTCCCTGTTGGCAATTTAGTCAGTTCCCATGTCTGATTCCCCAACAAGGAATCCATCTTATCCTTCATAGCTAACTCTCACTTGCTTGAATTTTTATCCTGCACGGCTTCATCATAACACTCTGGTTCACCAGCATCAATCAACAAGAAATAATTTAGAGTGGGTGAATAGCGTTGTGGAGATCTAATGGTCCTGGAAGATCTACGGACTTCAGCTACATGTGTACTTTGATCTACCTGCGATTCTACATTCTCCTTATCTTTTTCACCCCTTTTCTGGATAGTACTTTCAGTCAATTCATCTAAGTTGACGAACTCAGATTTCTTCTGATCTATCTCTGTGACATCTGACACTATAGTTGACTTGTCCTTGTATATAGCCTTTTCATTAAATATCACATTTCTATTTCTGATGATTTTTCTGTTTTCTTCATCCCAAAATCGATAGCCAAATTTCTCATCACCATAGCCAATGAAAAAACATATTCTAGACTTTGCATCAAGTTTACTACGAGCATCAAAATCAATATGAACATAAAAAACACAACCAAAAACTTTTAAATGGGAAAGTTTTATCTCTTTACCGCTCCAAATCTCTTCAGGAAGTTTGAACTCCATGGAAACTGAAGGTCCTCAGTTTATCAGGTAAGTTGCAATACTAATAGCATCAGCCTAGAAAGTCTTTGGTAGTCCAGCGTGCAACCTCATACTCCCAGCACGCTCATTGAGAGTTCTGTTCATACGCTCTGTCACACCATTTTGTTGTGGTGTCCCAGGAATGGTCTTCTCCATCCTGATTCCATAGGCAATACAATACTCAATGAACCCTCCATCTGTGTACCCTCCTCCATTGTCTGACCTCAAACATTTTACTTTCAGACCTGTTTATGTCTCAACCATAACCTTCCACTTCTTAAAAGTCTCAAATACATCAGATTTATTTTTCAGAAAATAAACTCATACCTTTTTACTTGAGTCATCAATAAAAGTGAAGTTGTACCTTGAACCTCTGAGGGATGCAACCGGAGGCCCCCACAAATCTGTGTGTACTAACTCCAATTTTTCAGCTTTCGGTGTCCTGCCAGTTTTCAAGAAAGTCACATTTTTCTGCTTTCCTAAGATGCAACTTTCACACATGTCAAAATTAACGGACTTCAATTCTGGTAGTTTCCCCTTTGACAGCAATATCTTTATCCCTTTCTTACTCATGTGACCAAGTCTGCGGTGTCATAACTCATAAGTTTGTATCAGTACTTGCTTCAGCGACTGCAGTTGTGTTTCTTGGACTTGAGGTCATATATAAAGTAGTAGTCTTCTTTCCACGAGTCAATACTCTAACTCCCTTTGTGACCTTCCAGGTACCACCAACAAACAATATACAATACCCTTCATCATCAAGTTGTCCAACAGAAATCAGATTCCTCCTCAGGTCAGGAATATGTCGAACCTTCTCCAGTAACCAAACAGACCCATTGGGCAACAATATTTGGATGTTTTTCATACCCATAATATCCAAGGTTGTACCATCAGCCAAATACACCTTACCAAATCACCAACAACATAGTTCTGTGTGATTTCTTGGTGTGGAGTAGTATGAAACGAAGCTTCTGAGTCCAAAACCCAATCATCAAGTGGGCTGTCTACTGCAAACAGGAATGCATCTTATACCTCTTCCGTTACAACATTAGCAGAATCATCTTTATTCTTCTTCTTTAGACTTTTGCATTGCCTCTTAAAATGACCCGTTTTCCCACAATTCCAGCATTTTACTTGTTGGTCTGATCTAGATTTACTTCTGTTTCGATTAGATTTTTTGGATTTTGATCTGCCCCGATTTGAATTTCTGTCATTACCTCTGCCTCTTGTCTCAAGATTTAGGGCAAAACTAGATCCTGAGGTTTTACCTGCATCTTTTCTACGAATCTCCTCAGCCAGAATTAAATCTCGTATGTCATTGTACTTCAGTTTTTCCTTTCCTGTAGAATAACTTACTGCCATCCTCATTGCTTCCCAACTGTTCAAGGAAGCTAGAACGATTAGTGCACGGATCTTATCATCAAAATCAATTTCTACAGACGACAATTGATTTGTGATAGTGTTGAACTCGCTCAGATGTTGTGCTATTGATGCATTCTCTGTCATCTTCAAATTGAACAATTTCTTTATCAGATGCACTTTGTTGTTTGCTGACGACTTTTCATACATACTAGACAAAGCCTTCATCAAATCTGTTGTAGTCTTCTCCTTTACAACATTGTGTGCAACAGACCTAGATAGAGTTAACCTAATAACTCCCAGTACTTGTCTATCAAAAAGGGTTCATTCCTCATCCTTCATAGTCGCAGGTTGTTCCCCTAGAAGCGGCAGATGCAACTTCTTCCCATAAAGATAATCCTCAATTTGCATCCTCCAGAATCCAAAGTCTGTGCCATCGAACTTTTCTATTCCAGACGCTTTTCTTGCTTCCTCTACCATTACTCCCACTCAAACCTAAACCAAACTCTGATACCAGTTGTTAGTAAATTACGAAATTTTCAAACTTATGAAAAATAAATTATAGAAAAAACACACGCCAAAGAAAAATAATCACACGTACAAGACAATATTTACGTGGTTCGGCAATTTGCCTACGTCCACGAAGTTGTCGGGATTTCACTATATTCAAGAAGGAGTACAAAATGCGGCTAGCAAAAAAATTACCATAAAAATAGAACCCTAATCACCCACATAATGATTTCCAGCACACAGTCCCACAAGACATGCCAGCGTTGCCCACTACACGCGTCCGGACGCATGAGTATGTCGCGTCCGGACGCCACTTCTAGTGTACTTGTTCTTATTTATTCTTCCTTCTGTCACTTGCGTCCGGACGCGACTTCCAGTTCGCTTCTCCTCAGTCCCAAACTTCTGCTCCATGAACTAAGCCTTAGAAACTTTCCAACAAGAAAAACTAGACTCCACAAAAGGCCTAACATGTTTCTCCTTCTCTCTCTCAGTCGCTTCCATCTGTCTCTTTTCTTATCCTTGGAAGTGTGCAAGGGCGGAGTCAGACTTTTTTTAATTATGGGGGCAATTTAAGTAGTTGTTAATTTTGTGTCATGTTTATGAATAATATTTAGAGTTAGAATTCAACTTTGCTACCAAAGGGACTAGGTGGTGAAGTTTATAAGTCTTGTGAGTTGTTATATAAATTTTTGAGTTTTTTAACCAAAAAAAGAAAAATAAAAAAAAATCTACGAAATTATAACTTTTATGAGTTATGTTATAATTTTTAGGATTAAAGTTACAATTTTTTAGGATCAAATTATAATTTTTGAATTACTTGAAATCAATCATAAATATTAAAATCAATTATTTTAATTCAAGATCAACTTTGAAATTCTAAAAAATAACTTCTCAGATTTACCTAAATAAAAAATATTTTGTCGTCCTTGGAAAAAGGAAATTGAATGTGATCCAAATTGACTCGTGTTGGCGTATCCCCTAATCTGACGGTCTATTCAAATTTGTTTATAATTAATTAAATTTGTGTTTCATTTAAAACTATTAAATATAAAAAGTCAAGTATATGAACGGCCAAGATCACTTCATTGGTAAGTAGGATCACTCCACAATTTTCTATTTCTTTTATAGAAATCCCAATGTTATCAGCAAAATATGGGACCACAGCTAAAATCTGTTAAAAACAAATGATGGCACACTTGTTTCTAAAATACAAACTTCCTCAAGAACTTTTATAATATTTTACTGGGGGCACTGTCTTAAATTTTTTGAAATTTTAGATATACCTTACATGTTTTAAAAATTGCAGTGGAGGCAGCCCCAACCGTAGATTCGCCCCGGAAGTGTGAATATGGAGAATTGGGATCAAGTCCTAACTGATGTTAGATGTTTGCTTTTAAATTGCTTGGTATGTTGACAATTTAGTTTTTGTTATGTTCAACGATGGGAATTTAATGGGTTAGACTCTAAATTTGTTCGCATTTGGGTATGAAATTTGAGAATGTTTCCAGGTCTCTAGAACACTAATTAATGCTGTAAAATCCCAAAGGGAAAGGCTTGGGAACATTAGTTAACAAGAAAGAGATGAAAAACAATGAAGAGATTCATCTAGGACAGCACCAAAGCTTTCAAGCACTAGAAACATGTATCCAGTTGTGCAGAGTTGTTGTCAAGCACCAAATAAACAACTTTTAGACGAGAAGTAGTTAAGAAATAGAAAAAGAAAGAAGAAAGGACAAGGAGGAGAGGTCTGTGGGAAACAATCAAAAAACCATAGCATAATTCAAAAATTTGTAAGTGAAATAGAGGAAATAAAGAAGGTAAAATGATTTGGTGGGAGAAATTGAAAAATGAGTTTTGGGATAATAAGAGAATTTTTAAAAAGATTTGATTAGATATTTGAACTTGTGAATTAGAGTACTCTATACCAAATTAAATTTTTTACTCAAATTTAGACTCAAATTTGAGTAAAAAATTGAGTCATGGTTGAGAACGTTCTGAGGGATGCCAAACAAAGATAGAAGAGGAAGATGAGAGTGTTTTTGTGTTGAGTATTTTTTTGTCTTTTCGGCATGAGTTTTTTAGACAAAAATGCATAATAGACGCATGATCTACACTTATCGTTAAAATTGATGAAAAATTTAACAGTGCATTTTAGTCCAATAACCACAAAAGGGTTAAATGTCATTTTAGACCTTGAAGGAGATGATGTGCAAATGGGTCAAACAACAAAGGGGTAAAATAAAATTTGTCCTTTTTTTTAGGAGTGAATAATTTTTGTACAATATTTTTTTATACCAAATCTTACTTGGTTGTCCAAATTCATTAAATTCTTTTTAAAATTTTTTTGCAATGTATTCAGTTGTTCATTTACTTGTAAGGGATTACAAAGATGTTTTCCCAACATGTTTAATTAATATTATAAAAATAAAATATTAATTATTTGTAACTGTTTATTAAACACTGACATAATTATTTTATAAAAAAAATATTTTTGGTCATTATTATTATTATTAAGTTAATTTTTAATTTGTAAAAAAAGTTTGAGCATGAATTGAATTAAATGAAAATAGAATCTTAGCGTTAAATTTTTTATTCAAAATTTATGTCGGTCAACATGAATACAAACACGAATACGACACAAAAATAAATAGGTCAACCCAAAATAACACGATTTATTAAATGGGTTGTGTTAGAGTTGATTAATGTTCGATACGAACCCGCAATAACTTGATATAAATTTGATAGGATAGGACTCGACTCGATTATTACCCTCAAATTTAGATACCTTCAACTTAAAAAAAAAATTCATAGCCTTCAGCGGAGTAGATAATGCTATTTTGGCACTATTGAGGGGGACAATTGTAATTTGTCAAAAAGAACAACAGATAAAGCAGACATAAGCATTACCTGCTCTCTGAAGCCAATTCTTTGCCTGAAGACCCTTTTTCAGAACGCCCGTGGGACCAAACCAACATCAAAATGTCATCGGAAGCTCCAAAATTTTCCACAAATCAGAAGTTTCCTCTCTCTCTCTCTCTCTCTCTCTCTTGATCTTGTATATTGGATTCTTGTAAGAAAAGGTTTTTTAGTTCCAATTTCGAATCGTCAATCGAAAGCTTTCGTCTTTATCTACGGTTGTGGGTGCCTTCTTTGTTCTACGAATATATATCTTGTCCTTATTGTTTTCTCGGTAATCATACCCTTATCAGCTTTGTCATATCTTGTAAGAAATAGGGTTTGTTTGAGATCAGATTTTCCTTCTCTGTGTGACTTGTAAGATTTTGGTTTTGATTTTTTTTTCTTGTAATGTGGTTTTCATTTCCTTTGTAGAAAATTGTCATTGTGTCGTTGGGTTGAATCTTAATGTGCTTCTGTGAAGTCATGTAGCCGAGTAAATGTATGATTGCCTACGTAGCATGGATAAGGAATATAGGTACGAAGGGATACGGAACATGGATACGATACAGATACGACGATACGAGAAAATTTATAAAAAAAAATATACGAATAAGATCAAGATACGACTGTAATAAAATATATTTAATATTTTAATTATTTTTCAATGAGCATAATACTTATATATTTTAATATTCTTTAACACAATAAGAAAAATTAGTAATTGTTTTTAGTTTGAAGAAAATATATATTGTATCACTATGATATATTCACAAAGTGAAGTAATTAATTAAATAATTAAAGTTAATATTTATCGAGTCAGTTTATTTAGAAGTAATTTTTGCTAAAATTATAGTGTAATAGATTTATTTTATGCTCTTTTGACATGTAATTATAGATAATATTTAAAAATATTCATGTATCTTTAAAATAGTATATATTTTTGTAAATATATTGTATGGTATGTGAATTTAAAAGAAAATGTTAAAAATTCAACTAAAAAATTATATATAATACTTGAACACAAAAATATTCATAAAGTATCTTAATATTTAATTATTATCGGATATGTAGAAGGTGTATCTGATATGTATCTTCAAGTATTCGATGAGTATCATATCTGATAAAGTATTTAATATGGATACGACGACCTCAACTAAGTATTCGTGTTTTATAGATGATTGCAGTGCAGAACACCATATGCTTGTGTCAAATAATGAAGAAGTTGGAGCCTTGTGTGGTTTTCCCCCAATTTATTCTTCTTTTACATCAGTTTCTTGTGTTTTTCTGGGTAACTATATTTATGCGCTTATATATGTACATAAAAATATTTCCTTTTTTCAGAGTTCTAGGCCTTTTATTTGGGGTCTACTACATGAACTAAGTTCCTCAATCGTACTCATTGAGCTGCTGAGTTCTCGTAGTTGTTTTAGATCAAATTATGAAGCTATTGAAGTGGGGGTTGCCTTTGTTCTTCTGTCACATTTGGGTCTGGTGCAGATGCTCTCTATTTATGCTGATCAGGTGTTAAGCTGATGCATACACCAGATTTATGTTTTAAGAACCAGTTGCCAAAATTGTGTAGAGCTTTTCCTTACTTATCATGATGAAGCATGTAGACACTGTGACGTAGGACAGAAGAAGAAGAAATAAGATAATAGAAAGAAGAAGAGGAGATACTAAACTCTCGAAAGGATTAGATCAAGAAATATACAAATTTTTTCACTGAGAAATAAGTTTTTATTATATCACTCTCTAATAAAAATAGTTAGGATTACACCATTATTTATAGGTCAAGTCTGCTACCAAAATAAAAACTATTTTCCTACTAAAATTCTAAAAGAGCTTCATAATTAAACTCTTAAACTCCTATTTATATCTATATACTATTATAAAATGTCAACAAAAATGAAATTTTTTTGTTTGATCATAATACCCCTATAAAAATAATTAAATACAATTATATCATTATATATTTAATTACTCAGTACTAATTAAATATTTAAATAACTTTTCATATATTTTTTTTCACACAAATATTTAAATAACTTTTCATATATATATTTTTTCACACAAATAACAACTCATACTTTGAATTTTATCTCAGTCATATTTTTTCTCTCAAAACCATCACCAATCACTTACCTCATCCATCATCCCTCTGTCAGACTCAAACGTCAAGTCGCATCACTCATTTTTATCACATATTTAATCATTTATATATTTCCTTTTTAAAAACATCAAATCACTCATTTTTATTATATATTTACTTATTTAATATTTGATTAATTTGTAATTAATATATTTTAAAAAAAATTCATATAGTGAGATCAATTTTTTTACCGTTCGAATTTTATATTTTATCGTGTCTTCAGACACGAATTATGACTATACTAGGAATAACCCGTGCCTGAAGGCACGACACCATTCTTCCTACATTTTATAAACTATATTCATACTTGAAATCTACCTATAAAATTTTTCAATCACAGACTATTTTAATCACAAAACAAAATGGCATAAACTACAACTAAATCAATTGCTATCTCAATGAATGAACAAAAATCAAGCAAGAGGTATTGAATTACCATGTAATGAGGGAAATTAAAATCAATGTAAAAAAGGTGTGAAAGAAATTAAAATCTATACTATTATAAAATGTTAACAAAAGTGAAAAACTTTTGATTGACAATTATGTCCTTATAAAAAAAATTAAAATCAACTATATCCTTATGTATTTAATTATCTAAACCCTATTTAATCGCTCTAATAATTTCATATCTTTTCGTATTTTTACTTCCTAAAAAATTGATAGCACCGTCAATTAATAATAGTAATAGATAATCATTGAGTTACTGGATATTACATTATCAATTAGAACTCTATTGAGCTTCCATCTTCCAATTGGAACACATCATTTTCTCTCTCTATCTCTCTAGCTTTCACACGAATTGTCTGTGTTGCACTACATCAACAGGTACCAATTTGTCTTTCTTCCCCACAACAATTCTTTTTGGCTTGGGCACGTTGTCTCTTAATTGGATTGATTAAATTGAACTTAAATTTTTGGATGGAGTGCTTTTGCTTGGATTCGTCCAGTTTGTCCACTTAATTGCATCCATCTTCTCTTTGAAGCCCAAATTTTCCTCTCTCTAAGTACTTCACACATATCTCGAAACTTGAAGCACCAGTGAAGTTAAAAATCTCACTCTACTACATGCTCATGTCTCTTTTTGTTGCTTATTCCTATGAATTTTGTTTTAGTTATGATTTTTTCTTATTATACATGTACATGGCCCCTCTGAAATGCGAGTACGCTCTCATAATAAACACACACAACTCCTTATGCAAAAAATTTATTTGAGGTACTCTTTAAGAACTCTGTAACATGTATTCATGATAGGTTTTCATTTAACTGAAAATCAAGTATCTTTTTAGTATTAAACTCTTTAATAATGTTGTTTTGTGGGGTTCCTATCTATTCAATTCATGTCCAGCTAGATAAATCTAAAGTTGTAGATATATGTACCATGTACATATGAATAGATTTATGTATACATCTCCGAGTTGCGGTTAGAGTCCTAAGCATCGGTAATGCTTGAAGGATTTTGGATTTTTCATGTGAACTCATTATGCCATCACAATTAAATCATTGATTAACTTAATTATACTTCAAATTGTTTTAAACAAATAAGGGCAAAAGAGGGTTGGCACTGTGCTGCTTTGCAAGGCCCTGATATGCTGTTTAACATGGAGTCCGAGTAGCAACTCGATACTATCTACCCAAGTACATGTTTTAGATCCAATTTGTTGCAGCTCATCATCGTTAAGAGACATCTCCATACATGGCCTTAGTTACCTAGGAATTATTTGAAACTTTGAAGGATATCCAATTCTTTCATTTTCCAAGCTGAAAACAAGTAGTTTAGGCATCAAAGCAAAATTTTTGGCTATTTTTGAATGCTTTTAAGAGTGCATAATAGAAGGTGTCTTTTTATGTTTATAAGATAGGTGCAAAACAATCAAGAAATTCTATAACATTATTTCCCCATCACCTAGGGTTGTAGAAACTATAAAGGTTAGATAGGGAAATACACTTACTTGACACATAGTTTAAGGTGGAACAAATAGCAAAAATTCAACCTGCTGTATTTGACAAGCACCAAAAATTACCAATTAAATCTTTTGACCTTTTTTGAAAGCAAAACACATCTAGAAAGTATTGACCATAAAAGCACGTGTACATCAACTAGTCAATGTAAAAAATCAATTTTTCGGCAGAATATCCTTTGAAAATATGATACCACAAATGTATCAACCTGTCTACATAACTTATATATCTTATAATCAACATCAAACCATATCATTTGCATGCTGATTACAAAAAAAAAAAAAATCATAATATTAACCATTGTCATCCCTAAACATGACTATTTTTCAATTACTTTAGGCATCAAAACAATAATAATCATTGTTCTACACGTAAATAATCATTGTGCCTAAACATAAATAAAATTAAAGAATGACATTTGCAAAATGGGTCATTCTTTAATCTAATTTATCAAAAAATGAGTCATTTATCTGTACGTCATTGTAAATACTCTCTCCATGACAACCTTAAATGTCATCGTATCGATGAAAATCCGCATTTTCCAGCTAGGAAAATGTACAAGAATCTAGCATGTACAAAACAGTTAAATTTAGTACACAATAAGATTTTTAAAATTATAAACTTGAAAATAAAAAATAAATTATAAAAAATAAATGTAGTTACCTTATTTAAACAACCCCATCAAAAAAGATGGGTTGCATTTAATTTTTTTAACTCCTGCATTTATTCATCCCAATTCTATAGATAAAATAACATAAATAAAATATTTGATCAATAAAATCACATTGTCAACATGTTTGCAATCAACAGAAATAAGCTTGTAAAAGATCTATACCATTCAATTACACGCACACCACATCTGACAACCATTAATCGCATTCCATTACAGAGACCATCTTTCGGGACAAAGTTCCTCAACAACATTATTGTCGGTGTTTAGTTGTGGTCAAGTGGTACATATTTATTTAAACTATACAAACTTTTGCTTGGTATGTATAGTTTTGACATGAGGGCTGCCGATATGTAATGATTTTTGTTTAAGCAAAAACAAAGAAAAAAGGGAAATAAGTAAGTCCTCATCTAAACTTCACCAGATTCAAATGCTCAGTGAAAGAAAAATGCACTATATATTGTCCCATATGTATATACTGATGTATATTAAACAATAAATAGATAGGTGAGAACTTGGTTGAGAACTTGGTTGAGAACTTGCAAAAATGCACCAGTATATACATATGGGACTGCACAAACACATCGAGAGAAAGAAAAAGCGAATTTTGGGTCGCTTGTCCTTTGACGCTGTGCTTTGACGAAGTTGAAGTTCACACACAACCTTTATGGCGATCTACCATCAAACATGCATATTAATTATTTCTTGTTGGGTTAATTACACTTAACCTCCTAAGCTATGCCCTTCATCTCTCACATAACCCCCTTCAACTAATTGAATATACATATGGGACAACCTTTATGGCAAAGCTGAAGTTCCAAGAATATGTATTTGAATCTGGTGTATATACTGATGCATACTAACCCATTACCTTTATTTTGCTTAGTTTTTACATTTCTAAAATTTTCCATTCATTTTTGCCTTCTTTTAAACAATGGGTTAGTATCAAGTATCAGATTATGTGGATACTGATTGCTGACAACAAAGTTCATATTTGCTGCTTGGGCCTATTACTGCACACCCCAGTTTAGTTCATATGGGACACAAATCAAAAGATCAATGTTATTCAGTCTAGGTACCTGATATTTGACTAAGGTGCCACTTGAAACTACGCTATCCAAGCTATTTTAAAAGTTAACTGGAGTAATCTTATTAAACCAAATTAGTGCCACTGCCGGCACCATTTTTCATGATTTTTCATTGCGGTGTTGTGCCCTCTCTGTTTCACTGGCCTGCAAAGTTTATGACTCTCAATTTTCCACTTGCTAGTGAAGGAACAAATAGTGAAGGAAAAATGCTCTAAAAATAAGTTTTCATGGTGGCTGCTT